>VZDJ01000594.1:10611093-10880514 GCA_008694505.1 Cyanoderma ruficeps | reverse complement strand
AAAAAAAAAAAAACCCACACAACCAAAACTTCAAAGAGGTATAAAGTACCTTCAGATTTAACCAGCTGCATGTGGTTGGAGGGTAGAATGATGGCCACTGTAATATAAAAAAATTAGACATTAGAAAGGCACTTCAGTGTACCCAAATCTGTCATCTTTCTAAGCAGTGCCAAAGCTCATGCATAATTTAAAATTAAGTATATGTTTCAACATAAAGTCCTGAGGAGGAGTAGGATTTTAAACACAGGTTTTAGAGAGGTGGATTCATATTGTGGCAACTTGCTTTTGTAATTAGCCAGACAAAATGGTTGAGTTCATCATCTACAAGGCTGATTTACACCAAAGGTATCTAATTTATTTTCTTCCTCTTGAGATTAATCGTGATAAATCTCTTCCAAATGTACTAAATAATGAAATGAAATAAAATGAAATGAAACATATTCTTCTTGCCTAAATGGATGGTTTCTCACATCCTAATGGAATATTTTTGAAGAATTAGAATAGAAGAAAGTGGTTCAAATACATTTGTTAAGTAACAACAAACAAGTAAAAAAAGACCACAGGGATTCCACCTGACTGGTTTCTCTTTGATTTCCTCATTTTCATTCACTTCTTTTCTTCACACTATTCCCTGTCCTTTCTTCACTAAATAAGTAATTGAGATGTCTTTTGAAAATTCTAATGACTCTTGAAGTCATATTTTTTCTTATTATATTTCATGTGTATGTTCCTCCTCAGGAAACAGCTGTGTCTTCTAAATGGAAGAGAAGACTTCTTAGAAATCTCTGATGGCAAAAGAAGGGCCAGGGATGGAGGCAGGTTTGTAGGGAACATGAGAAGGACAAGAAATTCTTGTGGTTGTACTATAGTTAATGAATGTATTAAATATGTTATAATGAAAGCAATAAGGTGCCTTTCCTGTGAGGAAGGTGGGAGGGATAACCTGTGGTGCTGTTCCCCTCACTGCACTCACTGACTGGTGCCTTGATGAGAGAATAGGGAAGTGCTCATCCCACCCAAGCCATTGCCATCTTTAGTTTGGGTGTCACAGATAAATTATACACACACACAAGTTAAACAGGGTTTCCCCTTTCTTGGATATGTTTAGTGGAGTAAATATATCCAAATATGTCCTCTCTGACATGTTCTGTACACCTGGCCAGCTTAGCCATTTTCTCTGACATTAAAGTTTCTCCAGCCTATTTGTCTTCTTTGTCAGGGACCCTAATGTTACTTTTAGTGGTAGGATTTCAAACACCACACCTCTTGGCTCCTAATTGTATTAGCACTTCTCAAATTCCTTTCCTACAAGTAGTTTTCTCTGAATTTTTCTGGATTGGCCTGTTCTTCTTGACATCACCTACCCAGCCTCCATCAAGGGTTCACTATTTGCAGTCCTCTGGTAGTGACCTTGGAGACCAGACTCAGGTCTCCACTTGTGCCTACAGATGCCTTTAACTTCCACTTCGTCTGCATAAAAGGCAGCAGATTTGTCTCTGCCATCAAAGAGAAGTCTTCTGTTTCACTAACACGTGAAAAGCTCCCAAACCTGAGAGATAAAAATTTCCACCTAAAAATAAGGAATCCATGTTTAACATCAGGGGTAACAAGAGAGCAAGTTACACAACATAGTAGTAAACTGTTAGAGATCTAAGATGGAGACTCATAGAACCAAAACAAACCAGAAATTTAAAAATCATAACTGGGAGACCAGAACAGAAGAGGCTGTAACAGGAGATGCCGAAAGACAGTGTAGAAGTCAAGAGGAGAAAGTCTTTGACTGGAACAGGAGGAAGATTATGTAAGAAAAGAAACAAATGTGTCAAAAAAGAATCAGATGTGCTGATTTCCTCAATGTCTTTTGTGGCAATTCTCAAACCAGTATGGCGAATGTCAATCAGATGTGGGCACCTAATTCAATTTATCTTCCCTGAAAGGTCCTCAAATGCAAATCTATTCAAATTAAGAGCCAGGAAAAGAGGTGGTGGGGGCTGGAAGAAGAAACACAAAAGCTTGAAAAGATTGATGTTTCTTTTCACTCTTCTGTGTGATGAATTGAATTTCTGTTAGTAACTAGCACTTTTGCAGATGCTTATTTAATGTCACGCAGGGGAGAGGCAGTAGGTGTGGGCAAGGGAGGTGAGTCATGCCTTGCTCAAGAGGGAACCTGCTGTGATGTTCATAATGTACTGATTCAGCTTCAGAACTATGAAAGTTTCTTTTCCTCTTTTCCTTACACCTTTGGTTTTCTCATGTCTGACAGATACACAAGTTCATGACAGCTTCTTAATAGTCATTTCTACAATTGATAATTAGATCTGAATACAAATCTAATCCTGAAAGGGGATGAATTGTTCCTCATTTTTACATAAATACAGTAAAAAAATTATTGTTTTATGTATAATTTCCTGGTGCAAGAACTCTTTGTAGGGAACTGGGAACTTGGCCACCTCTCCCAGCAGCAGTCCAAACTGGCTGTGGCATATGTTGTTATAGTCTCCAGATTTAAAGATGTGAGGCAGTCGTCTGGCTGTTTCTCTACTGGAACATCCTTTTCTGATGATCTGAATAAAACCCAGACTGTTTTGGGATTTAAATCAGGGGTGCATGTAACACCACAATTCTCTGTCATTATAAGGCTGGGAGTTGTCTGAAGACATTGCCATCTGGTATATAGAAAATAGGAGATTTTGATGTTTGAGGAAAAAAACTGTGGCAGATTTTTGGAAGAGGTGTGATTTGTTTCCCTTGCTTCATTACACTAATTTGTAAGATTCAAATGCCATTTTTATGGTTTGAATTGAAGTTGTTTAATCCAGGGGGAATAGAGGGTTGGTGACAGGAATGAAAGACTCCTCTCTTTTGAGAGACCCTGTTTGGACACCCTTGTGGATGGAAGATATCATTCAAATTAAAAATAACAGCTTCAGTCTGGGATGTGTTGTGGGGGCACCACCAGGCCTTAAGTTTCACGTTCTCCCTTATTTATTTTATTTCTCTGTGAGCCAGCTGTCCATGCAAACCATGACAGTTAATTATGCCTCTCTGTTTCCCTCTGACAAATAAAGCGCAAGTAATGCCAGCAAGGATTAAACTGTTTGCTTTTGGTTTACAAGGAATTAAAGCAGTGTGCAGTAAATTTTCCTGTAAAGGTCTTTCCTAAAGCTGTAGACTAGGGAAATAATATTAGCAGCTAATGTTTTGGATGCACAGCTCGGTTCAACAACCTTTAAATAAACATCCAATATGTTTTTCCCTCTCAATGGGCTTTACTCAAGATGTGTCACTTGGGCTTCAGCAGATGTGAGTGTTCTACCTGTGCATCCTGCCAACCAAACACATCCACATCCACATCAGAAAGAGGCATGAAAGAGGATTGGGAAAGTGGGATATCTGCTGGGTTATCTAAATAAAGTGCTTGAGATGTAGATAGGGTAGTACGGTCCAGACACCTACACACCACCTCTATAGGATTAACCACATGGATGTAGCAGCATAGGGTAAGAGTGATCATAATTTAGATTTCCTGTGGAAAAACTAGAATCAGAGGCAAAAAATATTGCATGTGTTTTATTGAAGAATAATCCAGAAAGGATACACAAATACAGATTTAGCCTGCCTATACAAAGGCATCTGGAAAATACACCAGGCAAAATATCACTGTACCTTGCTCGTTTCTAGCACAATGGCTGTGTAATTATACATGCTCAAAAAATCCTTTCATGTCTAGTTTAAAAATAAATAGTTGTTCTATGCCTTAGACTGTTTTCAATAACTGTTATTGAAACTTGAAACTGTTAAGGAAGAAAAAAGAGAAAAAGAAATTCTGGAGCATTTTAAGGTGCAGGGAGACTGAAAGACCTAGCAACGGATTGAAAGAAAAAGGAACTGCAGGTGTAATATTTAATGGAGTGTTAATTGTGCAGTGGCTAAAAATAAATAGGCAGCACAGAGTTTGTTTTTGGGTGAGTGGTTGATTGCAAGTGCTAAGCTCTACAATTAAAATTATAAATGATGAGCTCACTTTTCTGTCCTGTGGCTTGTTTTAGGAGTTTGATGGACTTCCCTGTGCAAAGTCTAATCAAACACATACTGAAGAGCATAAGAAAGCACAGGTTGTGGGGTTTGGTAGTTTACCTGCTATTTATTCTAATGTTTAAGAATATGAACCACCCCTGAATTTCTAAACCTCATATCTTATATTCAATGTGAATCTAACTTCTGTGAAATGATAAACTGGATTATTTCAAGTAGAAGGGTAAAAGCACTTTAATTAAGTAATTAATTGATTGATTTAGTAGCGCTTTAATTGTTAACATTGCTCCCTCTTCTAATGACAATCAATAGGCAGGAAATTCTTTTTAGTGTTGGGAAGAGCTTTCAGAGAATCCCAGACTCACAGAATGGTTGGGGTGGAAGAGACCTCTGAGGATCACTCCATGTCAGCATGCAAACTATGAGACATACATCACCACATGGTATATTTTATCTCAGCTGGTGATTCAGGTTTATATCTGAGCAAACTACACCAAATTAAGTCCTTAATTACTATTTTTATTAAGGCATTGATCCCTGAGAAAAACCCTAGTAATTTTTGAAGTTAGTCCATGAAATAAGTAATGTCACTCTTTGGTTAAAGTAAGGGACTCTAAGTACTAAGCCTTAAAATTGTGTTATTTGTTATTTATGTTATTGCTCTTGCTATTTAAAGGCACTAAAGTAAAATACAACCACTGGTTATATTTATATGAGAAGATATTTGGATATATTTGTGTTTTCATTTAGGAAGAAGTGCAGGGTCTTCTGTCTCAGCTTCATAACAAACCTGCAGTAGGAATGTGCTGCATCCTGTTGTTGCTGTGGGAATACATTTCTGCCAGTATGATCTTCCATTTTCTCATCAGCTAAAGCATCACGATGTTGATGCTGTATATCACTCATGAAATACCATCCTGCAAGCACAAAAGAGTAAGTACTTTCTACTGTTTGCACTTGAACATGCCTGTCCCTTCCCCACAAATTAAGTGAAGCTGATAAAATAGAGTAGAATGGCCTTCTATTGGAAACACAGCCCACTGAAAAAGGTCAGAAAGTTAAAAGCAGATTTCTATAATTCACAGGAGGCACAAGACATTAAAAGTTACTGCCTCATTCATGTAACAAAGATTGTGTCAAGAAAATAAAATAGTACAATATTTATCTATTCTCATGAAAGCATTCATCAAAAGATGAGGAAACAGCTATAAAGATCATTCATCAAAGGCACAAAGGGCTTTTAGCTGTACAATTCACCACAGAATGAGCAAGCTGCTGCATTTTTGGAAGCAGAGCAACAGCACACATCCAAACTGTGAAGGATTCAAAGGAACACAGCATTTCTTTATCAGCTTTCACAGACCTCTAGGGTCCTGCTGTGTAAAACATTGGAGAAACCAGAATCTGCAAATCATTCCTTTTTTGAGGGGGGTGTTCCAGTTTTGGCCGTGGCCCAGCAGGTGAGGAGTGGTGTGTCCTTTCCAGCCAGGTGTCTGGCAAGTATGACTTGCCCCCTGAAAGTGCCCACCTCAGCCACACTGGGGGCACAGTGGGGTCCAGCCTGTGGCAGCCCCCACAGCTCTTGGTTTGATCTGCAAGGACAGCAAGTGTCAGGGCAGGCTGGGAATTGCACGACTGTCCTCACCTGGATGACCACCCTGGCCACCTCGTCCTTCGCGCCCTGCCAAGAACTGGTGGCTGAATCTGGTGGGCTTTGTTTTTAACTTCTGACCAAGGTAATGAGGCTCTTACTGAAGGGGCAGTTGGGCAAGGCAAGGTTCCTTAGCTTCCTGGGGATAACTACACCAACTCAGAAAGGAAAAAGGCTTCTTGCCTTTGAATTCACCGGAATGTGATAATTAGCATTTGCCATGTAAATCCCTTCCCAGAGGCCATATGCTGCCACTGCCGCTGCTTGCTCTGACCCTTACAGCATTTTTCAGGTACTTTGCATCGAACAAATTAAAAATCTCTCTGAAGGGATGACTGGGCATTTCTTCAGGTTCAGCTGAAGAAAAAACTTCAAAACTTCTTCTGCTCGCCTGCCTGTGGGAGCACACTGCTGATACTCTGGCAGTGCAACACTTCTGGCAGTCTGTGGGTGACTCTCACTACCTGTGCATGACTTTAGGAATGAAAACAACTCTCTTGAAAGAAATCTGACCACTGTTGAGCTTTCTTGCTATATGAGAGCACTTCAGGAACTGTGTGTAACTAACTGATGTCCCATTACCCACACACCAGTCCTACAGAAGTGACTGTTACACTATTGAGCAAGTTCAAGGCTATAGAAAAGTAAACATAGCTTATTTGCTTCAATATTTCTTTTAAGTTCAACTTTGAGAGCTCCCACAGCATGTCAGAGTTTTATGAGCCTCATTCTGACTTGCTTTTACACAAAGAAATTGGCTGTGACTCTATCAGACAGGCCTGAACTTGATGTAAGGTGGCCAAGGGTGGCTTAGAACTGAGATTTGTTCCCTTCAGCAATGCCCTTCACTGCATCCTTCAGGATATACAAAGAGGATCTGGAGACTTCACAGCTTCAAAGTCAATATTTTTTCCAAGCATCCTACCAGTTTGTTTATTGACATAATTCTAATGTCAGTAGGGTTCATATAATCAAATTAGACTTATTAACCCTTCCTAACAGAATCCTCTGTATGTTTAAAATGCGTTCAGATAGCTTTGTATTGTCAATTTTGTTATTCCATTTGCTTTTTTTCTAATATATGTGAGATTATACCGTTTTTTGCCCAATGTACAGTAACTTTTTTAATTGCTAAAGCGTACTGCATAAAGCAAAAGTTATTTCATTTATGAAAAAGACAATCTATCATGGCTTTTTTAATTGCTTTTGTTATTTATATCTTGAAATATATTCCATTAATCATTTGTGAGCCATTCATGCCACATTTGTATCCATTAAAACACTGGATTGCAAAACCAAGTAGACAACATTTGAATAAAATGCTTTTGTTGAATGAGATCCAAAAATAAGGCAATAACACTGCATCTATGTAAAAAATTGGTATTCTTATGACCAATTCATGTCGATAAATTTATAGATAGTAACATAACATTTGTGTATATTCTGTATGCAAATTAGGGCATAATTTAAACTAATTTCTATAGAATCAGATAAAATATTTATACAGAAAATATAAATTGGCTAAAATATTAGTTCTATATTTATTTTTATGCATCATATATATTGGTTTATATATATGAATTGGTCAAAAGAATGTCTATTCTCTCTTTATAGCTATTTGACATCTTGAAAGCCATATATATATATATTCCTGCTTTGCTAAGGTTATTCAACATTCAAATCAAAATAAAACAAAAATGTGTTGAAAAACTTGAATTGAAACGACTTTCAACAAAATATAATATAAAAAAACCCTGGTTATTTTGATTCTTTTCCAAAAATCAAAGGTTGCCATTTTTATTCACAAGTTATTTTAACATTTCTGAGAGAGTTTTCATGTGTTTCAGAATGAACAATCTCTGATTTTTTAATGCTCTTTATGGAAGGAGATTTCTTTTTCCCAAACAGTTCCAATGGTGTGGAATAACTGATCTGAACAATTCTTAGTTTAACTGTTTTGTCCAAAGGTTTTGTATCTCATTATTCCCACAGATCAATAATCCACACATTACAATACACAAGGCTTCCCTTTAGGATTTTAAACCTGCCCACATCTCTCAATCATAAAGTTCTTCCCAGAGTAAGTATTTCTGTGCATCTGGCATGGCAGTCGATTGTGATGAGAAAGAAATGTTCTTGAAGAGGATAATGAAAGATTAATATTACAAGTGGGAACCAGAATGGCAGTGGTAGAACTTGTTCTTTGGTGGTCTGTAAGAAAATTATCTTTTCTTACTCATGGAAGCATCTAACTCATAACCAAAGTATTGTCATGGATAGTTTTCTTTTATCTTGATTTCAGTATCATCCACCCATTGCATAAGAGCTTTATGTTCCACTTTTTAATCAACATTCCCAAGGGAAGGTAATCAGACATAAAATACAAATTACTGGTGATCCATAAGATACCACAGGATTGCCCCAATAATGGTTGAATATCTAAAAAACAAAACATTTGCATGTCTCCATATGCATAAATAAGGAAACAAAGAAGGTGGGACGAACTGAAAAAGTTAGTGTGGTAGTGGCAGCCCAAGGTCGACTCTCGGGTTGATTTTACTCCCCTTTTATTTTGTTCTGCTAAGACTGGAAGATGCTTTCATTAAAAAAAAAAAAAAGGAGAGAAAACACCATGATCTGTAAGATAAAAAATGACAAAAACAAGATGACAGATACAAAGATTTCAGCCATGTACATGTTTCAAAGACTATCTTTCAAAACTGTATAAAAAGACATCAAGCAAAAGCTGCACAGATAATTCAGAAAGCCTGAAACCTAACATCATTTGAAATTTCACACTGCAAGGCCATTTCGATCTATGGCTTAGAACTGCTAAAATCAGAGCAAGCCTTGTCCTCAAATTAAAGGAAGGAGGCATGCCTTATATTAATCATACTTTACAATATAGCCTGAATTACAGCTTGCTTGTATTTATCATAGTATAAATAATATGTTTTCCTTAGTCTAAGAACTAAAATTAGTTATGCTGTATTACATGAATAAGACTATAAATTTTTTAGCAATAGCAATTAATACCTGTTACTAAACTTTTCATCCTCAAAGTTAGTAATTAATCTTTATAAGCAAGGCTAGTTGAAGGATCTGTCTTAAATAATTTATCTGAAAGTGCATTATCATCTTTTTTTTCAATAATTTCTTACTGATTTTTCTTAAAGAAGTGAAAGGGAATACAATTCACATGTACAGTTCAAATTTTGTTCATTCTTAATGAGGTCTTGCTCATTACACAGGATTCTTTTTATTTCCAGATGACCATTAGGAGTATCCACTGACTTAGGCGATCTTTGGAAAGCATCCTTAATTGTTGGTTTAGTTTCCAAGTGTATGAACAGAAATTAGTATTTAAGCAGTGCAGTCACATTTGAAAGCTGTAATTTACACTCAAAAGCAGAGACATAAAGGCTGAAAGTATTGACAGCTTGCCCAGATATTCAGAGGAATGTTGTCTTTGGTCCTGCATCTCTGACTGACATGATTGTCAGCTTAACTGACATAAAAGGGACTTTGTCATTATAAAATAAATTCGTTTTAGCATATTGATACTTCTTACTATGATGTTCCTTTCTCTGTGAGATTGTGAGAGTTATGTTAAATTCGGAAGCGTCTGGCCCTGAACCTTCAGAGTGTAAATCTGTTGCCTAATTGATCATGACCACATTACATCTTTTCCAATATGATTTTCTTTGTCTACATGAGGCTATAACAGCTGCTTAAAGGATATTAATGTGTTAGCAAACTTGATTTAAATGCTTTCTGTTCCTGAAGTCTGGAGAAGAGGAACAGTAGGATCAATATAGTTGTTTTTTAGCATTACCACTTGGCCGTTATGGTTTGGTAATGATTCATCCATCAGATTTTGTACCAGGAACTAAGGATGCATAAATATCATCAGGTAAAATATTTCCAACTTTCTATTTATTCATCCAAAAGAGGGCTTCAATGAAGAATCCTTGGGAAAAGATGAAAAAAGCTTAGAATAAAATGCTTGCCTAGTTCATACTTGAAATATATTTTGAAAGTAAGAGTCTTTAGCCCTTGTGCTTCACACTGTAGATGTGAGGTGGCAGAGGTCCTCGGCTCTGCCCCATCCCTACCTTCACTCTTAGAGATAGCAAGCCGGCAGAGGGCAGCTGATGTCCCCAAGCAAAAGTCAGAGGAGCTTGTGCCCACATGGGAAAGGTAGTGGGCTGCTGCAAGTACAGAGCTGAGGTGTGTTCAGGGTCCCTGTCTTCTCTGCAGGTCGTTTGTTTGCCAAGAATAGAGATTATGATAAAAAATAATTGTTAGCTTCAGACTGGAGACAGCTCTGTCGTAAATATTCTCTCTAGGCAGTTTGCACTTTTGTTTCATTTAAGTAGCTCCTTCCTTTACTTTGATATCTCATTAGCCCTGTGCTTCCCAAACTAGCAATACAGCAGCAGCAAGGCTGAAAAAGACTACTTAGCTGTCAGTCTTTAAAACTGCAGAGAATAAGGAGGATGGGAGCCCTCTCTGCAGGTATTGTTTTGTTGCATTTTATTAGATCTGTTTCTTGAAGGAAAAGTCAGATTAAAAAAGCAGAGAATGGATTTTTGCCCTCCACCATAATAATGCTCCCAGTACAAAAGGTCAGTTGTGGATGGCTTTCTACTTTTTCTTTTTTTTTTTAATATCAAGAAACAGCTAGGCTTGAATTTGGCTTCCCAGGAAACAAGTACCATGGACAAAAATGTGCTTCTGACATAGCAAACTGCAAACATGACCAGAGGTACATGGAGCTGGATGTATCTATACTGGAAAGAGAGGATGGTTCTTTCTTCAAGAACTGAATTCACAGTCCAGCAAAAAAAGAGGAGGGATGGGAGGTGTGCTCCAGCATTGCTTGGTGGTTTCATGTTTAAAAGCAAAAGGAAAATAAAGTAAATGCCTGCTCTCCAGCCTCATAGCAAATACGTAGTGACGCCTAATTTAGGGCCAAACCTTTCTTGCCTTGCCTTTCCCTAGGTGTCTCTCTTTCTGAACCCATGATCCCAAGGCTAGACATGGGAGCGTTGTGATGGGAGGAGGGATGGTTCAGTCGTAGTTCATGCCTGTTCTGTGTCTGTGGGAGGTGGCTGCTCCCCTGCCCATGTTTGTGAGGGTTGCTGGGCTCATGGGTGCCCCTGCAGCACCACGGGGAGGAGGGAAGGATTTGGGGATTGCTGTCTTAGTTGCCAGATACCTTGTCATTTCTGATGTCACTGTCATTTCCATTCTGATGAGGGCTGTAGGAGAAGTGATAACTTCCCAAGCTTCCAGAAAAGGCTTAAGTAAGTGGTGGATACTGATTTCTACTGGTGGATGATAAAACTATACAAACTGCTGCTCTTTAGAGAAGAATGAAGGTTGGTCATGGCAAACATTCCCATGTCAAAATGGGGTGGTACTATTAAAAAAAAAAAAGAAAAAAAGGTGTTGGAAAAAACTAATAAACATTTTCATAATTAAAAGAAAAATCAGCCCAGAAATATTTTTGAAATGTTCAGAAAGCCTTTTTCCTGAGTGTGGTCTCTGCTGGCCAGCTGTATGGTAGCATCTGTCCACAGAGCAGCCTCTGACCACTCATTCAACCAAGACCCATAGTCTGTACTGTCAACACGTCTGTGCCCTCTGAATACATCAACAAGGGCAACTTGAGTGTTCTCTCCCCTTTGAGAGGCTTAGATTGCCCCATTTAATCCTGGTAGATAAGTTTTTCATTATTGTTTGAAAATAACCTGCAAGACAAGCATGCTTTCTGAAGAAAAAGTCATAGATATATAATTATAATGCAAGTTAATCCGTTCCTTATCATACAAAATAAAGTGCTTTTGTGAAAGACTCTATCCATGTTCTGAAGAATATTGTGTTTACTGGATGAAAAAACAAATCTCCTGGGGAAGAAGCCGTATCTTTGACTTAAGATACATAATCAATAACCTTGCAAGGCATTCAGGCTACATATTCACTAAGGAGCTGCTTTAATCAAACACATCCATGTCTCTTTTAGGATAAATCCCTGTTGTCAGCTACACTAAAACAGTATTTTCAGCTCTTGTTTTCATAATGTTAGTCCTACATGACAGTTCTGTGTCATCTGACAACCCTAATCCATCTCAAGGTTAGAATCTATTTTGTATTTCAAATCTCCCAAATCTCTGACCACTTAGTTTAAGTAGGATTAACATAAGCACCAGAAACCACAGAGAAGCAACGAAAGCCAAGATTATGCTTTGATCTGCTCAAGTAGACATTTGCTGAACTCCAGCAATACAACGAGCAGCAGAGCAGAGAACAGGAAAGCACGGCCTCTGAGCAAAGCTTTGTGATGGATGTGCACTGGTAGGAAATTACCAGCTCCATTGAGTGCTTCGTTAAAATTTTTTACAGAGAAAGTTAGGAGAAAAATACCAAAACTGTTCTTATCAATAAAACAGAAGCAGATTTTGTTTCAACACAATTTTTAGTCCACTCAACAAACTAAAATCACTCAGGAAAATGTTCCTTATGGTACTGAAATTTAAATAAAGGTCCTATATATGCACTAACAGGCATCTGAATGAGAAGTATTTGTCTGCTTGTAAGTGCAGAGATTACCTTTAGCAATTGCTACCAGCTCAGTTGACAGGGTTGAGTAAGCTCTGTCTGCTGTGCACCAAGTCCTGATCCTGCATCTCTGATGCAGGTTTGATTTAAGTTTAATAAATGAAATGATCTAATGGAATTGCTGTTTCATTTTTTGTTTGCTACACTTATAATTTATTTTAAAGGACAGCTTTTTGTGGTTCTATGCACATGTGAGTGCAGTGCAAAAGGAGTTTTGTTTACTGATAGCCCAAAAAAGTAGATTAAGTGTCTCTATATGATTTTTCCTGAGAGAAATGTAAAAATAAACTAATAACTTAAATATTAAAATAAGATTAAAAATAATTTTAATCATATTATAATTTTTCCTATTCAACTGTGGACTTGTATAACCAATCACATAATAATCACTTTAACAATCATTTACCATTTGCATTTTTTCTTTAACAGTATGATTTTCAAGTGGGAGCCTTCCAGTGAAGAAAGATGCTGATATTAATCTCGTATTTAAAACTATAGTGTGAATGTTGTACATATTCTGAATATGAGCTTTTGCAAAGCATTTTACAGAACAGTCTCATTGCCTAGAACAGAGAGCATATTTTAGTTCTGAAAAACTGGGGGGTTGCATTCATTTTTCTTTTGTATGTGTTTTTACACCTTCACAATAATGGTGTCATATTTTCTATTCTCTGAACTAACTAATATTCTTCCCATTTTTATTTTGTTTTGGATTTGATTGGGTATTTGGGGCTTTTTTTGGTGGTTGCTGCTGCAGCTGCTGCATTAATGTGGATTGTTCTGGCTTCTGAGTTTCAAGTAATAATAGTGAGAGAAAATACAATTTTTTGNCCTCTCCTCTCCTCTCCTCTCCTCTTCTCTCGGTCAGTTTTGGGATGGGTTGTGGACTGGGATGCTGGCAGGAATGATGGGATGGTGCACTCAGATATAGGGACAAAAGACATACCATAGAAATTGCAAACACTGAAGAGTCTTGGTGGGTTTTTTATGTTGGCGTTGGAACAAGCGTGTCAGCTCTGACTTTCACAGACAGGTCCTTCAGCATTGCTGAGGTTGGGTGACAGAACTTGAGCCACCTCCAAGCATAACAATGTGTTCAGCTTAAAAAATGCTTCTTCTAAGAGACAAGCCACCCCATTTGTGACCCACAGAGCACTTTCAAGTCTACCTGCTGAAGACCTTGTGGATAGAGCAGGAAAGGAGCACCTTGGGATTATTCAGCAAACCCATTGAATTGCTTTGATTCACGTCCGGACTTCTGGCTTCTGTCCTAATGCAATACAGCCAGCCAGAAGATGCTTTCCATCTGTGCAATTAATGGGCAATGGGAGTGTTCAAAGTATCTCTGAAGGGACATTAAATCCTTGCCAGTCTGTCACACCCAAGAGGGCAGGGGGTCTCGAGTCAGTTGAATCCTTCTGGTGATCAGTTGCCATCTGTCCCTGTACAAATGCGATGGATCACCTGCAAGCAGGTCACCTGCAAGGGTTCGTTTCAGGATGCAATTTTCCTGTTTCTTCTGAAATCTGTCTGGACCATCAGTACAGCCAACAGCACCTGGAGGAGCTGCACTCTCTTCCCTTGTGTTAGGCTATTGAATGTGCTGCCGAGTGCATGCCCTGGGACAGCAATCCTGCCTTTCTCTTGTGCTCCCAGTCTTTCCAGCATACTACCTGGCTGCAGAGAGCCACGCTGAAGGCTGCCCCAGAAGCCAGTGTCCCTCCTGCTCTGGATGTGGATGTGTCTGTCTCACCCTGAGACTCAGGACCCTCCCACTGCTGTCTGGCCCAATGAAATTATCATCCTAACCTCAATAAAGCACTTCATTATTTTCAGTGTTGTAATTCCATGGGAATGCTTATAAAGAGGACAAGATAGGAAACTGTGGGATGATGGGATTCTGCAATACAATAAAAAGGGATTATTTTTCTTAATAAAAAGGGCTTTTCTGAGACTTGCAAGCCCAATGCACTCAGCTGTCCTTTTAGTACTGAAAATCCACTTTTTTTTTAAGGCTCATATGCAGTAAAATGCTCAACTGAGTCTCCCTGTGTCTTTTCCTCTCAAAAAAATCTGGTAATGTGTTCCACAATATGATGTTATAGGAAAATCGCCTTTGTTCTGCAGCTCTTAGCTGACTTCCAGGGGTGAAAGCTAGTTCAGCTCAGACCTGCTTTCATTTAGAAACTCATGCCCATTACAGTAAGCAACTCCTTTTCCTAGTGCCATGTCAGAAACAACCCATCACTACTTTTATGTAACTTATAGGTCTTTTCGGGAAAAATGGTCTGAGTAGTGGAGTTTGGCTCCATCAAATATTCCTTTTCACTCCAATAGCTGTTTTCATATCGACCCATTTCATACTTGGGATAAATCTGGGCATTTTAAAGGGGAGGTAGCATCTGCAGAAGGCTGGTTTTGCCTTGTACATGCTAGGAACTCAAACGTTAGGCTTACAGACCACAAACAAAGGATCCTACTGCCTTCTTCAGACTTTCCTACAGGAAAATTTATCTCTGTGTAACTAATTTAATGCTTAGTGGGAGTTAAAGAGGGAGAAAGATGGTAGTCTCATGATTTTCCTTTCCTTCCAATTGTGATTTGGGGTTAAGGTAGCAGGAAAACAATGAGGTTTTTATTCAATAAATTTTAATTAATAAAATTCATGAAAATATAGATCCAGCTTCTCTCATTTATCTTGGTGCAGAGCTAGATTAATAAGGTGAAATAGCTTATGCCAGTATAACACTTCATGTCATAGTGAGAGGGATACATCTCGTACAATACTGTCTGGAGAAACAGAGATAATTCTTCAAAAATAGCCAGGAGGAAAACATCTAGCTCGTTTTCACTCTTCAGTCTATGTTGTTCATACATTAATCTGTGTGTTTTTCTGTTCAGTCTAGCTAATCAATATGTCTGAATCTCCCGATAAAACTTGTTTCTGCAGATAATCTACTAATTTAATAAGATGAAATGCATGCTACAAATTCCTCTCTTTTCTTTCTACACTCAAGGAGAAGAAAACATAATAAATGACATCTGATCTGAATGAAAACCACTTACTTATGGTTGCTGCATGAAATAGAGGCCTGGAGAGAGACAAGGAAAAGAGTTCACTGCATCTACCTTACATTGCTACTATTAGACCAGTGGACATCTTAGCTACTCAAGATCTTTTGTGAAGGTAAAACAAACAGGAATGTGACTCAGGTCCTGTGAGTCATCATTTGAAAAAGCCTAGAGAGGCCTGCTGATCGTCCAGGAGCCTCATTTCCTAGCTTGAACGTAGATTTTTTAGTCTAAAAGTTTGGCAATGTGAACATCCCTGAATATTCTATCAGCTTTATATATCCAGCCTTCAAGCTGTAATCAATTTTTCTTTCCTTCATTTCATTTTTACTGCTCTGCTGAAATTACAGAAGCCTCAACCTGGAGTGTATCCAATAGCCATAGCTTCTCATGGATAATAAAAACTGACCCACAGCCAAGAGAAAATGGAGTGATAGAGAGGAACCTTTTTTATTTGGGCTTTGAGAATCCCATTTTTTTCTCCCTTTCAGGCCAGTGCAAATGGGGCTACAAAAATATCCCCTGCTTCAATCGATCACCTCTGTCATGGTACCTCTTGTCTATGATCCCTCTTTCCATTTCATATAGTAAAAATCTTCCCATGTTACTTTCAAAGCCTATCCTTGATGTTTCTTTATTCTTTTTATGCATGAATAATCTATGAAGCTATTGATGCCCTGCACTTACACACTTCCATTAATGCTGACCTTGACATCCAACATATATTTTCTTCCTTTCATGGGAGAAGTTCCACAGGTCTGTTCAGTATCTTTGCTTGGGGCATATGCAGTAGTTATCAACCTTTAAATCTCCTCCAAAGTTGTACCTATTCTGCATTTGAAGCCCACTTAACATTAACCAAGGTTCTATCTTGCTGTGAGTTATAATAATAATCTCACCATCACATTTCTCCAGACACTCACTCTGAATGGAATGCACACCAATGTTTTCTTACATGTAAAATGTCTTCTCAAAGGTCCTGATCTTCAGGTTGGGCACGTTTGACATGTTTTCTTTTGCACAAGACAACATGTCAAGTGTTCCTTCTTCTTTGAAGGAAGCTGTGGGAATTTAAAATAAAATATAAGAAAGCAGATCTAATTTTTCTTGGCCAGTCAACAGCTTGATGCCTAAAGTGGTGCATAAGGCAGCCTGTATCTGTATTCTCCAAAGATTGTCCAAGAATATAACCCAGTTGGACTGGACACAATACAAAAGAACTCTGAAGTCAGCAGAAAGTCTCGCTTTGACTTGTTTAAAAGCAAACTTACACCCAGAGGGAGAAAAAGCCGATATTAGGATGCTTCACATTTCTTCACTCTGAACTAGCTGGACTGGAGATGCAGAGAGGACAGACAAAACCCATTAAGTGTATTGAGGAAGATTCATAGTGTCTAGATTCTTTCTACCCATTATTATGCTGGCAGCTTCAAAAAGGTGTCAATTCGCTGTGCCAAAATATGGGACTAAAACCAGAAATCCTCTTTTGGATTCATGAGAAGCGAAACTATGTATTTGTGATTCATGATGAAAATATAATTTATATATGTGTGTAAAAGTAGCCAGTTTTGTGTTGCATAGAAAATAGCCTTGTAAATATCTTTCACACTGACTTGCTCCTAGTCCTTATGCTTTATATGCAGGATAAGCCCTGGGTTTGAAGTGTGTTTATTATTTAAAGGCTTGTTTTGATATATCAAGGTCTCTCCCATTCCTCCTGATGATCCTTTCCTTTGAAGGTTCACTACCTGATTGAAATGAGAATTTCCATCCACTGCATCAAACAAACAATGATCTCTCCTGAAAGGTTCTGTATTTAATGGCACCATGTGTGATGGGAGCAGAGAGGGGAGGGGATTTTTTATTTTCCAAATTCCTGGTCATCTTGTTATGTGCAATAATGTAGACCCTACCATATTACAGATGGCAGAACTAATGTAACCTTGTTGCTTCTCTAATAGAATTCAAGCCCAGGTAATAAATGAGCTGTATGCTAAAGACAGAATGAGAAGTTCAGAGGGGAAGGTAATGAACCCAATAACATCAAATACCTTTATTTCAACCATCACTATAATTCTTGGGTATACAAACTTTGAAACATATGAGGAGACAAAAAAAAAATTAAAGTGTAAACCCACATTTTTTATAATCGAATATTCTCAGTTTAGTACCATTCTGGTATTGCATCCTGTACCTGTTACCAGGTGCTTTCCTGGAGGTGCTTTATTCTGATTTTTGCTGTTACTACCATTACTCTCTGCATATTAGCAAAGCATATGCAATAGGAATTCCTGATTAAAAATATTTCATTTTCTTATTGTCCTAAGAATTCTCATATTCTAGAAGCAAACCTTGTAATAACTTGTATTTACATGGTTAATCACTGGGTACACACTGAACTCAATGGAGTTTGGTTTTTTTGCAGCAAGTAAGGGTCTCTTCCATTCTTAATAAAATTTGCAGTCCTTCCCTTCAAGTAGCTTGCTCTTACTATGAGACTGACAAGTCTACTGGGGAGACAAATCAGGGTCACCTCTTGGCTGCTCTGGAACAATGGAATTTTCCAGAGTTTAACTACATATCCTTGAGAAGATGAATGTTATTGCGGCCAGTGTCTTACACTACAGCAATGAGGCAAACCTAAAATCCACCACCCTCTTTCTATAAAGGTGTTTTTTTTGATATTGTCTTCTGTCACTTGAAAGTATAGCAACATATAGGTGCAAATACATTCTTTTTATGCACACATTCAGCACTGGTGAGGCCCCAGACAGACCAGCATGTCCACTTTTTGCACACACACACACAGAGCCCATGGCAGGAGTGGACAAACCTCAGGGGATCCAGCAGACAGCAACCCCAGCAGTGAGGCATGGACAGTATGATCTGCACAGAGAAACTGGTGGTGCTGAGCTTGATTAGTCTGGCAAAGAGAAAGTTGAGAGGTATTTGCTTCAAATCCATTTCCACTTGAAGGGAGGATAAAGATAACTGAGCCAGGCAGTGTACCAAGGGGCCATGACCAAACTGTGCCTGACAAGCTTCAGAGCGGACATTAGGAAAAGAAAATGTTTCCTCTGGAAAATTATTAATTATTATTTTTATTAGTACTTGTGTCTGAAAGTTCCATTTGTTTGCTACATCTCTGCATCAAATTGTATGCAAAGCTGAAGTCCTTTTCCTACCTTTGGGTAAACAATAAAAGACACATTTAGGGAAATTTGGTACAAGCTCAGACAAAAGCCACAAAAACACCTCAAAAGGCAGTTTTCAGATTGTTCTTTGCTTGAAGATTCAACTGATTTCTTTTCTTTGCTGAGGAATGAGGCTGATCATTACAATAGTCTGCATACTTGAAAATGGCAGTTTTTTTAATTCACTGGAGGAATTAAATCACATTCTCTCAATCACATTCTCTTGATTCGCATCACACAGTTCTGATTTTGTTCTGACCCAGAAGATTCTGCAATTTACAACTGAAAATTTATCTTGCACATAGTCTTGTGTGGTTCATTGATCTACCTCTCAGATATTCAGCCTAATCTGTGTGCCAATAGATAGGAGATTTGGCAGCCTGACCTCTGATGTATCCACCAGATACCTGACCCAAGATTCCTAAGGCTGTAGAAGTACTGCTTTTCATGCAGAATATTTGACAAAACCTTTGATCTAAAAATTTAATTATTTAATTAGGCATTGTCATATAAACAACATTAAAAAAAGGTTAAAAAAAGGTTAACAGGTGGGCACAGCCCTGAATAGTATAGGCAGCAATGAAAGGTTTTGACATCCCAAATTCACTTGAGATGTCTCCCACTGAAATATGCTGAAATGAGCAAACAATGCTCTCATTCTTCTTTGAACAGCTAAATTTATGCTGTTTTCATCAAAGAACTTGTCTAGGTTCCTTTTAACTCTCTTCTCTGGTGTTTTTGCCACCAACTTCGTAGTGATTCCACATGTGAAAAAATCATTAAATCCTCATGCACTTTGATTTATAACTTCAGCTTTAGATCTTGTTATGTTAAGATTCTTCCCTGTGACCTGACGCTTTGTTGTTGCATCAGCACCCACGGGCTCCAGGTAATGCCAGGTCCAGCATTACCTCAGCAATTGTAGGAGGCTGTCTCTGCTCCAGAGATACTGCAATTACACAAGACAAGTAAACTGTGGGAGGGAAAATGTTAGGGGTATGAAAGGATCTCATCCATGTCGGAATAAATCATAAAGCTGGCCATGTTCTTGTTCACTGAACTTCCCCTCAGCCATTGTGTAAAGACATCTAACCAAGAAATATAAGACAAGTGACTCAAAGGTTGTAATGAAAGAGTAAAAGGACAAGCCACAGGGAGGCAAGGGGAAAAGAATACAAGTTAGGTCAACAATATCATTAAGAGCAATCATTAAAAGAAAGAAGATCATTAACTGCTGTTTCAGATTCTGTGCTGTTCTTAAAACAATGTACTGCTATTTTCTTCTTTCCGCTAACCTGGTATATTACTTCTTTGTTTGTTTAATGACACCAGACATGTACTTAAGAAAATTGCACACCAAGGATCTGATTTATTGCCTAAGATCCTATTTACATGAAAAAAACAACACCAAAGCAGTATTTGACAGGTATGTATCAATTCAACTCCTAAGGGGTGCATTTTGAGTCAATTGTGCCAGGAATTAGGCATGCAATTACCTACAACATTTATTTAAATCTGTGAGAATTTAGTACATCTCCTCAGGAAGTAAAATTACAAGCAGACTGTCTGGATTCAAGTGCATTGCGAGTATAACTGTTGTCCTGACCCACAAAACTCTGCCGTTTCGTTCTACAATATCTCAAAAAATATTTCAGTTAAACTTCATTTTATCTTGTTTCTGCCATTTCCAAGCCACTAACAAAAATGATTCAGAGTTGGCTAGGGCTAGTCCAACTGGTATGAGTTCATTACTGGAAGAATGATACCCACCTGTTCCTCTCCACGTCCTCTTCAAAGTACATTCAGAAGTCCATCTAGTAGAAAACTTCGCAGAAGAAAAACTTGCTTACTACAAAGGCAAAGATGTAAAACTCAGGGGATTTCCCGTTTTACTGTCAGTGAAATTTTTTTTCTGTGCTAGCATAATGGATACAAATGCATTTTGCTCAAAATCAGCTACCAGGGCAAGCTAATTGATTTTAAACTGTTGGCAGAAATAGGAAAAAATATTGATAAAAAAGAGAAATAATTATTTAATGCTTACAGTCACAGCTGACTGAGAATTTTCTAGCAAAACAATAGTAGCAATAAAATATAAATTTGTCATTACCATCTGCTCCTCAAAGTCCTAATACTTTATGAACATTGATGCATTAAGTCTTAAAATGCCCATGCTATGTAGAAAACTATTTATTAGCCTGTTTTATAGATGCACAGCTTTCTGTGGGCCATTTGCATAGACATGAATTTAATGGTATGGGAGCACCTCTGGGTCAGACTTTCAGGTGGCCAATTTCCACATATTATCTGTGGCATTCGGGCTTCTAAATTGCTTTTTTAGCATGAGAAACAGCTGCTTTGTAGGTCAGGCTTTTAAAATAATCTTTGAACATTGGTTGACAGAGAGACGTGCTGATGTACATGATATATCCAGATAAGAAAAAGA
This sequence comes from Cyanoderma ruficeps, assembly GCA_008694505.1. Taxonomy (NCBI): domain Eukaryota; kingdom Metazoa; phylum Chordata; class Aves; order Passeriformes; family Timaliidae; genus Cyanoderma; species Cyanoderma ruficeps. Next base: position 10,859,492 of record VZDJ01000594.1, on the reverse strand, counting down.
AAAGTCCCAATAGTGCCAGCTGAGGTGGAGGAATCTGACCTTATGTGTTTTAATGTGTGAGGAAACTAGCTCTTTCTTCATTAGAGCAATGAATGGAGCATGTATTCAGACAGAGAACACCAGCATAAAAGATTAAGAAATAATGCACCAAGGATATTTTACAAGAAGGAATGTATGCAAATAGAGCATCATATTAAGGCAGGAAGTTGAGGCTCTAATACCAGATCCAGCCCTCCAAATTTAAATGCCACTTTGGTTAAGTTACTTAAGCTTTTAGTGCCATTTCTTCCTCCCTTCTTTTGTCTGCCTGTTCTACCTAGACACTAAGCTTCTTAAAGCCTGGACTGTGTTTTTTGTGCTCACACAATGCACAGAACAATAATGGCTCCATGCTCAGCTGGAACTTTTAGACAGCGTCATAGTAAAACTAATTAATGGTAATGAGATCTATGGAGTATTTCTGATGCTGCTTTTTAAAGATATCTGTGCTAGGTCAGAGCTGTGAAACTTCTCATGCATGCAGTGGATCAAATCCCATTCTGCCAGCTGAGCAAGGAAAGTTTCCATGGCTAGTGGGTGAGGAGCATGGTTTCTCCAGCATCAAATCACATTGAGAAAATCCTACCAGGAACAATGACTAGAAAAATATACTACTTGCAGGTGGAATATATTAATGATGGAAGCCTTGGTTTTGTCCTTTTTTTCTTTTGTACAGTATCCAGCTATATAATAAGAGGGATCATATTAGTAAAAATTCTGGTGATGTTATTAGCAGTAATTATTCTGATAATGTTAGCATAGTAATTGCACTGTCTACTTCTTTGGCTTGGTTTAGCTTGGGAGGCCCATAATTTTGTAGTCTGATTTCTTGAAAGGGGAAATAACCCAACCTGGTTACCAGGGAAGGGTATTATTTAGTCTGATTTATTCAGTCATCCTCAGCATCCACTCCTACATGTCTGTTCATACACGCCCTTTCTAGTTCTTCAGTGCAGTTACGCATAGAGTATGCTGATTTGGAAGGGACCCATCAGGATCATCAAGTCCAACTCCCAGACCCATGTAGGACACCCCAAGAGCCACACAGTGGGCCTGAGAGCATTGTCCAAACACTTCCTGAATTCAGACAGGCTTGGTGCTGTGATCACCTAACTGAGGAACCTGTCCCAGTGCTCAACCACCCTCTGGAGGAAAAACCTTTACCTGGTATCCTACCTAAACCTCCCCTGACTTCGCTTCCTGCCATTTCCTTGAGTCCTGTCACTGGTCACAAGAGCAAAAAAAAACAGTACCTGCCCCTCTGCTTCCCCTTGTGGGGATGTGGAAGACTGAGCTCTCCCCTCAGTCTTCTCTTCTCCAGGCTGGACAGACCAAGTGACCTCAGCCACTCATCACTCATCACCTTCCCCTCAAGGTCCTTCACCATTCCTACAATGTAGAACTATGTAGAGCTAAACTTGGCTAATTTTCTGGAAAAATCTTCCTAGGTTAAGGGTGTTGAGTAGTTCAAATGTTGGATATTTTTTGTCATAAACCTGTCTGTTGTTCCAGGTGGTTGCAATAAAACCGTGGTAATCGTGGAGCAGTCACAGATAACAGTGAAGAGGAAGCTGCACAGAGGAAAAGGAATTAGCATAGTTTGGGTGGTGACACATTTGTGCTTCACAATTTTTCTGTCTCAGGAAAGAGTAGAGGTTTTATGTTTGAGTTGGATGAATCCCAGCAATGCTGACTGTAGAAACGGCGACAAAAGGCTCCTTCTTGTCATTGTTCTGCTGTTTGGGTTTTGTTTGTTTGTTTTTAACAATAAACTTCAGCAAACCCCATACACAAACTCCTACCAACCTCCCTGCCCAATTCCTGTGCATGTGCTAGCTCACTGCCAAAACAGCAAATGCAGCACACGCTAAGCATGGCATATTTTTGCATTAAGTAGAGAAGTCATAGATGAACTTGGTTCCCACTTGGGCTGACTTTTTTTAATGAGGACTTCATGCAGAGAAAGATGAAGATGACTAGTTGAGCACATTTTCCCTGACCCAGTTTCACCCATGGGGTTATATGCTTTATTTATTTTTAAATTCATGATTAGGGAGGAATCCGTGGATTTGGAGTGTTTTATATCAGTGGAATTTTTTTTTCACTTCCAAGAGAGGTTTTTTTTTTTTGTTTTCCATGAGCAGATATTAACCTGTGTTCCATTTCAAATAAGAATTTCACAGAGTTTAATCTCTTTTATCTTTTCCTCATTCTTGATTTATGATCACTATGTTTGGAAGTGGCAAAATATTTTCTTTTCTTTCTGAAGTGGAATATTGTTCTGCTTGTCAGTTCCTCTTGATCAGACTTTGGTGTTCCCACAGCAGAGATGCAGGGGTAAAATGCTTCTATAGGCAGAGTTCTAGTCTCTGTCTGATTATCCATTTGAGTGGCAGTTACCATATCAGAATTCCTTCTGAATTGGTGTTATAGGACTTTTCTTATTTCGGGAAAGGAAAGGGTCATTTTTCTGATAAGACTATAAGGATAAAAAAGTTATCCTTTATTCTGTTTGACTTGTACTGTTCTAAAAGAAGACCCAGCTTCTCAGAAGTGATGCCCAGTAATAGAAAATTGTGAGAGGGATTTTTAAGATTAATTTTTTCAAGAATTTCCTGTCTTGCCAGAAGGGAGTATGGTGCCACTTATATTGTTGTCGTTTGGGTGACAAACAGGGCTGAAAATAATAAAATGTATGAAACCATTCTTTGTACATCTTGCCACGTTCTTGATTTCCATAGCCTGCAGGAATGTTGTGCTATTCAGCTTTGAGTCTCGAGTTTGCTATTATTGTGGGGGAAAATATTATGTCCCCCATAATGTTTTCATCAACCTAGAAGCCATAGCAGATGAACAGCTCAGATTCTGCCATTGAATCTTCAATCTAAGAAGAAGATAATAATTTTCAGTACTTCCTTGGAGACTTCAAAATGACTGGAGTTTTCAACCCATGCCTATTTATAATCTTATTTATCAGTTTGGAAAGAGAGGAAAATAATAAAACACCCCAGTCTTGTTATGAAAAACAAAAAATTCAGCATGGGATACCTTTCTTTTGTGAGAGAATTTTGTGGTTGCTTGATTGTGTACAGAAACCAGTTTTGTATGAAACAGAGTTTACTTGGGAAAAAAAATTTTCATTAAAACACCAGTGCAGTTTTGGAGAAGACAAGCTTATAAAAAGTCTGTTTTGAACAATATAAACTCTGTTAAGGTTAGAGATCAGAACTCATAAAATTGTATGTTTTCCCTTCCAGTCACAATGAATAGATTTATTTCATTTTTTTTCTTTAGTTGTTACATGAATCCATTGTTCACATAAATATTTTGTAGGGGATAAACACTCAGGAATTAAGCTGTAAAAAATCATACAAGATATGGTCTCGCTGCTAGCATTTCTCATAAAAATCACATCACTTAAAGAGCTCTATGGTAAAAAAAAGAAAAGCATCAGTAATGTCTTTTTGCTGGATTAATGACAAACTGACTAATGTGCTCTACCCACTTTGTGCCATTCCAATGACATTGAGTAGCTTTAAATATGGTTTTAATGGCATTATTGAAATGCTGTTGAACAACCAGTGTGCACCAGCAAATCCATCCTTTCAAGTATAATAGATTGTATAGGCTCATTTCATGTTTCTTATATCCAAATGAGGTTAACGGATACTTTTGTTTAAATGTAAGATGAACATAGCACTCAGCTCTGTGGCTGTTATTCAGAAAAGGCTGTTTCAACTTTTCTGTTCTAGTGAGAACTACAAGAACAGGCCAGAAGGAATAATAAATCAGAAATAAATGCATTTTTATGCAATTCAGAATTCTGCAGAACTTCTCTGTCCACTACCTCACAAAAAAGCAGCAAAATAATCCAGTATTGTAGAGGGATGATGGGCGGACATTCCTCCATGAAATACATAGGCTGTGATCCATGATCCAAATCTCTGTGTAAATTTCCCCAAATTACCACAAAATAAACTAGGACATGAATTTACCTCTTTTTTTTCAAAGGCCACGGCACAGCCTAACTCATTCTGAAGCCTCCTCCATAGAACTGACAGAGAAGTTTTATAAATTAAGCACATTACTTTCACGTTAATGATCCCAGTTTTGCAATGAGTTAATATAAAATATAAACAACATTTTTTACAACCACTAGTTAGTGCAACATGTGCACAATTAGCAGCTTTTATGAATACCCTTTCATACATTTATTAAAGAATCCATAAAAATGCCGAGTCTAATATATTTACTATTTCTTCTCCTCTGCAATAAAGTACCTCAGTATGAGTAAGAAAAGAATGACAAGCCAAAGTACTTTGCATCCTAATCCATCATTTAAATTATGCGGGAATTACTAGAAATGAATTTTTTGTACTTTAACAGAACTCAAGTGTTTCTTAAGCCATAACAACACAATGGATTTGGTGATCACTTCAGAATAATCATGATACTGTAGCTCCTTCTGGAGCTCTAAAAGACCATTCAGATATTTTTCTTTATTTTAGCAGCTTTCAAAGCCCAAATACTCTCTGCCAGTAGCAGTGCTTAACTGCCTGAGAGGTGTTTCTCCATTGCTCATCAGCTCCTGTATCTGGCTCAGCTGAAATATCAGCACTAAACACAGCCTTGAAGCGAAAGACACAGTTTTTTCCATAAGAAGGTAATTAAAAAAAAAAAAAGCCATATACCCCAGAACTTTTTATTATTCTCTTGTTGGGTAACTGAGGCTGATCTTATGAAGATATGATCAACACCATTCTGCTTTCTGTGGGTATAATAATCAAAAAGTGATTGCATCTCATCTTCATACCTTAGAAGATTTGCTCTATATTTGTCATGCTACCTATATGCAAAAGAGACAATCCTGAAGTCTTCCTAAATAAGAGATAAATTTTCTGTTTATCCATCAAAAAAACTAGGATATAATTCACCTTCCAAGTCACCATCAAAATTTTTAATTGATTTGCTTGTATATTTTGCATGTATTGCTGGGAAATTATTATCTGTAATTATAGTTATGATGAAATTCTATTATCAGGTTAAAAGGAGTGTCTTTATAATTACAGTGTAAAATTGGTGGAACTATCACAAGCTGCAGATTTTGAAATTTGGTTAGTATTGATCAGTGATCAGCATTTTGCAAGCTGTCTATCAAAGTTACTCTTCTGAGGGTTATATCCAAAACTCTAAACACATGTCAATAACACTTGTCTCTGTAAGACTTCACAACTAAAATTAAAATTTCCTTAAGTACTGATTTTCTAAAACCTTCCTGAAATCTAAGAAAATTTGTATATAAATTCTTACCTTTAAAATTGCACCTGTCTCTGGCATGAGTACTTCCAAACATCCTTGGCCTTTGGAGATGTTAACATCCAGGCAAGAACTTTCATACTTCTGGCTGACATATTTTTATGTCATAAGAATCATGCTATGGAATCCTGACAAATCACTTCACAGGTTGTTATATCCATGATTTTAGCTTTTCTTGATGAAGAATATGTCATTTTAGTGGCTTGGTGATTACTCTTTCTCAGAAAATATTGGGTGTGGCCTTCAGGCCCCTTGAATACTATTGGCAGTGATTCCCATCATCTGTTCAGTTAACACAGAACTGCAAAACTGTCACTACACTTTCACAGTTACATAAAGGTACAGAATAGGCCTAAAAAGGTTCTTATAGGTTGTTCAGTTCACATCCCTGCCTCAAGATACCTAGAATGCAACAAACAGGTTTTTATCAAGAGACAGATAACTGAAAAACCTTGTTTGAAATTAGAATCTATTAAGTTGTTGCCATATTGTATTCTGGCAACAGCTACCTGCATTATAATGGAGGAGAGAATTATTCCATAAAACAGAGAATGAACCTCAAGTGAGGTAAATCAACAAGCAGGCTGATCTCAAGCAAGCTCAGCACTAGGAACTGATTCATAATTTATAATTCAAAGTATGTAGGTCTTGGTAATCATCTAGATGGAAGACACTATTTTAATATAAATCCCCCTGAATCTATTATCTATTATTTGGCAGGTACTGAATTAAGTGCAAACTGAAAAGTGTGCTTGACATAAGAAAGGAAGATGAATGTTTGTGGGTAGAGGAAAGCAGATTGTTGGAAAGACTAGGGTGATGGAGAAATGGGATTTATTAAAATTAAGACAGTGAATATTGGTCAAAAACAGCTCTGTTATTCATAGAATCATGGAGATACTGGGTGGGAAGGGACCTTTAAAGGCCATTAAGTCCAACCCACTTTCAATGAGCAGGGACATCTTCAGCTAGGTCAGGTTTCTCAGACATCCATCTAACCTGACCTGGAACATTTGCAGGAATGTGGCATTCGCCACTTCTCTGGACACCTTGTTCCAGTGTTCACCCTGTTAGTCACCATGAATTTCTTCACTTTATCTAGCCTTACTCATCTTTAAAACCATTACCCTCTGACTTTGCAGCAGGCCCTACTGATGGGTCTGTCCCCATTTTTTTAGAAGCCTCCTTTAAGCCCTGAAGGGCCACAATAAGGTCTCACTAGACCCTTCGCTTCTCCAGGTTGAACAGCCCCAAATCTCTCAGCCTTTGCTTTCAGAAGAGGTGTTCCATTCCTCAGTTCATTTTTGTGGTCCTCCTCTGGACTTGCTCCAACCACTCCATGTCTTTTCCATACTGAGAGCTCCAAACTGGATGCAATATTCCACAAGCAGTGGGACACAGACTTGGAAACTCAAGCTGCAGTCAGTACAAAGTTCTTGATGCAGGGAAAAGCACTCTCTGCAGTGGCAGCACCTGAGCACATTCAGCACAGAAGCCACATGTTTCAAGCAGTCTTTAGGCTGCTTCAGCTTGCATGGGAACAGATGGACCACAAAAAATCTCCATTTCCAGCCACCTTTGGTCTTTTTAGTGTCTGTACACAAAACAGTTGAATATGAGCTACTGTGTGGCATTCATCTGAGGAAACTTTTGATTCTTCTGTCAAGATTAGCACTAGCATGAGGGTGCTTTTGTCCTATCTGTGCTTTGTAGATGTTTGCCATATGGATCTAGAAACAGCATTCAGGTATCTAGCCTAAATGCCTGGTTATTTCAAAGAAATTCCATCCTGTGATCCGAAGGCTGTTGTACAGCTGTGGGGTTAATCACTTAAGTGTCCTTAACTGGATAAATGCTGTTTGTTTGACTTTTACACTAGAAATATGAAACACCATAGGACCTGGCAGACCAGCAAAAGGTTCCGCAAAATAGTTGTATGTTACTAATTATAATAATTCAAAGTCTTTCTGCAAGAGCTATAATTAAATGTCCTTACAGCTGAGTACATTCCTTTTTTCTTTTTTTTTAATGGGAATTTTTTTTTAATAGGCTTAGTTTCAATACTGCCTGGGCAGTCACTACCCTGACTGATGCCTACACTCCAGTGACATGCACTATATGTCAAAAGTCTTTCTCAACTGATATGAGAACAAAGCATCTTTCAGGGTCTGCGCTGTACTCTTCTTTGCAGTAAGAATTGAAAAGCTGGGCTCTGAACAATTTTAGAAAACTTCCATTCTATTCTGATCCCATTTCACTGCTAATGTTCTGGATTTGGTGAAGTGACAGTTTCATGTGTTTCATTGCTATAGTAACACTAACAAAGAAGCCTTCCTAGTTTAAAGGAATTTAGAGAAACTGAGGGAGACGGCTATGTGAAAGATGAAATTGTAAGTAGATATGAGGAACTTAATTTCTCCTTGAAAAAGAAAAAGAATCTTTTAGAATTTTTCTGAATTCTAAACCATATTTCGTTCTTATTATTTTGTAGTGGTCTGATAATCCATGTTAGAAGTGAAATAGCCATTGTCCTGGGCCCTTTCATAACAGGAATCTTTGCTTTGAAATCCTAAGATCACAAAAAGAAAAGTGGAACTTAATATCTACTTCTTACAAATGAGGAATTGAGGCACAAACAGATTTAGAGTGACCATCAATCTCCTGAGTCTGTTTATCCACAAGTCTATAATTTTACTCAATACCAGAGTGAGAAAAAGACCACAGATATTTATGCAAACAGATGTAAAGGGAAAACTCCTTTTCAATTTTTAGTATTTCTTGTGAAGTTTTAAGAGTGCACAGCTCTTGAAGAGTGTTGTCACTTCTACCAATATCTTGCCTTCCAGGTAATTGCTGGTAAAGACAACAATTCATTAAATAGTACTCAGAGAAGCACGAGGTAGGAGTACAGCTCTCTCCCACCAGTTCTTTGAGGGCTCTTATGTGTAATTTGTCTAGACTTGCTCAATTAGATGTTGTATAACACCCTCCTCAGTTTCAAATAGACTTCAAAACACCTTATCACCCTTATGCAATACAAACACAACCCTTCTTCTTTCCTCAAATACAGATGACTTTTGCCTTTTCTGTTCATTATTAGTACTATCACATTTTCCAGCTGTTAAAAACCAGCAGTTTTGTGGACTTTCAATAATTTGCTTCTCCAAAGAATGATTCCTTCAGGTTCTCTTAGACACTTAGGATGATGTGAATCTCTTCTACTACTGCACTGAGTATGAAGGCAACTTAGTTGGTTACCTAGTTTGGGAGTTTTCTGAAGGCTGGAGTTAATAATTCACATCTAGTCACTCCATCTGCTGAGATCAGTGGTTCTAATGCTTGAAGAAGGACTTATCCCTTGTTCTAATGAACAAGATCTGATTTCTTCTTTTTCTACCCAAAGTACACGTACTGCAGGATGAAGACCAAAAGACCATTGTTACAATCTTTCTAAAGACAGAAAAAACGAAGAGCTTTCGTAACAATCAAGGATGTATACTGCTTCCACTGAAAATTCTGGGAGGGTTTCACATTTTCTTTGTGTCTTAAATTGTGGTTTTGGTTTGCTTTTGTTTTTTAATAGAAAGTGGCTTGTGCCCTCAGCTTAATAGGAGTTTTAAAAGTTGGAAATGAGCATTCCTGAAGAACTGTGAAATCTGGATTGTAAGATAAAGAATGTTCAAGATTTATAATTTTACACAACATTACTGCTGATAAACCAATCTCGTGGTATTTTATTGCCTGACACATCCTCACAAGACACAATATTGCTTACAGTAGACAAACAACAACTTAGCAGGAAGAAAAGAAAATTACTTCAGTGGTACAATGTTGCGATGAAGAAATAACAAGCCAACAGAACAGAAAGTGTGAGAAAAGATTTCCTATTCAATTTTAGATGTTGATTTTTTCAAATAAGAGAGGAACTTGGAAATTAATCTGAAAATAAATGGGATCATAATAATAAGTTTATCTTATTCAGGTTCCATGTCTCACTATAATGTGCAGTGCCTTCAGCAGGTAAGTAGGGTAGTATTTATCCTAAATGCAATTCAGGTTTATCATGAGAACAGATTGCTTTGCCTTATATCCTTTCCAGCCAGCTTCATGGTGCTGAAGATAAATCAGCTCATAATATCAGTGCCAAAGGATTTTCCTTTCCTGCGTTTTATTGACAAATATTTTTTTTACAGGACAGACCAACGTGTGAAATCAATCCGCACACATGACAATCCCTCATGTAATGACAGAAGGATGAACAACAGCCATTAATCTCTCCTTGTCGCAGCCAAGGACTATGCAAAACGATTTTAGAAAGGAAAAAAAAAAGCCAGCAGGTCTGGGGAAAGGAGGAGGTCAAATCTACCTCAAATGAAGAATAAAGCAGACAAAAGACTGGATGTTATCTCACCTGTGTGAGTTGTATTGAAATTGTTGCAGTTAATTAGATTACTCCGATCCAGAATGCATAGCAATGCATTTATATGACACCAACTGAGTTAGAATGTCCTATCTCAGTCCAATACAGTCCCTGCAGTGAAGTCAATTCCAATTTATAAGGGCAGTACAAAACGTGTTACAAAAGTTTTCTTCTCGAGTATTTATTTTCTTCATCACAATCTCACTTCTTGTTCAATATTTACTTCATATTTATGTCATTTAGTAATGAGCATATCAGGGATGAATGTTCAACTCATAGAAATCAGCTTGGTCAGGAATATTTAAAATTTTGGGAATGACAAAAATTATATTTTTCCAGTTTTGCCTTTCTCAACTTCATCAACACATGCTACATCCTTAAGTAAACAACGTTCACTTGGAGGTGTAAGTTTTTTATATCATGTTGAGGATTGAGCTGCTACACAATAGATGAAGGTTAAAATTTGCATTGTGGGCACCCAGACACCCATTGTGGAAATGCCCTTCACAAGAGATGCTGAGACTGTTTCTGTAGCTTCTCACACCTGCTCTCCTCATTCATGTGCAGGTGAATGGTAGGAAACTATTCTGGATTAGCAGGAACAGAACACACTCTGTGGAGTCCGTTAGGACACAGCCGGGGTGTTGGATACAGCAATGCTTTTCAGTTTTGGATTGAAACATAATAAGAACAACTTCCTCCACCAATAGATCAGTAATAGCAGACACTGATAGAAAAATTGCAATTGAAACCATGTTAGCTGATGACCTTACTGCAAAAGTCTGACAGGAGACCTGAGATTGCTTTTTGCAACTGCCCTCAAGACCAGAAGAGGAAAACAGGAGAACGTATGGATGACACTTTGAAGGTGCAACCAGGATAACAGGAGAATGAAATCAGAAGAGACAGCAATGAAGAACTGTCACATCCAGGGTGTAAGGGATGGACTCAAAAGCAGAAGGAAGATTAGGAAAGTCAGGGCTGGAATAAGTTTCTCTGAGATCTGTTCAGGGTAAGGCCAGTATAAATTTTTAGCTTCTTCATTTAAGTTGATGCTGTGAGCTTCAAAAATTTCTTCTCAGGAGTCTTCTTAGCTCCAAATAAGCTAAATCTAAACAAGACAATGATAATGAGGTTAATGAAGTTATCAACAAGCAGAGAGAAATACTGTGCTGCAGTGTTTGGATACATCACATCCATATGAGACAAGCTGAAACTTCACTATTTACTGAAACTTTCAAAATTCCTGCTCTTTACCAGCAGAGTTTTAGTGTTATTCATTCCAGCCTTGTAAACATTTTACTATTTCCAGGTTCAAGAATTTACTTTCTAGCACATTTAAAAGTGGACAAAGGATATACATATCTTTTTATCTGTAAATCCCCAAAGTAGTTATAGCTTAAATTAAAAAATCCAAGTATTGATTAAAACATTAAATGTAAAAATAAATGTGGCAGGTCTATGCAGAGATATCAAGTGCCTTCAAACCTCAGCTCTCAATAGCTAGTAACACTGTCAAGTAAATCTCTTTCACAGTTTAGACTTTAAGAGCTTTTTATAAACTTGAAAAGACTTCTCCTTTATTAGACTGAAGTGCTTTAGATGGCCTCTGTATTTTGTGAATTTTTAAAGTAATGTACAGAATGTCAATTATGGTTTGTATCATCTTAACAAATGGAGGAAATTGGATATTAAAAAAGAAACAAGTAAGGTAACTGCCCCATTCAGAACTTCTAAGGAAACTATGATTTATATCTTTGTTTCTCACCATTCATCAACACTCATCCTTGAAGGGTCCAGTCCTTCAGAGGTTAAATAAGCAAAGCTCCACAGGCTTCAGTGCAATTATGCTACTTTACAGCATGATCTGTTCCCTAACTTTTTATTTCTCTGAGTGTATGAAGTACCTAGGAATACTGGCTGTACTTTGCCATGACTCATTATTCATCATTTATCTACACTGAACTGTCTTTTTCGTCTATTAGTCTTTAAATATTCTAAGCCTTTCCTTATCTGCCCACGCTTTTCCTGCTATTTACCTTTCCTCTCACATCAGCAACTACCTCTGTCATCTTGTTATCCATACTCTAATTTTCCAGACCAAATCTCTACACTGGTATTACAAGTGTTCCAGATGCTTAACACAAAAAAAAATCAAATTAATTTTCTTATTAGCAAAAAATTGGATTTTTATAAGCCTAATTATTCTGCCCTATTAAAATGCTGCTGCTCCAGCATTCAAGTTCCTTCTGTTAAGCAAAGGTTATGTCACTCCTAGAAAATGCCACTACAGTGAGAAATGGAATCTCACTAGTCTAGTGTACCACTTTTGATAGTGACCACTACCTTTTAGTTCAAAAAAAAAAAAAAATTACGCCTGCAAAGTAGGAAGGTCTATGTCCAGAAGTAGAGTCTTCAAATCTTTCCTGACTGGGTAGTGCTTTTTGTCTTTTTGCGCTCCATTAACTGGAGATAAAGCAGCAGTGCTTGTGCAGAACGAGCAATCCATTTCCACGAGCTCTGTCAGCCTCAAGGCACCAGCCGAGGAATACAGCGAGCCCAGCCTAAAACCCACCTTGCAGGCAGAGTGGAATGAAGGCTCCCGAGCAGATGATGCAGAGACAGGGCTGGAGGCACACACTCAGGTGAACAGGAGCACCAGCAGCTGGGAATTCTGCAGGGAGCAAACAGGCCAGCACTGCAGCACAGAGTGAGAGCAAGGCCAGGACAACAGGGATAAGAGTCAGAGCCCAGGCTTCTGCCTCCTGCTGAAAGCACCAGGTTTTGAGAACTTTTCCTGCTCTTTGTCTCTAATAGACAGTCTGGACTAATCTGCCTTTCAGTCTGTCACATAAAGCCATCCTACCTAAAGGATCTGTGATGTTTCTTGTTGGCGGCATTTGGAGACAATTGTCTTTCCCTCCTCAGAGTGTGGATCCATTGGGAGGAATCCGATGGTACCTGAACAGGTGTAACCTCTGTCATGTCCCTTCCTGGCCAGCACATCCCAGCAGTCCTCTAGCAGTGAATGCCACTATAATGGCTATTTTTCCTGCTCCAGCATATTCCTCTTCACATTCCTCAAAACTCAGTGGCTCAAACTCAGTGCACATGTTCAGGGACGTCAGGCTAAGATGCTTTCCAGAGCTTATTTCCAGTGATTTTTGCAGCTGGATAATGTTTTTTGGTTTATGTCCTAGCCAGCAGGGCTCCCTTATCTCCCAGATTACAGACTCTTTTTGTTGCAAAAGTCACATTTCCTGGACTAGAAATAATTTTCACCCTGAAATGGCAAAAAGCCAAACTTCATCACTCTGATACTGCAGTTCCTGTGCTAGAAATAATTCCAATAAAGTTAAAAATTTATTTTTCATCCTTTTTTTTTTCCTTTTTAAATGAGAGGTTGCTCCACAACTATCATCATTACAAATAATCCTGTTAAGCTTTAGGGCAGCTGGATGCACATGCTTACCCTCTGTATTTTGCTTTCCACTGTAAATGAAATGCTTTTTTCCCCCCTTGTGGGAATGCCAGTGTAGCATGTACTATCTTAGAGTACAAAGCTTAGAAGAACAACAATAATTGGCATTTCTTTGGGAGAAATGCAAAATACGCTTTCCTCCTTGCTTTTATAAGACATAAACAGAGAATAAGGAAAAATAGAGCTTCCTCTCTGCCATTAAGACAGAGTGGACTCTCCAGTCCGTGAGCCTCATGTAAAACCAGTCAGACAAAAGAGGAAGGCCGAGTTTTCTTAGTCCCCATGGCACACTTGTTGGTTGTGTTTTAAAATTACCTAGGCTGACCCAAAAACAAATCACCACATTTGCAATAAAGAAAATTGAGGAGCAATAGTTTAGTCCTGTTAGGATCAAGGTACGTGGCCATTTACCAGTGTGTTCTCAGTGCCCCCCTTCACGGTATCTGGCCCTCAAGTAACTCACAACACTATTGTGCATCAATACTAAGCCAATATTGTGACAATGTCTTCACACAGGGAGGAATTAGGACTGCCCAGTAGGAAGGGCAATTACCAGTTCACACTCTTTTGTAAACAGTCATCCTTTGGTCATGGGCAAAACTATCATGACTGGGCAGATTTTACTTAATTTGCCTTGCTACCAACTGATCTGAATAATTATCAATTTGAGTACCAAGGACGTGTTTAGTACCAAAATAAAGGCTTTGGGAAGAACCTTTCTTGGTTCAGCACGTTCATTTATCCACAGAGAAACTTTTTAAACAAGAAGATGAGACCATTTTTTCACCCTAAACAGCTAAATCTAAAGGAGAAAACCTGGCATCCTTATTTTTTTCTTTGATGGAGCCCAGCCCAACATTTCAGAGCATGGTCTGAGAATACTTTCCACACCAAAGGGATGTGCATGAGTAGCATGGGTAGCACAGAGACACACTTGGATGTGTGGATGGCCAGCCAAGGGTTTCTGTGAGATAAGTCTTGGGATGTGTAGTCTTTTGCAGTTTTCCATGGAAGAAAAGTTATTATCTAAGCAAGACTTTTCAGTACACCGATTTTATCTTTGAATGTCTAAATTCTACCTCAGTTCCACTTGGAAAGTCAGGATCCTAAGGGCTGGTACATAAAACCATGATATTAAATTGCAGTTTGAAACTACAATGAGCTTTGCAAACAGATTTGCCACTTTTCAGAATAATAAGGCTGCATTTTTAGCATAGCTTTTTTTGCATGTAAAAAAAATCGTAATGTAACATTATTTTAAGAGTTCCCTTATCTGTAATGAGACCAAGTTAAACTCATCAGCACCTATTCATTGGCAAAGAAAAATAAACAAAGACAATACAGCTTTAGCACATTTGCTCTCAATTTCTCCTCTGCCTGCCACTTATGCAGCACTAAAGGACTGATCCAATGCCTATTAAAGTCAATGACAAATCTGCAACTGCTTTTGAATAGAGCAAAACTGGGTCCAAAAGTTCCCAGAGGTTTCTTCTGCCTAGGTGAACAAGTGCACTTCACATGAAGTGCTGTCAGCTCACAGGCACTGCTCAAACACTAACCATGCAGCTTGTTAATGTGTGCTCTCCTCTGAGTGACAGAGCCAGCCCTCCTCTCTGCAAGGCAGCCAGTCTGAAATGACAGCATGAGCAGGGGGCTGCTGCATCCTGGGAAGCCATTTTGTTCTCTTTGCTGTGACACTTCTTAATTATTTGCATAAGCAAAATGCTCCCTCTGGTTGCCCACTGACAGAGGAATATGTATCTGCCCTTCGCTACTCCAGTCAAAGCACTTGCATATGCATTCAGCTACCAGAAGCTTCCAGGAGGGACTATTCACATGCTAAACCCCAGATATATAGATTAGATGTGGATGGTGACACACGGGGAATACTAGAATGCATTCCTAATAATAGTAATATTTTATTTTATGATACACAGATATATCAAAAGTAAAGCATTGGAAAATACTGAGATTGATCGCCTTCTTGTTTTGCTGGAATTTTGTCATAGTGGGAAAAATTAATGGAACTAAGCTTTCTTTTTCTCTAGAGTTAAATACTATTTCTTTTTCATTCCTATAATTATGTGGGAACTTTCCACTAGGCAAAGCAATCTAAACCATCTTTGGAGTCTAGAGAAGGATAACCAAGAAAATATGTACATTTAACTTCAGTACTTGAAACCTTACGTTACACCATGGTAGAGCTGACAACATGACCAGTACTGACTGGAAGGGCAGAGCACCAGAGCCTTGCACAGAAAATGCAGGAAAACTTAGAACTTATCACTGAGAAAAGGGGCATGGGAAAAAAATAATGTGGAATGCCCTTGAGAAATTTCTTATGATACTTCTGGAATAAAAGCAACACTGATGCTTCTGTTGCCAGGGAATGATGACATGCTAGCCCTGGTGTCTGGAACACATCCACAGGAGTAGTCACCCTCTGTAACCCAAATACCAATGACAGAACCTGTTAAAATCCCCTCTTGCGAGCAGCAACCAGAGGAACTTGTAAAGTGCTGTATAACCTACTTTTAGCTATTCCAGGCAGTTTCCACTGCAGTTTTTCATGTGAAGAGTACAATGCACCATAATGGGGAGGACAGCTGAAGTAGTCATTCTGCAGCAGCTCAAAGGCAAAGTTGAGAAGGCAGGTCTGGATTCTTGCTCAGCAGTGGAAACAAGTTCCATTTTTTGCCTTGTTAGTCAGTCTATGAACAATCACTGCAGCAAGTAAAACATAATCTGGAGGAAAGACTACCTGTGCAATAATGATTGAGAGGACAAGAAGTGCACTAAGATAAATTCTGCACAGAATCGATACTGGCAGTGTTCATCTGTACCAGAGAAGGGAAGAGAAGAATTTGAGAACCACCAGCTGCATATCTTACACAGAAACCAGTGCTCTAAAAGTAAGGGTGAATCAATATCAGCGTGCATCCTTATGAGTGAACAAGTGTTCATATTTTTGTTGTCAGGGAAATTCCTTGGATGGGTAAACCTGTGGAATTGGAAGCATTACTGAGAAAAATGTGAGTTGTGAAAGACAAGATAGAATCATAAATTAAACAAGAGGTTCTAGAAATAAATATGCCCTCAAAGCTGCCACTACGACTAATTCAGCATTATAAGTACATAACGCAAAGCCAGACTTTATTAGAGCCTGGCATCATAAACCAGCAGGAATTTTAGATGCAATAAAAAAAACCAGAGGGCATGCAGTGAATTTAAAAAGCCAGAGTACAGTATGGGACTGATCCGAGGCAGAGGCATTGGCAGGATTCCCTGACCAACACAGAGGCTGGCAGAAGCAGCATTTGATGCCTCTCAGCAGTTGTGTGCAGCAACAGGTGGAGCAGGGAAGAAGAACAGGCTTTTGAACAACACTCAGGATGGCCACCCTGGGCTCTATTTCTGGCTGCAGCCCAGCAGGCATCCCCCTGCCCAGTGCCCTTTCCCTCAGCGCTGCTGCAGCATCAAAGCCATCTTCTGTCTCCTCCTCCCAGGTTTTGCTGAGGGAGCTTTGGAAGACACCAGCACAACAGGGTGCTGAACTCACCTGGGCCTTCAAGGAAACTTGTAGGACTCTGGAGTCAGAGGTTGCTCCATGGTTTTGTTGTATGACAGATCAATTGCAATATATTTACCCCTTTCTGTCAGAAACAGAGTGGAAAGAAAGAAATGAATGAATGAGCCACAAAAAGTGTTACAGGATTGGATGTGTTGTTTCCTAATTTCCTGTGGATTGTCTCTGCTTTGAAATTTATAAAATAACTGGCATAATCAAATACCATAAATACTCAGCACAAATACACATTAAAATGCAGAATCACAGAACACACTGCACAGAAAAAACCTCAATGTCTGGATATTTTAATCTCTCTTCTCATTGTGCGGCACTGGGCAAAACTCAACGAAAACAAACTATCTCCCCATCTAAGCCACTCAAATTAGCAAGAGTTGCTAGAAATCAATGCAAATTTTCTGGTCAGTCCTGCTCTCTGATGTTCTAGCAGTGTTTTAAAAGTCTTTAGAGACTTAAGGGGATGGCTTGTGGGTTTGGATATTTGTGTTAGGGTTTTTTTTGTTTTTCTTTACTAAGATACTGTGTGACAAAGAAAAAAAAAGGAGTGTGGGAAGGGAAGTTCTAATGATACTGTCAGACTGGCTTCACTGCAGGCTGAGTTTTTAAGTGAATTTTCATTATTCTGAGTATTCCTGTAGCAGTGTCCCTCAAAAAGGACTTGGTGGCACAATATTGGACAGCACAAAGCCTGTTGAACTAACACAGCTGCGGGTCTATGAGTTTGCTCTGTCCACTGGGTACTGCTCGGTTGCTTTGGGGCAGAGACATGAAGGTTTCTTCCAATTTGTTTGGCTTCTCTCTGAAGACATTTTTAATTATTCTTACCTGCAATCTCCCATGGAATTCAGACAATGGTCTCCAGCTCCTCACCTTCAGATAGCAATGTCCTCTTACAGTTCCCTGTGCCCAGCTTCTCTCTTGGGGTTTTCAACAGGCATTTTTATAAATGTTATGAATGTTCTGAGTGGAGCTTGCAGTATGGAAAGCCTCCATTCTGAACTGTCCTTATGTCACCTGTTAATGTATGGCTGACTAACATATTGCTGGTTCTGAAGTGGCCGATGAAACAGCTGCTACAACAGCAATCAGCGTTCATTTTTAGAGTGTCTGTTAGCTCAAGAGTTTGTGTACTGGCATTGACATCTTAAAGAGAACACATTTTTGCTGGCTTTGATTAATAATTAACTTCTGGGGTTTGTTTTATGAGCTCCATGTGGCTCAACACTGGCAGCTCTGTACCTGTGCACCTCAGATGCTCACAAATGGCTAATCATGGGGAGCAGGCTGCGATCCCTGGGATTTCAGATCAGCTGCACTCATGGCTTCAGATCTTCAAATGGGCTCTTCTCACCAATCCTATTCTTGCTGACTAGTAGTCAGGTTTCTTCTGATAACTCCTGGCAGAGAGAAGCTGTGTGCCTCACAGAGAAGGAATGCATGCTGTCTGCTCCAAGCAGGAGCGGAGCAATTCCAGAAAGTTGCTCCTGTGAACTGGTGTTTGTACAACAGGAATCTGCCTCTCTCCCATCCTGAAGGCTGATCCTGCTCTGACATCACCACGGAGCCTGAGCAGCTGCTCTGGCCTGTGCAGGCCTCAAGGGCACCCTGTGCTCACAGAGGTGCACCCAGGAGCCACGGAGGCCATGTGAGTACCCAGCTTTTCAGGCATGTTTCAGCCAGTTCAAACTGGTTCAGACCACACTCAGACACTTTGATCCAGATCTGACTGGTTCAAACCAAATCCAACTGATTCAAACTGGTTCAAACCAGTTTTAATGGTTCAAAACTGTTTTGACTGGCTCAAAACAGTTCCAACCAGTTCAAACTGGATGAAAACACTTTAAATGGGTTCAGACCAGTTCAACCAGTTCAAACTGGATCCAACTGGTTCCTACAGCTTCAAAGCAAATCCAGCCAGTTCTGACCTGATTAGACGGGTTCCAAACTGGACCCAAAGTGTTAAAATTGGACCTGACTGGTTCTGACAGTTTTAAAACAGTGGTTTTGACTTATTCAAACCACTTTCAGCTGTTTCAACCAGTTCAAACCATGCAGAACTACTTGCAGCTGCTTTGAACTTGTCCAGTCTTCTTTGAACTGGCAGTAGCTAGATGGATCCAGTTTGAACCAGACCCAACCAGTTCAAAAAGGATCCAGATTAGTTCAAAATGGACCTGACCAGTTCAAACCAGATCCGAGCAGTAATTTAAAAGGAGTAACTTGGTGGATGATGCCATGACATTGACACAGTCAATGGCAGTGACATTGGCACTTCAATTTGCTGGGAGGTATTTCTAGGCCATGAGTTCACTGCCTGTCATTCCTTTGAAGTTCCAGCCAAAACCTAATTGAATCTCCCAAAACAGTGAGTGTTTGAAGGTGTCCATAAATTAAACAAGGACAGGCACAAATGGATCAATGTTACCAATGGATCATAGTAGGCATGAATGGATCAATGTCATCTTAGTCATCAATTTATCAGTAACCAAATATTAAAGTATACAAAATAGATGGTTTCTAATAGAAGTATAATTGGGCATTCAGTGTAAAAAATTATGTTTGAAATGTAAATAAAATATTCTTTTACATTTTCCCATGACGAATCAGACATTCCAAAGTTCATTGTTACTTTGCAATATGTATTGATATTAACCAAGACATAAACATCTTTAATACTGAGAATGCATAATTTTATTTGCCATAGAATGATGGAACAAGACCACATGGCATATAATGACTGAACACAATTACCCCTCTGTCTTCTCTTTGCAGAAAACTTATATTGCTGGTAATGTATGGCGTTAGATTGTTGAGGTTGCCTGGAAAATGTCATAGCCAATGCTCTGATCAGTAAAGAATTCTTCGTGAGCCAAACAGCAAACATGTAGACACAAGCAGCCAGCCTAAGGGGAATACGTGCATAGAATAAACCCCTTGCATCATCTCACACCAATAAGTGTGTCAAAAGATGACCACAGACCAATCAGTGGAAATTTTTACTCTGTAGGGGCACACAGACATTTCCTAAATTCTCACTAACCTCATAGTAAACACAAAATTTGTTCTTGGCCTTCTCACTTCTGCATGTCAGCAACATATCCACCTCTTGTCTAGAGGTGGTGTTGTCTTCGACACAGGCTTTACCTCTTTTCTTCTATTTACAAAAACCTATTGGAGACTCAAATAATTCACCTCTTTCTGCTCTGGAATCTGTGAATAGTCCTTTGCTTTATTTAATCCACCTGGAAACCTCTTTCTTTCTAAGCACTGTGCATCAGGAAAGATAAACTTTTGCAACATTTGAAGGCTCTTTAAATTCCATTACTGCTTTCCAAATTTCTCTGGTATTATTCCACACAAGCAGCAAAAAGTAAAAACATCTGTTCTGCTTCATCACTTCTTCCAAGCAGCAAATAAACTGCAAGCAGATTTCCTATCCACAAAAAATACATTTCCAAGGTAGCATAAGAACTGTTTTAAGAACATTTTCTAATTCTGCAGCAAAACCCTTTCATCAATCTGTTGCTTAGGGCACATATGAAGATTCTATTAACTAATGTTTTAACTCAGTTTTCAAGGTAGGATCTGATTGAAGATCTCTGGATTTCTCAAAGACTCTTGCAACTCTGCTGTGTTTGTCTTTCCATAACGACCACTTCTACAAATATGAAGTGCAATGAATGTAATAGCTTCATATCACTGCTGCTTGTGCTTCTCCTGTTTTTTATCATCCATCCTATGTCTTTTCTCACAGAGTGGCCACTGAAGACATAATTGTGCATCCACACTCTGCCAAGACAGTAACTTAAGCAATTAATAATGCAATTCACATATTTTTCTCCCACAACTAATACCTTTTTGATTATGCAGAAATGCCTCAACCCCCTAACCACATCCATTCAAGCTTAGTTATTCTTAAGCATGTAAACAATCATATTGTAATCAATCTGATTATTCATCTGGTTTTAATTAACTGCTTAAGTGATTGCAAGATATGGGTCTTTGCATATAAATCCTTTTCTCTGCCTGTAAAAATAATGAAAATAATAGAGTTGCTGGGCATCACAACTACTACATTTTTCTCAGCTGTTTAAACAGTATCCAGCATTGAGTCAGAAAATAAGTACAGATAGAGAAAAACCTGTGTCAGCAAAGCAATGGTACCTTGATCTACACAGAGTGCTATAGTAATCAGAAAACAGTCCGTTATAATTTTTGTGAGTTTAACATCATAGGCTCATAATACTGTGTTTTATAATCCCTTTAACTTAATAAATAAGATATTTTTTTCAGTGGTTTTGTTGTTGGGGTTTTAAAACTATTTTTCATTAATCATTGCTATTGCTACAAGCCAGTCTGTGGTATTGTGAATGGTCCAGCAGTGGCATCCTAGTGAAGATCGACCTTTGCTTTAGTGGATTGAATATAACATGAAAAATAGAATGCAAAGGTATAAATTAAGGGTATTACTATGTATAACATTCCAGATCAAGAGAAGAACTATGAAGTTAAAAGAGGTCCCCAGAATGACAGAATTACCATGAAAACTCATCTAAAAGAACAATAAACACTAGGCCTGCTTATCTTAAAGAGATTAATAAGAGTCTACCAAAAAAAGCATATGCACTCATAAATGAAGCACTGGAAACTTAAGTGTAAAACAGAAGCATCAGTCTTTTGCTTTCAAGGGGAGTAATAACAGAAGAGAAAAATATTTTGTATAAGAAAGACAATTTGTTGTGTTAGAAGGAAGCTTCTGCTCCCTTACTCACTAAATCAATAAATGGTGACACTCATCACTACAAGTTACATTGGTACCAAGTATAGCTCTGAGGAAGAAAAGGTCATTTGCTCATAAAAATATACAGAGCTACTGGAGAGAAGGGGAGGAGGGGGGAATCCCACCAAACAAACAAAATCAATCAAAAAGCTTACCTTATGCTTCAGGGTTAAATCAATTCCAAGGCAACCCTGGTTAGGATGCTTGCAAACTATTTCATCTGTACGAAGCATAATATTTCTCATGCTTTCCTTTATAGCATTCAGGGTTGCCCATGGTCAGCCAAGGGCCTGATTCATAATTCCCAGCTTTTTTTTTGATGAAAGAACATTTTTTTCTTTCTGGTGCTCACAGAAAATAGAAGTTAAAGGAAGAAAAATGTCAGGTGAACAGATCATCTTATTTTTTTCTTTATTACTGATTCTTCTACGTCACCTTTTTGGAGTGTTTTCAGGAAAATTTAGAAGAGAGAAGAGCGTTTCACACACACACACACAAAAGTGAGGAAGCCACTTACTGTATTACAAGTACCAGTTTATCCTTCCAACTTTTTCAATACAACTGGCCTATACTGAAGTGTCACTCTTAAAAATTCCCACTCAGGTTTCACTTACCACTGTCACCTGAGGT
The DNA here is from genome assembly GCA_008694505.1 of Cyanoderma ruficeps. NCBI lineage: Eukaryota > Metazoa > Chordata > Aves > Passeriformes > Timaliidae > Cyanoderma > Cyanoderma ruficeps. The sequence goes on along the minus strand of VZDJ01000594.1, from coordinate 10,837,240 downwards.
GAGCCATAACCCACAAAATCACCCTGACAAATTACAATCATCTATCAAAAAAAGCTTTCAGTATTCTTCCTGCAAGCATGACCAAAGTGATTCAGAAGATTTTCTTCATTTTTTTGAATTATTTGCAGTGGTCACTTCTTTCAGTTTCCTTCTGAAATTATTTTTGTAAAAAATAATTCTGAAAAAAAAAATTTAAAACCCCAACAACAAAAATAATAATTTTGTAAAACAATACTGCAAATCTTTCCCAGAGATTCCCAGTGAGAGTGCATTTATGGGTGTATCAGGCTAATAATATCTCTATTGTTTGCTGTTCAAGTGAGAAAGAAATGGATGAAATTATTGAAAAGGGGACAATTAATGGAATTATTTATTTAGAACTTACTTTTTTTTATTTGAAGAAAAAAAAGGAGGAAAACTCCTTAGTGATTATGTACCCCACCATATTATTTTGGATAGGATGTCATACAAATGCATTCAGAGCATTCATATATGACCATAAAGCTGCCTGCATAACAGTTAAAATGTGGTGGAAATCAAGATGCTGACTTATAAGTTTAAACTAATAACTGCATTATAAAAGCATTTGTCATCAGTATATCAGGGCTTGCTTCTACTGCTAGAAATAAAGTTGGAGGATGTGCAAAGGTAGATGTATAAAATTGTAACAGATTTTCAGAGGATGCCTTTGGCAATGGCTTGACATAAACTGGCCTGGAGTGACACCTGATTCATGACCAGTATGTTTGAATGCCATGTTCAGAAAAGAGAACAGACTCGGTGCTCACCAGAGGGGCCTTGAGTACCTATCTGCAGCTGGAAAATCTAATTTAAAAAGTGGAGTAGCTTCTCCCATTTAATAGCATTTAAGAGCTCCTACACTGTCCAGCCTGAAATTGGAGTCAGCCAGACTAGAAGGGAGGACCACACTGGCCCTAACAATTTTGATTCATGTAAGCCTAGAGAAATGCAGCCAAAGACATGCTGAATCTAAAAAAAGAAACTTAAAACCCTGACAAGCCTAGACTCAAAACCTCTGAAAAGGAAGATAGGTCTTACTCCAAGACCAATGGAAAAAAAAATAAAAACTTCATCCAAACCTCTCAGACTCTGAAACAGTTGAGCTTGAATATGGTTGGATATACCAGCAATACTTCCTATAATGGAAGTGCTGGGGTTTGCTGCTAATTTCTTCACAGATCCTTCGTTATCTGAACTTCACGTTTTACAGGCTACTCTGCAGAGGTAAAACAAAATGTTAAGAAAAATCTGGTTTGGTTTGGTTTGGTNGCTTGTTTTGTTTGGTTTGGTTTGGTTTGGTGGTTTTTTTGCTGGCCTATCTCTTGTTCCTATTCATAAACAACTATCAAAATGTTAGAGAACAATGGAGTCCAGAGAGGTGTAAACTGAGGGTTTCTGGAGCACTTTCAGTCCTAGCTAAAAACAAATAATGTGGCACTACAATTTTCTGTGGATTTTCCAGTTGGCCACTGTTTGGTGCACCCATGCCACTGATGTTTTGGTGTTTGCCTCTTAGATCAAGCTACCGTGTGCTTAAGAAAGACTGAGAAATGCCTAAAGAAAACTTTGGCCATTTCTTAGCAGAAGAGTGACAGCAGTAATAATTAATACCTCTGTGCTTCACCAACAGTGAAATCAGATGCACAGGATATCAAGAGTCTGTGTATGTAATTTTTCCATTAACAATTCTGCAGACAGAGCATTGATAATTGTGCCTGTGGTGAATCCCAATGAAGTGTATTTGCCTGACATTGTTGCAGAAGGGGGAAAATGAATATATGCATTTTAAATTTTTATGATTACATTTTTACTGAAGTGTGGGGACCTGGAGCTTCATGAGTGTTTTAATGCAATTGGTTCCACTTAGGAGAGATGACATGTTGAAATGTGATGTGCTGAATGCTTCCCAGGTAATTGGAATTCAGTCAACAACAACACTGGTCATTGTCACAGGTTTTAAATAAAAAGGTTTATCTTCCTCTTTTATATTATGGGATATGATTCATCATATTATAAAATACCATGATTCTACATGACAGCCTCTCATACCGAAATTTAAAAAGTTTGCTTCACTCTGAACACTCCTGAATTTGGATCACAAGAGCACATTTTGAAGGGCCTGCATATGCAGTCAACACTTCCCAATTCCCTTGCTCACATAAATGGCCACATTAGTTCCTGACACAACTTTAATAATTGTACAGCACTACACCCCCCTCAGGGAAGAATCTGAGTCACTGTTGGTGCTGTTTACACTCAATGTTTGTGCATCCTTCCCCAGAGCTATTGGAAGGAGAAGCCACAAGGAAAGAAGAAAGGACATTGTGCAAAAACTTATGGCAGAAGTTAAGAGTGCTGCAAAAACTCTGGGGGTTTTCATGGGAAACACAACCTGGCACTCAGTGATTCTTCCAGTAAACTAATTTCTTTCATATTAGAACAGGGAAACGACTAGAGGTGACTTAGCTGTCTGGGAAGAGAGAAGACTGCTGCTGCTATTGAAACCTTAAATCATATCTCAAACAAAATTAAAACTGAACTAAAACAGATTCTGAAAACTGAAGGTAGATTTTCTCATTCTCCACCATTTATTTCCTATCCAGCTCAGATGAAGATACACTAATTTTCCTTTGAGAAAATGTTGACCTGAGTTTTTCCACCTGCTCTTTTTAGGCAGGGAACAGCTATCTTTCTGAATATTTGTTTGTACCTCTAAGATGAGGAGTTCAGGGTGGGGTAGATAGATTTGAGAACAGGATAAACGACACAACTCTGATATTCTACAAGAGTTTTTTCCACAAATATTTTCCTTTGGCTGGACTATTCCAGTGGTAAAATAGAAATTGAAGTTTAAACATCAGAAAGAGACTTGAAGCCCACCAGTGTTCCACAACTCATGTTTCTTTTGAACAGAGGAAAACAAGATTTCTTCTATGTCATGGAAGACCAAAAGTTGAGACATACTTTTCAGTCTAATGCTTTGGATGTAAAACTAAACTCCTTCTGATAAGGATTCCAACTTTAGCTATAAATTTTGTCCTGCAAATGCAGCCAAATACCACTAAGGCTTCTCATCTCTGCCTGCTGTGGCTTTGACTTGTAATAATTTCTACACTCCAGTGTAGATGTTGAATTATTTGTAAAGTCTAACTTATACTCTTATAGACACCTTCTGACCTTTAGTTAAATCCAAAAAATTGCTACCAGCTGAAAATGATTTGGTGGCTTGAGTAGCAAGGCTGGATTTGGGAACAAATATCTGCCTAAATCCTGCCACTGGAGATAGATGCTTCTGCAGCAACTCTCAGTCTGAAAAGACCATGATAATCCAATCATCCTTAAGGATTCTGTTCCATGTATCTCTCAAGCTCTAGTTGCCTCTTCATCTATACAAGGAGACATCCTTTTCTGTGAGAGAATGTCATGCACAGTGAAAGATTCTTGGTTTGTCTTAACTATCAGAGCTCAAGTGCAGACAGTACAAGCACCTGTTTCACCTTGGCTGAACATATGGCTCCTGGGCATCTGATGCAGCAGGAAATAATTTACTTTGTAATCCATATTTGAAGAAACAGTTAATGCTCCTGTCTCCTTTATTTCTGTGTATATGAAAATGAAATTAGCAAAGGGAGATTTCTAGCAGAACCTTGAATTTTGTGGGCACAATCTGTAACTTTTTAAGGTGCTCAGTAACACAACAAGGGGAATGAAAAGTTTCTGTCTCTGTTTGTGGTACTCCTTAGCAGACAGACAAGAAACAGCGACCAATTCTCCTACACCCACAGCTCCTATGTCACTTTATTTCTTAAGGTTTTTTTAATACTTCAGAAGTCCGTAGTGGGTTACCTTAGGATTGTCTCTCTACCTTCACTTCCCTATATCCTGAGGAAAACACTTGGAAAGAAAGACATGGCAGGATGCTCTGGTAAATGAAGAAATTTTTTTTCCCTTTACATGGAACATAAGTCATTAATTTTTGATGTTAAGGGATTAATCTGTGCATGAAGCAGAAAACCTACTGACTGATATTTCCCTGGAACAGATGTTCTAAATGCCACATAGCAAAGAAAATCTCTGTGCAAAACAAAGGCAATCTGGTGCCCTTACTGAAAGGTTAAGATACAATTACAGTTCATTGTGCTCCTGGATGTTGGTCCAACCAGTCTATATATGGTCCAATCACCTGTAAGTTAGGGCCATATTCTCAGCACAGTCAGTCACAAAACTACTCAGCAGAGCTATAGTTGTTATCTTGTTGGAGTTTAAACTTCAGTTTCCTGTATGTGAATATTCCTGCAGAATTTAGTGACAGAGTAGCCTAAACAAGTGGGGCCTTAATATTTAGTTTGAGAATACTGATGCTTAGTATCTGTGGTATGACAACTAAAATGGGCTTGACAAATCTGACCTTCAGCTCTCCCACAGACCAAATATATGATTACAGCAAGGCCAGACAAGATATCTGTGCTTGTTTCTCTTCATGCCAATAGGATATAATAATTATTTCTTTACTCATGAATTTAGATTGGAAGACAGTTTTTGGGTTGGTTTGGGTGGGTTTGGTTTGGTTTTTCTAGGACGGAATATAGCTCACTATGTGTCTAAACAGCATCTCAGTCCTGGCTGGAATTCCTTGATGTTACTCTTCTCAAGACAATAATGACAAAACAAGCACAAAATTTTCTCTTTTCAAAGCTTGTGTTTCCTGGTATGCAGTATGGTTTTCTGCTGGCCAGTCTAAACTAGGCAGTGTCAGGGTAGGCAGAAGGTCATCCACCTCCAGAGATTGCTCTCCACACACAGAGGTTGCACTGGAAGCATTTGGAGACCCCTCTGCCCTTTGGGTAAGCAACACTGAGGTTGGAAAAACTCACTCCTGCCTGCCAATTTATTCACATGATGCTGTCACAGAATAGGTGGGAAATGTTAGACATTGAGCCCAACCACAGGGCATGACAGCATGTTCCCACAAGGCAAGACATGATCTTGAGTCTGATTAAGATTCAGGGAAGAGCAACATGTTTCCTTAAATCATGCTGAGTGAAGTGATCCAGAGCTGGCATGGAGAGATGCCCAAGCCCCAGAGTAGGCAGAACAGATGTAAGAATGGGTCTGAGACCTCTACAAAGACTAAAAGAGTGAAAAGTGTAACGGCTGTACTTTATAATTTGCACAGCCAGAAGGTCTAGGCTGAGACTGAATACCAACACCTTTTGAGACTATAACATTGCTTATGTTATTGACATTATTATGTACTGCAGCAGCACCTTAAAAATGGTCAGAAGGGTTTGTACTTTGTGCAAACTGTGATGTTTGACTTTAGAAATCAGTTCAAGTGTATTTAAAAGCATAACAGCACAAAATGGGCTTCTTAAAAACAGAACAGGCCACCGTGGGGGTAAAGCAATACAGAAAAGTATAATTTATATGATTTTCTTGCCCTGCTCCTTCCAGATGATTACAGTGTCAATTTGTAAACCACTATAAACCACTATAAAACTAAAGTGCCTTAACAAGAGAAAATTAGTTTAAAAAAAATGTAGCTTTCAAGTACAGGAGCAGGTAAACTACTTCCAAATCAAAAGTTCAATTTAATCTGAAAGAAAAACAAATCCATCAATGTCTATTCAATTTGCACTGAAGCCTAGAGGGACACTCTACTCAGTTTCAACTGTGTCTATATATATGCTGTTTAAGTCTTAAGTTCTCTGTTTTCTCAACATAAGCTTTGCACTTGGCTGTCTAATTTAATTTTCATTTCACACATCTGTGCATGTCTAAAAATTGTTAGGTTTTTTTTTTTCTAATAGACCTTTAGTTATTCAGCATTTTGGGGGTTTTTCTTCTATTTGTTTATTTTTTTGTCCCAAATGCCATAATATTTTTAATTTCACCTAACACTTGACAATTTTAGTAACAGTGATGATCCCACAGTGAGATGGTTCAAAAGGCAGATGGCCAACTTCACCATAGCAGACCTTTCTTTACAGTGGGAAACTGTAGAAACATATTCCTGTGACCTCAGTTGGACATGGCTAAAAGCCGAACAAGCTGAACAATCTCAGTTGGCAGCCTAACTGGGAAAACAGAAATGAGGGAAACCAGCGTTTGGCTTTGCTGTTATTATTCAGTGTGTAGCAATGGTCTGCTTTATAAAAGACAGCCAGCAAATTTTCACTGGGTTTGTGTTGCCAGGTTTTGGTAACAAGGGGTTGCAGGGGTGGATTTTGTGAGAAGCTGCCAGAAGCTTCCCCCGTGTCCAACAGAGCTGGTGCTGCCCAAGGCTGAGTCCATGAGCAATGGGGGTAGAACCTCTGGGATTCCTTCAGGATCTGATCCCTGGCTGCTTGGACATTTTCTCTGTATTCCTCCAAGACTGCCCATCCCTGGTTCCTTTCTTCACTGTTTTGTGTTACATTTATTTCATTTTTATTTTGGTTGTTGATGTTGTGAGATTCCTACATGGACAGAATCTCCCACCAAACTGTGTGGTGCAAGTTTCCATTTCCCCTTTAAATATCAGCTCTTTGCACATTAATTAGTTACTATATGCTATTGAGTATTGAGGGAGTATTGAAGTCCCCATGTAAAATAAACATCCCATGGAGACACAGGTGATGTTCTGCAGAAAAGAAGAATTGAGAATTGATCCTACTTTTTCCTTTAGAGAAGGATCTTAATCAAACTCTTCTGTAGTGCTAGTGAAAAAAATCAGGTCCTCTTATTCCGTTCTTTTATCTTCATTTCCTTTTATTAATTGATATACTGTAAAGTAGATCTACTGTAAAAAGTAGATATACTAAATAGCTAGCCAAATGCAGTGACCTTTTTTTTTAAAGGAGAAAAAAGTGAAATGGGAAAAAACCAAGATACACCACTGAGAATGTGAAAGTCTTGGAACTTTTCCACATGTTTGAGTCAGAGCCATCAGTTCCTCATGTTCCCATTCTTTCAAAACTCTAAAGGGGGAAATTTACAGAAAACTAATATTAGTAAGAAACCCCAGGCCTTTTCTGTCCTTTGTTCTGCAGTGTGAAATCACATTTGTTTTGTTGAATCTGTGGCAGTTTCACTCTGCTAATCCTTTACTGCACAAGAGGCTGTAGAAACTACCAAACCTTGTGCTCTCACTTATTCTTCACCACCAACACCCAGAATTCTTGCAATGCTTTTCTTTCAGCCTCAGACTCAAATACTATGAAATGTTTATGGCCTGGTATGTGCCGTGGTGTGTGCAACATATCTTCCATGGGCCTCCCAAAGTCAGATTTCATATGCTACCTAGGACTCTGTATCACAGTTGCCTCCTTCCTTTCCCCCAGTGAACCACTCCCTTGGTTCAGAAATCCCAGTAAAAAACACCCATGCCCCCAAAACCACTGACAATCCTATCTTAATCTATCAAATCTGGAATTCATCACACTTGAGTATGGAAAGGGGCACATTAGAACCACCTGAAAATGCAGCAGGCTAACCAGAGGTGATAATCAGGCCCTACTCTGGAAAAATCTGTACTTGTTGTAAAATTGTCCAAAGCACCATGAGGCACTCAGGTGGATGCTAGAGTTTTTGTTAGTTTGTATAAACTGCATCTCTAATGGTATAAAACCTTTCCATAGCAGGGTTGCGTTGAAAGATTTAATTCTATCAAACACTTACTTGAAGTGTCACAGGCTGAATAATATTCCAAGTGTCTGAAAGAGGGTATTTTTTCACATGCCTAATATTTTAAAGTAAAAGCAAGTGGGAAGAGAAATGGGTTTGCCTCTTGCACTCAGATCAATGTGTTTAAGCACTTTTTTATGCAGGGAAAAGAAAGAGCAACATTCTTAATGTTTCCAGAATGGCTGGAAAGTCACCTTTAAGCAATTTGTGTCCTTATGAGAGATGTTTGATGAATTTGCTGTTGTTTTCTGCTTTGTGACAAACTTTTAGCCAGCAAATGGGTTTTAGCTTCTCATATAGAGTCTAGTGACTAAACTTAGTGTGGGTGTACAGACTCTGTAAATCAGCTACAGAGCTGAAAAGCTCCAAGTCAGGCTTAAGAAATATTTGCAGTATAGAGGGGATTTGATTACATGTTGAGGAAATCTATTTCTTGCAGGTTTTCTAATGATATTTTATCTCCTAGATGCCCTAAGACATTGTCAGCAAGTGGAAAAATAAGCAGAAGCTAATTTTGCCATTTTGATGGCTTGTTGGCTCATGGCTTGCCTGAGAGGCCATATTCCTCTTCACTGTAATTCTGCAGCAGCTCTCCCGTGGTCAATAATATCACAATGGTCTTATATTACCTTAAAGAAAGGAAAGAATTCAGCTCAAAACTTCACATTTCTTGCCCACATATTGGTAGGTCGAGTGCTCACATCTCAACAGCTAAGAAGCTTGACAATTAACATGCAAATGCTGTGGGTGAATGAATTTTTCCTTTTGCCTTCCTGACCCCTTGACTGAAGCAACCTAAATGAGAGCTTTTATTTAATCATAGAGGATCTCCCTGAGGACAGAGTGTAACCTCTGATACTCTTCATGGCAGCACACTAATTAGATGTCCCCTTCACAGAAGAACAAACAGAATGTTTCATTCATATCAAGAGGCTTTCACAGATCTCCCCCATGGGGCAAAATTTCTTTAGAAGGACTTCTGTCCCTCATGCATTGATTTGCAGTCTAACGACTTACAGAATTGTTTAACACGGATTGATCTTGTCGTGTATTATTCAGCTTGCCATAGTAGAGCTTTTGACAAGGTTTTTAAATGGTACATCAGGCTGCCCATAGAATCTTATCATAACAATCCAGACCTAAGGGAAAAGTTAGAATAAAAGCAAGGGACAAAATAGGATCATTTTATAAATTTTGAGACTCTTGAAGTTAAATGTTCAATATGTTTGAATGGGAAAAATGCACAAAGATGACGAAATTATGGAAAATGTAGTTTTTTATTTAGGGGAATTTTTCATAGTGAAATATTTTTAAATCATGCCGAATTTTTTTCTAAAATCATGTGACTCAAAAAAGAAATTCCTTAGGGCAAGGCTAAAAGTGTTGGATGTTCCAAAGCAGCGCTGTACTACTGAACGCTTGGAGAAAAGAGTTTCTTTGTATCTCTGTCCTATACCAGGATCACCCCAGGCCAGATTGCATTGCCTGGGTGTGGCTGATTCTGGAGAGGATTGCCCAAGCAGCTGCTGGAACAGAGTGCAGCTGTCTTCTCCGAGTTTCAACTGCTGTGAATACACTCAACCATAACTAAGTTTTTCATTAAACTCCTAAATTTATTTGCAATACAGTTTTCTATTTCGACTCACAATTTTGAAGCAATCAGTTTGTCACACATCCTCTCCATGAACAGAAGAGTTTTGACCCATGGTAGACAGTGAAAAATATTCCAAGCCCAGGAATGCCAGCAAGATGAAACATTCACTTGTTAGGGGATCTGACAATAACTCAGATCTGGCCACCTCAGTCTGAAATTATCCTCTTTAGGGCTGTCTTTATGAAGAGAATGATTCTTACAGTATCCAGAAAAAGGAGAAAGTAATGAAAATTTCATTAAGCATAGTCAGCATGTTGCTGTTGGCACTGTTTTTACATGGAAGATACACACATAATAGAGAGTCTAATAGCTTAAATAAAACCTTAAAATGTCTGTGCTGCCTCCATTGGACACAAATGAAGCAAGACATCCAAGTTCCCTGGTGCTTCCTGTTAAAATGTGTTATCAGTATGTCTGCTGTGGGTATTTCCCAATGACTTAACTAATGATGTTTTGGTCCTAAGAAAACCAAACAGCTGAGTACTGCTTATGTAGGTGACAGTGAAAATCAGGCTGGTAGAAAAATTTTTATTATGTCTTTCTGCCTTTTTGGTTTTTTTTTTAAACAGAAAGTTTCTTCCAGGTTTTTGGGAGGGTTTTTTTACTTATTTTTTCTATTATGAGTAGTGAGCTTTAGATTTGCTGCCAAGGTGTCTCATGGGAATTGCAGATCTGACATTTCACTTTTCTAACTTCCTCTGTGGGGCAGATTCTCTGCTGCAATTTTTTTCTATTATTTTATGTAGACAGCTCAGTTTCTCTAAAATACCTATGAATATTGGCTCCAGCAGAGCTAATTTTATATCCAGATTGCTTATTGTCTGAAGCACCTACCTTTGGTTTAAACCTCATATTTTTGTCCATGTTACCAAACACATACTTCTTTCCAGTCAAGAGTTTTCTATTTTCATTTAATATGGCTAAACATTTATTCATATTGCACCACCAGATTGACAGAGAAGACAGGAGCATTTAAAGTCTGCTGAGAATGAAATTTCACAGATTCCCCTACCAGAATGAACCGAATTTTACAAACATTTAAAATAGCCACCTGCCCATGTTGCTCTTTTTCTCACACATACAACTAAAAGTTGCCAGAAGTAATTGGTAGAATTATCTCATGTGTTTTTTACCACATTAAATCAAGTGTAAGACATAATCGGTTTAAGATAACACTTATGCTAGATAGCAGACTTAAAGTGGAAATCCATAACAAATTAAGGATTTTCTTTAGATTAATACCATGTTTGCTACATTGTACAGAAAACAAGGCCAAAATGCACAAGGAAAACAGGACTGCTACAGTATCTGCAGTTCCTTGACTGATTCAGTAATTTGTCTTGAATTTCCTGGCACATCACATTGTGTTTAATCAGAGGCAGAATTATTTTCCTACCTCTCTGAGACTCTGCACTCTCTGACTCAAAACTGAACTGTCTGTATTAACTCAGATTGGCTTTTCCTGACATTTCGCTGGCTGAAACTTTGATAATTGGCTCAGTCTCATGCAAATCCTCTGAAATTTGCAGAGAGCCTATCTGAGACTTAAAATTATTCTAAAAATGAAAGCCTGCTTCTTAAACCTCCTCAATCAATACAGTTTTTATCAATACTCAAAATACATGGAACCCCGTGGTACCATGGGGTATGGCAAACAAAGCACACACACACACAACACGCAGTTTTTATTAGCGCTTTTTGCTCACATTCATACACAGGACCTAAATATAGGTCAACACCTGTCATGCAGAAAACTCAATAATACAGTTAGTTAAAATTTCAAGAGTAGATTATTCCCACTTGGTTTTGCTGTATTTCTTTTAAAGGTTGAAGGAAGTGCAAGAGTCCTTTTGAGAAGGAGAGGAAAGACATGGGGATTTGGGGGTTATTCTGTTTTTACATTGTTTGTTCAGTCAGTATTTATAAATGTCACTTCTGTCTATTGGCATTTTCTTCTCTCAAGCTGCTGCAAATGAAATGCAATTGTTTTAGATGCCATTCAGAGGCTTTAGGAATAAATATCTACATATATCCCACACACAATTAGGCATAGGCATTTCTCTTTTGGATAGCAAATTAAATACCCTCTTGTCTTGTTGCACAAGGATATTCATCATGAAAATAATCCAGTCAACTGTTTGTTGTAAGCAGATTGGTGTGAGTGGCCCCAGAGTAACCTCTGCTGCTGTTGGACGGAGCTGCCCAAAGAACTGCTTCACAAGGAGCATGGTGGAGAATGAAAATGGATGCAGTTAATAATAGGAAAATTGCCTGGTGAAGGGAAACACAGCAACAACAAAAAACCTCTGACTTTTTTCCCTTTTTTTCCCATATTGCTAAGTCCCTGGCAGGGACAAATGCAAGGCACCACTGCCCAGGTTCTTTGATTAAACCATACAGCTTTCAATAAAAATTCTGCTATTAATGTGTGATGTATCTATCATCTGTAGCCAGGATGTAATTATATTGCAGTTTATACAGGACACTATACTGCCTTTGAGTGAGAAAAGTTAATTTATACTCCACCAACCTTTTGGTTATGCATGTGTGTGCATCCAGTTGCTCCAGGCTCCAGGTAAATGATACAGTCTAGACTTCATGTAGTTCATTAGATCAATATTCTATCTCCTTACATGGATGGAATCTGCAATGTCCTCCAAAGTCCAATTTTATTTCTTTCACCTCTCAAATTAAACACTGCCTTAAAGGTTTGCTTGATGGATTGCTCCGTTTTATCTGATGATGGTCTTCAAGGCACATGTGGCAGTATATCTTATCCCATTAGTAAAGATCATTAGCTACAGCATAATTGCCTCTCTATGACACATAATAGTTTCATCTATTATTATCGTTCCTGTCCTGTAATTCAATTTCATGATTATGGTTTAACAAATCAAGGGGCACGACAAACAATATATTTTAGGTATCATTTAAAATGAAGTCGTGTTGCTGACAAGATACATAGGGTGGTGCTACAAGACATTTTGTGATTTCGGTCCTTTTGGTTTACTGAATAATGCTTCTTTCTCTCTCATTTCCTAAGGTAGAAAAATACAGAATCAAAAAAAAAAAAAGCTATATAATGCCTTCATTGCATCCAGTGGCCTCTTGTTTCTTTAGGACAGCATCTGTACCTTGCCAGGAGCTTTCCAAGCATTGAGGGTAGCCCTTGTTCTAGGGGATCAGGATTATGAAACAATGACACTTGGTAAGAGGGGCAGTTAAAATTTGCCTAAAGGACATCTGTTCCATAAGAATTTCCTAAACATTCTATCTCACTTGAAGACTACAGGAGAAATCTCAAAATTCACCCCAACAATATCTCATAAGGAGAGAGGACAGCAAGTTACGGGGTGTTCTTGCCCTTGACCCAATATCAAGAAAAAGAAAATATATATATATATGTGCATACTAAAAAAATCTTTCTTTTTGATTTGAAAATGTACATTTTCAAGTACTCCCTGAGCACCTACACATGCACACATAGCCCAGGAGACTGATGTCCTCCCGCATCTGCAACTTATCAGAGATTTCACCTGCAACCGTGTTTTGCCATAATTCTTAGGATGGATTTTGGGCAATTTCTCTGAGGCTATCAACTTTTGTCACTCCTTAACAAGCAGACCATTAAACCATTTCCCTATTTCTTACTCACTTGGTTTAATTGAATAATTATTCTCAGTTCCAAAAACTGTAATGGATGCTTTATCTCCTCTCTAGTGGCGGTTCACCAGAAAATATGACGCATAATTAAGAACTCTGGGGGAAAAAGAGAGGGAAGAATTATTCCCATTATGTAGATGATTTTTAATGAATTTTATATGAATATGAATTAATATGATTTAAAACTAATTACCAGAGAGACATTAATTCTAACACACCTAAGTAAACCCTGGTAAGAACAGTGACCAGTGATTACTGGTTACCAATAGTGTTGATGTTCGTATTTGGGAGGGAAGTGAAAATAAATGTAATCAACCAGGCAGGAAGCTTCTTGAAAGCAGATGAAAGCTCTCAAATTTGTTGAGGAATAACTGTGTAACTTTGTTGCATTAACAGATATTGCATTTCCTTCCTGACTGCATTCATATTTTCTTCTTATGTCCAAGGAAGGCTTTAGGAAGGTACAGCTGAAAGGAAAGGGCGATTTTGTGAGGGCGATTCTTGGATGATGCTTTTCTTGTAAAGCATTTTGTCTGACCTTTGGAAAGCTATTTATTAGGGGTTTTGCCGGAAGGCAGTTAGGAGTACTAGGTTTACTAAGAAATGTTTACATTTCAGTCTCATACATGCTTATTTGCAAGTATATGTGACAAAGAATGACTTGTTTTGCCAAAGCTGTCACAAAGCTTGGGCATGGCTCCTACACTTAGGTCCTTTCCTGCCACCTGGTTTCCTTAGCCAGCTGAGAAGCCTGACCTCAGTGATGGAGGGTATTCCATCATGTAAACACTACAAAGGTAGAAAAAGGTAAAATTTACCATGTCCTAATTCCTAGGCATGGATTTTATAAGCAACCTCAGAATTTCAGCTTCCAGATTGTTAAACAAGCTACTTTGTAAACCTGGGGATCCCAGGCCTTTCATTACCTTTAATTTTAAAGTGAGCTTCCAGACACATTGTGTGAGAGTTCTGGTCCAAGAGGGAGTTAATGGCAGCCCCCTAAAAAGGGGACTGTAGGAGGATCTCTTTTTATGTACAGAAATTTATTGTCTTTCACAGATAACTGATAATTATGAGGGGATTTTCTCTTGACAAAAGTTTCTGATTTTTTTTTTTAATGAAATATCAATTACCTCTAAAAAGGAGCAGTGAGTTTTCTGTCTGAGACTGTACTGCCTTAATTTCCCTTAGGGCTCCCAGTAGGATTCTTGTATTTCTATCCAAAAATCCCAGACAATACTGAGGTTTTCTGATTGTGTGCATGTGCAGTGTCTTTTCCTCAGGGGTTATATTAGACTTCCTGCATTTGAGTAGCTCCAGGTGCTACAGTAGAAGTGGTTATGCTCATTCTAATAAATGGTAACATAAAATAGATCCTCAAGGCCAAGGAATTTCAGATTGTAGCCAGTTCCCCGCATTCAAGGATGGATAACTTCAGCCTTGTTAAAAGTGGGCTGTTGCAGTCATTTCACTGAGATGCTCTGTGAGATGAAGAAATTAAGCCATTCCCAATTAAGAGGAGAGAATGGTATACATTTTTGCAAAATAAAATCAATCATCTCATGCATCTTCACATTAACAGGTAATCAATTATTACAGAGTCACATAATAAAAAGAAATTTATCCTATTCAGTAAGTGTTTGTGTTGGCAATGTTGTGGAAAGAGACTCTCATGGATAGTTTTCCAAATATTGAACTATAAAGTAATCAGATATCTTTTGTGAGTAGGCTGCAGACAGACAACTACCTGGAATAGGATATCAGAGTTTCCAGCTGTAGAAGCTTGAAAATACCTAGACATACCTTGGCTCAGACACTAGTTGAAATAGTAACACCTCTGTTTGGGTTTTCTGCCTTCAGAGCAGGAGTAGAAGGAAATAATTCAGAAATAATTATTTACAAATGGGCTGGCAAGTTTAGCAAAGGGCGTTGGGTGGTGAAACTTGTGCTGAGAGTGTATATTGCCAACTGCAGGCTAAAGGACTTTGTGGTTTTTTTCCATCTGATTTAGGGCTCTGGTGCCAGTCTATATCCTAAGTGAGGGTATTTTTTTCTGGAGGCAGAGTCCTGGCAATATGGCTCTGACAACGAAAATATGCAGGTTAGAAAGTCATTGGTGTTTCTGTATAAGTGCTTATTGGTAAGGATAAAGATTTTTATTTCAGGCCTCTCTGATTTCTGATTTCAGGAGCAGTGTTAGCTGGCACTGATTCTGAAAGAAAAGACCTATGGTCTTTTCTCTCTAATGAAAGATCACAGAAGATGTGGGAGTTCTCGTGACCTCTGCTGGAAATTCATCTTCACTGCTGCTCCTGCTCCTCTGTTCTCACCTCTCCCTGTCTGCATCTCCTGGGGTCCTTGAACAGATACTAGAAATGAAGAGAAAGAAGCTGTATTCTCTTACTGATACCTTAGAGTGTTGATAATTACCACCAGCTCAAAGGCCAAATGCTCCTGTAAGCACAGGGAAATGAAATGTTGGAGTTCAGTGTGAGGGAGCAGGTGGAGGCACCGGAGCAGTGAAACAACAGCCCTGGGCCAACTTGAAGCATCACTAAGTTTGTGGGTACTGAAGCACTGACCTTAACAGCTCATGTCAGGGGAATCCTTCATTAGAAGGGGAAACTGAATATGCCTATCAATTTTTTTCAATGCATAACCCTTTCTAATTCATGTCTTAGAAGGGCTGCTGGATTTGAGGCACAAAGTGTGCCTGTGTGCCCAAAAATCAAGGGCTGACCGATTGATATTGCTTGGATGAATTTTTACTCCAGCTAGAACTAAATGAGAAAATGTTTTGCTCACAAACCCTCCATGTAGGAACTAACCTAAGCAAATCAATGTCTACTGAGAGTAGCATAGATTTCTTGCCCTTGTTGTGGACAGCCTAATGTTTCAGCAGTTTCCAGTAGTCTGAGAAGTCTTTTCCCACTGTGTGGCTACAGGCTGCCTGGGGAGGATCTGCCTGCTGTAGTGCTGTATTTTGTGGCATGCCTCAAGCTCAGAGATCCCATTTGAATGAGCTTATGCTGTGGTTGAAAGTCAAGCTTTGTGTGGCAGCTTTTGATTGAGAAATATTTCACCTAATTCATCTGTGTTAAGGATGGCAAAAAATCAAACCCTCCCACGCACCCTTTATAAATCATCCTGGCTAACACACCAGTAAATGTGTTATCAAAAATGCAACACCTATTACTGTGAATTTCAAACAGCCAGCACTGTAAGCTGGATCTGAACCTGTGGGGAAAGTATAAATTGATTAGACTTTTTGAGAAGCTATAAATTACAGAAAAGCAAGACGAACATCTTTAAAGGGTTGACAACAAAGAAAAGAAAGATGATTGAACACAAAAATGCTGGGCTAAACCACAAATAGCTTGTTCCTAAGAGAACAAGGGTAGTAAAAACTTTCCTGGCTTTGAGTAAGGGGGGAAGGGCGAAGAGAAAGACCTTGGTGGAACAGAAATATAGGCAAAGGAACATAAAAACCCTTGACAATATAAACCCCTTAACTAGAAAAATAATGAAGCAAAATGAGTCATTATAATTAGTGAATATTTAGCTGGAAAAGAATGACAATTAATACTATGCCAACTTTATTAAGATGCTCTCTGCAGTACCTCGTCATCCCAATCTTCTGTAAAAACTGAAATGTAAATTTAATTTAAAGCTTTTAAACGGGAGGTTGAAAAAAGTCATTTGGCTATGAGATGCATGGGTAGGTTTGCAACAGCATCTATTTTAATGTCCAGCTATTTTCACCTTTTCTTATATCTGCAAGCCTGCAGAACCAAGAAATAATCACATACTATGCAATAAAAATGTAAGAGAATTTTCTCAGTGTGAAAAGGCTCCATATGGAGTGACAAAGAGAGAGAGCAATGGAGGTGATTCCTGTGAGTGACATAGTGACCCACCTCGGATGGAAGCCCCAGTTCTCAGAGGCTCCGAGAGCACAGCTATTGGGAAATGATAGAAAAGAGGAGATACACAGAGGAGGAGCCCTGGGAATATATTAGAGGACTGTTACATAAACTCTGATTGTAGAAGCTTGACTTGAGGACAGTTTTGTATATGCCCCTGTCCAGCAAACCTTAATTTCCCTGGTACACCACTTTGAGGATTATGGTATTCTGGTATTATTTCTCTTCCATTCTGTTATTTTATAAAGAGAGAACTCCCAGTCATTTACCATTTGGCCCTCTTCCCTTATTTCATTGGTGGGAGTAATTGAACACTGAGCTAGCCTTGAGGGAACATCTAAATAAACAGTTGCAGGGAGATGTGTTGATCTGATTTATGCTCTGAGCAGTATTTTCTCTGTGCAACAAGCCACATTTGTAATAAGCCTCAGCCAGTTCTATCAGATGAACTTTCTATGGCCTCACCCTGAACAGGTTTTTTTTGTATAGAATACAGTCAAGAAAATAAAATCAAGTTGGAAAAAACATTTACATGTATGTATTCTTCAAACTTCATACTCATATCATCTCTGTATTTATATTCCACATAAAATCAAGTTAAAGGTTTTCAAGTGTACTGCAGGAGTAGAACAATTGGTTTGGGTTTTCAGGAATGTCTCTGATGACTCAAACCTGTAGTCTAGTACAAAGATGATGATCAGTAATGAAATCTTCAAAATGTTACCCTGCAGTAAGCTGACATAGAATGGGTCTTCTAAAAAATTATTTTGCCTTAGCTTTTGCACTTGTTCTTTAGAAGAGGTAGTTTGTAGGCCTTCTAGAACAAATCTCAGCCTTAACTATAATTTTAATAAAATTAGGTGATACGTGATAGCTATCTTTTAAAAAGTGTGCTTCCTTTTAGCCTTGCCTTTCATTCTTTGAGATTCTTTATTTATACACATTTTTGTTCTTTGTTGCATCTTTTAAATTGAAGACTCATTCTTATTCCCAGAAGGCAAAGTTAATTAACCAGAAAATGAAAAAAAACCACCTTTGTTTCTGCTTGCTTTCTACATTAGAGGGCAGAGTTCCACCTCATCTCTCTGTTCATCTTTTATTTATTCAAAGATGTTTGATAAAATTAATTGGGAATTTATTAAAAAGACTATGCTAACATCTTGGGGGAAGAAAGACCTTTATTTAATATGCAAACGTGCAGATACAATGTGTCTGAATCAATGTAGCTGTTACTTTGAGGTATTATTTCAGGAAAATTAACTCTGTGGGCTCCTTCAAATTTAATTTTGTGCTATGACAAACATGATCCAACAATTCAAAGGAGGCAAGAATTTCCAAGAATCATGATACAAAATAGCTATTTTTATGTTGTCTTTTATATTTACTAAACTTTTCAGCTTATTTTTTGTAAAATTTGCACTGAAACAAAAGTTTCTGATAACTTTCTATTATAATTTTGGCTAAAATTTTGGCATTTTTTAAAGTGTTTGAAGTCGTATTACAAAAAAATAAGTGTGAGGCAGAAGTAAATACAGTCTAATGTTATGAGGCATCCACTATAGAAAGGAAGATAAAGGATTAAATCAACATCTTTAATGTAGTCTAACTACATAATTAAAGGTTGTTATCACCTGCTTATTGTTTCTTTAACAGTATCTGTATATTTCTCTTGGTTTTTGAGGGATGTCATAGTCCTTGCTCGTATGTTGGTTGTTTATTTTTCTGCAGGGTGACATAATGAACTTGAGATAAATAGACAAGACAGAATTTGCAGGATACACCCAGAGGTGGAAAATGAGTCATTCTTGTATATGGTCTTGGTAATTAACTAGTGCTCAGGGTGATCCAGTATGTGTGCTTCTGTTTTAAACACATATGAAATTGCTCTCCAAAATTGCTTTTAATTCCATACTACATGTTTAAACTTTAAAATAAAAAGTTAATGCATTAATTTATGTATTTTTCCCCAGGTCCTCCATTTCATAAAGATTTGTTCTTAAACACACTGCTCTGTCAGGAGCACAGGTCTTTTGCTTCCATGACCCTGCCCTGTCTCTGGAGCCAGGCAATATTGATAAAATGCCTGCTAGAACTCCTTAAAGCTCAGTCATTAAAGCATGAATCCCTTAAGACAGGCTGAATCAGATACTGCATATCTGATCTGCATTCCAGCTTTCCCCAGGCATCTCCAGCCTGGAAGGGCTTCATCTTCAGGCCTGGACAGAAGAAAAAGTAGCAGACTAGACAAATTGATCTGAAAGATATCTCCAGAAGGCACATTCTCCATATCTGTTCTTGAAGCAAGAAAAACTGCATCTAAATTACTCTTGACAGAAGTACATCTACCTCTTCAAAAGGACCCAGAGCTGAGGTCTTGGCACATTCCTCTGGCAGTCTGAACTTCTATTTCCTTCTCATAAAAAGGGTCGTCCTGCAAGCTGACCTGAATGCCTCCTGCTCCAGCTGAAGCTGTATTTGGGTTGAGTGCAGGTTCAAACCCAGACAACAACTAAGTACCATGCACCCAGTCTCTCACTATGTGCTCCTGTGGGTGGAGTGGGGAGCAGAATTAAGCTCCTGGGTCAAGTTAAAAACAATTCAATAATTGAAATAAAATNAAATAAAATAAAATAAAATAAAATAAAATAAAATAAAATAAAATAAAATAAAATAAAATAAAGTAATGTAAAATAAAATAATAAAATAGATAAGAACAAACAAAGAAAAAGAGGGGAATAAAACCCAAGAAAGACAATTGATTCACAATACAGTTGCTAACCCCCTGTTGACTGATGCCCAGCACATCCCTGAGCAGGGATTGATCCCTCACAACCACTCCTCCCATCTTATACACTGAGAATGATGTCCTGTTCCAGCTTCTTGTGCACCTGCACCTTGGCAGAGCATGGGAAACTGAAAAATCCTTGACTTAGTGTAAGCACTGCTTAGCAACAGCTAAAACATCAGTATGTTATCAACATTATTCTCCTACAAAATCCAACACACACTACTGTACCAGCTGCTAGGAGGAAAATTAACTCTGTCCCAACTGAATCCAGGAATAAATCGGTGTCACCTCATACTGGTGTCCCTAATATAAATTCCAGTTGCTTTTTTCAGTGTTTGAGGGGCAAGACAGCAGCGTGTCTTGGGTAAGTGCATTTAGCAGGAGTCCATCTCTCTGCATGTAGCATGCACCTACAGTGGACAATTTATTGAGGTAAGGCAGGAACCAGGAAGAAAAAAAAAACTTATATGCTCTTGCATACACTGTCTGACTCTTTCAATCACTGCCCCAGGACTGTGCAGCCTGTGGGCTCTGAGGTAGCCGTTAGTGTCAGGGCAGCACAAGGAGTGGGAAGTCTATGGATCAGCTGGTGGTAGCTTAACCAAACAATAAGCATTGTCCTTTGTTATTTGTGATGTGGTAGTTCTGAAAGACCCCCCCAGAATGCTTTTCAGGAGAAAGTCTTTATAAATAGTAGCTAATCATGCATCACAGGCTGGAGGGTTTTTTTCCTTCCCTCTAGAAAAGCCCTGAACATAAAATTTTCTTTCATCTTGTCACACAGACAGTCCAAAGGAGAGACACTGACAGAGTACAAGTCAAGTGTCTGCACATCTTGCACCCATCCTTTCTTCTCGAATCAAAGGAGAGAGACATTTTTCTCCGGTGTAGAATAGATAAGTACCAGGGTGACTGTAGGAAGAGCTGTATTGATCTGGTCTCCACACTGCGTGAGAAATGGAAAAGAACTGGTAATTACCTGCCTCATAATTCTGAACATGATGAACCAGGAAAAATGCTCCAAGAAATTGCTTCCCATGAAGTAATTAATCTTTTAATTTTCTTTTTCCACCACATGGCTTCTTTAAGTCTCTTTAATTCTATCTAATACCACAGAAGTAGTCAGCACTACACCCCTCAATGCATATATTAGTTTCTAAGTCCTTCCTTACCTGTTCATATATTTTATTCCTGTAAACTGGAGTTGCTCATTAAGGCAAAGATCTTTATTTGTGTAGAAAAATAGACTGTGATTCTAAATCAGAGCAGATAGATTTGGTTGAAGGCCCTATTCTTCAGTCCCTCCATCCCAGTTCAGCTACCATCCTTAATGGTGTCAAATGCTACCTTCCCTGAGTAATATCAAACCCAGTCACATGTAAAGAATCCTTCACATGTCTTTTCATCTTAGTTTCGTCCATGTAGGATTGAACTTTGTGAGCTGCACAGAGTTCATGGCTCTTTTTAAGGCAAAACATGAATGAAACCATGGAGTTCTCACACTGTTTCAGAAGACACAAGGCTGACCCATTTTATTTCATTTCAGTCCCTTCACACAGAAAATACACATCAGAAACTGAATTAATGGGTCTGGACGGCAGGTGAACAGCCCAGGTAGATTTGCTATAGGGTGGTGGCCAAAGACACTGGCTTCCAGCTCGAGTCCTGAGTCCTCAGCAATCTCTCTGCTTAACCCAAGGCAATACATTTGATCTGTCTGCAGTTCTATCTTCTGCACTAAAGCATGAGTAGTATTCCCTTTGTCTCTATTGCCATTTTAAGCAATAAGGTCTTTGAGGCAAACAAATTGCATTTCATTTCCACAGGTCCATGTTCAGTTTAGGACTATGAACAAAACACAACCTCTTTCCCACTTCTTACTGAAATTTTGTATACAACTTACAAAACTGATAAACGTCTCCATTGCACTTGTTACAGACTTGGCAAATAGCCATATTATGGCATCATCATATCTGCACTGTAACTGCAGAAGAGCTCAGTGGAAGAGTGTACTCTACACATTAATGATGCCATGAATTTGATTTTTAAGTACTTATATTCTAATGCTGCAACTTCAAACTAAGTAAAGATTAGATGTGAAAAGGTGAGAAGGCTTACAGAATTGTACTCTCTAAAAGCTTATGAAAATACAGCAGGAAGTATAGGAGAAGGAAATATAGGATGGAAAGCAGAATAAGAAAAGAACTATCTTCATTAAATGACCTCATTACAAGAGGTAGTTACATGTTTGCTAAACTCCTGCTGTGATGACATTAAAAAAAAAGAGCCTTTACAAATGGAAGATATTAAAGGATACCAAGAAAATAATATATTCCTTTGTAAATGCTACACTTCATGCTATTAATTTCAATGACTGTTTCATATTTGCCTATCTTTCACCTTGATAATGTAATTATAGCGATACAAGATATTCCACATAGATGCCAAGATGCAATTTAACTGTCTCCATCTTTCCCAGTCAGATTGTAACTTGCATTTGACCCAAGTACTGTACGGTTATTAATGGATATGCAACGGGAAGTCTCACTGATGCATTTTCTAGGATCACATTGTCCCTATCCTGACAGTGAAGGAGAGGCAAATAAACATGACTTCATTGTTGGTGCAATCTAAAGAGACTGCAAAAATTAAAAGTGAGTGTGGATTATCAATGCAAAGGCTTAAAACAAAGTCCATTTCTACCACTAAAATCTTTATCCCCTTATGCTTTTCTTGGCTGCAGGTGTGTGTTCATGCAGGTTTCCCAACATGATGCAGTAAATTGGCACAATTTCTGGGATCAGCAATAATGGAACAAGTTCTTCAGGGTACAATCCTCCTAACACCAGAGCAGCTGGATTCAGTTTTGTGTTTCTATACATTGATCACCCTGTGCTTCCAAATTAATAGAAAGAAATTAACAGAAATAGGACAAACACCATTGCACCCTACTCTAATAGTGATAATTTTTAAAATAGCAAATAAAACAAGTAAACCAAAGGAAGACAATCGGTAAATGTAAACTGTAGTCAGTGGAGATAATCCAGAATTCAGAATTTTAGTGGTGGCACTTTTATCTATATATTCCTATAAACCCAATCCTGACACTAAGAATTTTATCTTACCTTGTGAAAAAGAGCAAGTTTTGTTCAAGTAGTTTCACTGAGCAAGGGCAATTTACATGAGTTTAGGGTTTGCAGAACCAGTGTTGCACCTGTGGTTCATCTTTTTTGGACAGAAATTTCTGGGATACCTTTTTCTCATGAAAAATGTTGATTCACCAAAAATTAATTTCTTCCTATTAGCTTCCCACAAGGATATGATTTTATACTTGTTAGGAAATTTTCTCACATTCTGAGAAAGGGAGCAGCCTATTCTAGAACACACAGTGCTTTAGTGATTTAAAGCAGGGATATGATCACCAGTCACATAATGCTGTTCTTTTAAGCCTGTTTCTGTTTCATTCTGTCAGAAATAATATCATATTATTCATTTATCTTCAAACAATTGCAATTTTTTTTTTAATCCCAGAAAACCTATTGGACACATGTATATATATTCATATGACAACCTATTTTCCCTTCAGCCCCTTTTTTCTTTGAATGATTTCCTTAGGTTGTTTTTCACACTTCTCTCACACAGTCACACAGAATGGAAAGGACCAGATGTACCATTACTATTCTGCATCCTGTGCTGCTCTTGCAGAATCCATACTACCTAACCTTCATTTTCACCAAACTGTGCTTATCGAGGACATAAGAAAACAAAATAAAAACAAAAATTGGCCTCTAATCAATCTTCAGTTTTAGATAGCGCCTGCTTTTGATTTGAGGATGGGTATTCAGACCCAAAACTTTAACTGTGATCTTGTGTCAGCCATTTTCATGAGCATTTACCAACGTCACCGTAATAAAATAGTCAACTACTGGGATTTTCCAAGGACAGTGATGAAGACAGTCCCTTCACATGTACAGAATCTTTTGAATACCTAAGCCTCCTTTGTTCTGGTTTACTCTGAAGCTTTTTCTATAATTACATTCCAGACAATAGCACAACACTTTTCTTTTTCACTGCTGAACTCTTGATCTACTGTCTTTATTATGTTTCCTTTTAGAAATAATTTTATGGTCAAATACCCAGCTGAAATTTAAATAAAATGAAATCATGACTTCTTTTCACCATTAGCCCAAGATAACATAATAGCATTATGACAGGTGAAGGTTAACATTTCTATTGGCAACTTTCATTTAAACCATCTCAGAGCAGGATGGCATGCATAATTGCTTTGCACCAATAGAGGAAATAACTCCCATTAATCCTGTAGTGAAGGTCATAGAAACATTGCACAGGCTCAGAACAATCACAAAATGAAGACACGAGAGAACGACAGGGTCATTTAATTCCCACACCCCTAGCTACAAGCACAGCCTCAGACAACTATTTACCTAGCCGTTACAAACTTTTTCACTTAGAATCTTCTAGAAAAAAAANTCTAGAAAAAAAAAAAAAAAGGAAAACTCAGGAAAAAAATAAAATCTTTGTTATAAGTTAGAAATTACTTAAAATAATATTTTTAAATAGCACAAGCTACCACAGATAAGTTGAATCTGGTTTATTATAAAAAAGCCTTCCCCTTTTCAGCAAAACAGCAAAAAAAAATCCTGATGCAGGGAGAATCAGACCTTCTATTTTTAATTATTTTTCATTTTTTGCTATTATTAACATGCCCTTGTTCCATTCAGGAATACCAAGAGGAATCTATTTGTGCGATAATTCTGGCCCAGTTTTTCAAGCCCAAGAGAATTTGTTAGTTTGGAATTCAGTGATTAGATGAACCAAATCAGAACTCCATCATTACTTTTTACTTTCCCATTACAGGTGAAAAAACATGAATCTGCACACTACAGGCTTTCACAGTAATTATTGCCAGGGGATATCCTTTCAGTTTAGGGATTTTAAATTGATACTCCACTCCGAAACCAAAAGATGTCCATAGAAAATTCCAAAAGTTGCTCTGGAGAGGAGGAATGCATAGAAGGTACACAGCATTAGAGAAGGATTAATAGACACTCCACTATACTTCAAGCATTTCTCTAGATCAGAGAATTAATCAGAGATGACCCAGCTTCATCCACATCAGGGAATGCAAACTGAGGTGACACACCGTGTCATTTGAGCAATGGCAGCAATCATGGGAAGCATCTTCTGCTTCTGGACACGTTAAAACCATAGACTGTGTTTCAAAACTGCCGCATTATGTGCTGCTGAGGGAAGGACCATCTCCTATTGCATAAGCACATTGTTTTCCAGGGGATTAACATTGGACTTGATGATGAACTGGCTGTTGTCTACTCTCCATCTCCTTCGCTCTACTTCCCTGTTCCCTTGCACACACCTTTCACCCTCTCATTTTCTCAGTCACTTCCTCACTTTCTCTGAGACTAATCCTGTCTCAGCCACATTCCATGCTAGAAAAATTTTCCCGTTCTGTGCCATTTGTCAGCCATCCTTCTCTGCATTTTATTTCTGCTATTTACCCATATCTATACTTTACTTGGACTAAAAGATACCACTAAAAATGGCTATTTCTGTCTCTCTCCAGCTGAATCTTCTCCTCCTTACTCTTGCTATTATCACTGGCTGAGCTTGCTCTTACACAACACTGTGAAACTCTCTCCATAAGCTCATTGCTTATAAACTCTTTACATGGATAGTTGGTTTTGTACATGCTTTGTAGCTCCACAACCAAATTGGGCAAACAAATATGCAACAGATAAAGGAGTTACTAGGGGTCATTTGATCAACAGGAAATATTGATATGCATGTTTTTGATCTGTCCCTTTGAAACGTAAAAGGCACAGGAATAATTTGCCTTTGGTTTCCAATTCTGGTGGACCAAGAGTGCACAACTCTCAGTTACTGTGGCTTCATTGACAGGTTGTAGCCTGGGCAGCCATTGCAGCCCCTGCCATTTCTCCCAGATAGCAACTCCTTTAAACATCTTCCCATGAGCTGTTTGCTGTTTCTCTCAGTGTCTTACCCCCTGTAGTTTTTATTTCATTAATGCAATGCAGGAAGCAGGTAAGTATGGAAAAATCACAACCTTCACTGCATATGCCGAGCCACACACAACATTGTGTGAAGGTCAATGCTGCATAAATAGATGCTCCAGAACTTGTTTATATGTTGGAGCCATGAAAACTCTAAATGCTATATAAACAATTAGGGCTGGTTTAATTACATTCAGACACTCTTTTGTTTGGTTTCAGTTATTAAGAAATGCTGAAATCTCTCAAAGCAAATATACAGAACTCAGAAAGTCTCAGCAGCAGTGAAATTCCTGAGTGACTTCCAATATATGATAGCCCACTTTTACTAGAACTTGAGAGACTTCCTTCTAAATGGAACAGTTACTCTTTCTCTCCCAACAATTAAAAGAGTGAAATTAAAGCATTTTTGCCTACATATATTAGTCTTAAAGTATGTAAAAAGTGACAAAAGCAATCTTAAAACAGCAGCTGTAAACAGAGGGTGACATTTCTTTACAAGAGTGCCATTGGACACAGAATAAAAAGGAGTAAAATTACAGCTGCACCAACAGGTAATCTACCTACCTCAGGGCAAGAATTCCTGTCAGCATGGCACACAGCCAAATTACATTGTGTCCCAAAAGCAGATTCATTGAATTCAACTGCAGATGAAGATCATTTTACTCTGACACAGTTGCCAAGTTGTTGTCAAGTCTTGCTGTTTATTCTAGGTCTTGCGAAGACATCAGCATCTGTAAAGTCATTCAGTGATCCGGAAAATAGATCCTGACACTAACTTGCCAAAAATAAATTTAACTTTCACAGAATCACAGAAAAACAGAAGAGGTAAGGCTGGGAGGGACCATAGTGGGTCATTTGGTCCAATCTCCCTGCTCAAATAGGGTTATCCCAGAGCACATGGCACAGGATTGTGTCCAGAAAGTTATGGAATATTTCCAGTGTCGGATACTTCACAAACTCTCTTGGGCAACCTGATCCTGTGCTCAATTACCTGCACAGTAAAGTTCTTTCTCATATTCAGGTGGCATTTCCTGTGCATCAGTCTCTGCCCCTTGCCTCTTGTCCTGTTGCCCAGCACCACCAAGAAGAGGCTGATCCATCCTCTGACACCCTCCCTTCTCATAGACGTTGATGAGGTTCCCTCTCAGTCATCTCTTCTCAAGGCTGAACAGGCCCAACTCTCTTAGCCTGTGAGATGCTCTGATCCCTTAATCATCTTTGTGGCCTCTTCTGGATCTGGTCCAGGAGTTCCATGTCTTTTTTACTCAGGAGCCCAGGACAGCTCACAGCACTCCAGGTGTGGCCTCACCAGGGCTGGGTAGAGGGCCAGCCTCACTTCCCTCAAACTGGCAAGGTTCCTCCTTATGCATCTCAGGATACAAATAGCAGGACACACTGCTGGCTCATAGACAACTTGTTATCCATCAGGACCCCCAGGTCCTTCTTCTCAGAGCTGCTTTTCAGCAGCTCAGCTCCCAGCCTTTACTGGTGCATAGGGTTATTCTTCAACCTTTCAGACACACCAGTCTTTGATCTGGTCCATCCTGTGCCGCAAAATCATTGTCTGCACAGACAGACCAGCAGAAAAGCATGCCTTTGACTGGAGAGGAAGAAGAGTCCTCCATTTCACTACAAACTGACATTTATGTGATTTTCAAGGAACATAGTCATAGTGCAGGACTTAACCAGTTTTCACTGCCTCTACACGCCACTGATTTCTCAACCATAGCTATGACTTTCATGTTCAGTTCTGTTTCTGACACACCACAATTTGTCTTCTTTGAACTGAATTTATGTCCCTTTTGCCTAGTTTACTGTATTCCCACATGGACTGTTGGTCTCTGCAGCAAAACCAGCTGCTCGATTTCTTTGGAAGAGATTTCTGCCAATGAGAATACATCATTTCAATTTCTGTCAATGAGAATACATTGTTTCAATTTCTGTCAATGAGAATATATCATTTCAATGTCCATCTAGGGTTTTCTGCTCAAAGGATTCAGGGTTATTACCTCCATGGACCCACTATCAGTGAAAGCTACACCTGCTTGTTTTGTATTAGGAATATTGGGATGCACTGCATGAACTGCTGAAATAAGTACAAGAATATATA
Organism: Cyanoderma ruficeps; assembly: GCA_008694505.1. Lineage (NCBI taxonomy): Eukaryota > Metazoa > Chordata > Aves > Passeriformes > Timaliidae > Cyanoderma > Cyanoderma ruficeps. The sequence goes on along the minus strand of VZDJ01000594.1, from coordinate 10,809,366 downwards.
CCTGAGCATAAGGCTCTCACTACAGTATTTATTTAATAACTTGTGATTCATATGGGACAAACCCAGAAATTTTAGTCATGGAAGGTTAAATTGCCATAAAATAAAAACCAAATAATCTCCAAAGTACAAGGATACAAATTATGTCTGGAGAGATTTTAGAAAGAATTGCAGAAAGTAGAAGTTGAAGAGAACCCTGTGCATTTTGTTTGCTTTCAATATTAAGGAAATCAGACAAAAAGCAGGCCAGGCTGACGTAGTGTATGGGATTCAGCTGAGCATCTGGCCATTCATACTAAAACTCTGACAAATGTCCCTGCTCAAACTGCATCAATGTAAACTAGCAAATCTGAATCACATCTCACTGACCACAGTTTATTATGCAAAAATGGAACAAATATTTGGGGTATTCTTCAATATGATCAGTTCAACACAGAGGAAAATCTTGTCGCGGCTATAGTTCTGGGATATAACTTTTTGCTAGATTTTGATACATTAGTGTGAATATAAAATTCCACAGTGTCACATTAAATTTAAAATTACAGTGTCACATGACTGACACTGTAAAACATGACTAAGAACCACCTCCAAATAAAAATGTACTGGTGCCACCTCCTCAGACTGCCTGAGTACCAGTCTTACCTAAATTTACTTTTTTATAAAGGGTGTCTCAATCTCAAGTAGGTTGTACTTCGGGTGTGTCACCCTGAGTTTTCCCTAATTATGTCTCCTTTGGGGAGAAAATCAAAATCACAAACACGTCATCTGAAAATTTCGAAAACATTGCTTTCAGGATTTCGTACAATCAGAACTGGATTTTGTGTCAACAGGTCAAGACGCTCCTATATAAGAATTTGTCCAGTAGCCCTTAACTGGAATATCAAAGAAGTTGTGAATATTCCTACCTTTTAATTACAGGGATGGAGTAAGTGGATAGAGTCTAAAGGAGAACAGTGAGAAGTGTAAAATGGTATAGAAAACATTTTCTCCAGGGAGTGCTTTTGGACTTTTTTTTATTGTAGACAAGAGACAACTGAGGAAGCTACTATACCTTATCCTTAAATATGTAAGAAGTTGTTATGGAGAAGAGGAGGATGAGCCAAGTACACTGTATATTTTGGAATTGCATGTCATTTTCTATAATATCCCCTGTGTTTAGCATGATCCTATCTGCTCTGTCATTTAGCAAACATCAAAGTGATGACCAGTCCTTCACATGTTTTAAGGACAGTGCCATTGGCATGGAGTTCTTCACTGCAGATAGTGATACTAATAAAGTTGGATTTCACTATATCATTTAGATTAGTTATATTAAAGCTGTGTTGTAGAGCAAAACATCCATATTTATGCTGTATTTAACTTTCTATTAATAATAAATTCTTGTGAAATACTTTTGTTATCAATATTGATCACGATTCCAATTGAAAGCCAAGATGTCAAGGTTTCCTTTAGCATCCTATGTTATATTTAATAGCCCTGTTGATGAGTGAGAGCCTAATGAAGGCTAACAGATGGTCTATTTAATATTGCTGTAGGGTTTGAAGCACTTGCCAAAACAGATACACAAAAGGATTTGACAGCCCTGTAGCTGAAAACCTTTAATTACAGCTAGTTCACTCCTAGGGGTTTCTGTGAGGCCAACACAACAGCACGGCTTTAGGATAGGTCAGCATGGTGAGCAAAGGCTTTGCAGAGCCAGACTGTGAGTGCTGGTAAAACTGTTTGCTGAGCGTTAATAAACTAGGCTTGGGGCAGGCAGCTTAGAAAGACAAGCCTGGACAGAGAGAGGGAAATTTGTGATGATGCTTTCTCTGCCTCTCAGAACAGTTTGCCCTTTTCCTAAAATACCACCTCCTGAAGACTGTCATCACCTGCTGTGCAGGTAGGTGGGGAGAAAGCCTGCAGCCAAAGTGGGCTTCTAATTATGCCTGAGTTATAGCTGGGACTTCACCTTAAAATCATGTGAACTTCAGTTCCATTTACTACTATTGGGAACAGCAATCTCCAGGTAAGGGGGATAAAATTTGCTGAGGTTGCAAAGCTCTGTCTTTGAAGGAGTGCAAAAATTTATTCAGGACAAAAAAATACTTACAGAAATCTAAAGTTTCTAAAAACTCTTCTGATTTGTTGTTCCAAGTTTGAATTGAAAGGAGCTTTAGGCGACTTTCAATGATTTTTCTCCTGGCTCTACCTGCAACGATTGCCCCCTCGTTTTCTGGCACAAATTCACATGTCTTCCAAAATTAAAAGGCATAATTAGCAGTTGCATTCTGATTTGCCTGAATTGATTTCTTGGCAATTGCTTAGAAATTGAATCCATTCCTTCAGAAAGAATAGGTGTTTTCACTGCCCTTACTGTCTCTGGCAGATCTGTCTGTAACTAAATGTATTGATTCTTTCTGAGTGTCAGGGGGAGCTAGTGCAGTTGCTCACATATTATTCCAAATTTCTGATCAGTACTTGTTTTACACAGTATTTTCTAGACTAAAGAATATGTAGATACGTGCACAGACAGCGATGTAGACAGGTTTTGAAACTGTCTGAAAATGGAGGAAGGTTTCACCTCACTACAACGCTCTTTGCTAGACCCAACAACAGAGACCGTCCATGCATAAAAGAATAAGCAATTTCATAGAGAAAATGGGGGAGGAGGGTGAAAAACCCAGAAAAATAAACAGGAAGTGAGATTTCTTAAACTAATGTACAAAGCAACTTAGGCCAAAGGAATAATAACAAATTTTGCCAGTCCCTACAGCACTGACACCCGCAGATTTCATGCTCCCATTTGATGAGAAAATCTTTGCATTGTTAAAAATTCAGGAACTATATGAACAGTTGAAAATAGGCATGGAAAAATGCATGGGCAGAACACCTTTTTTCACCATAACTGGCTGAGTCAGTCCCTTTTCCACATATTGATCCATCTGTTGGCAGATTGTGAATTATCTCTTGCAAAAGCAGTTGTTTCACATTATACCAGACAATGCTGAAGACTGACATTTTTACTGGCTCATGCAAGAATCTGCCTTTTTGGCTTCATCCAACCTGCAACCAGAAATGACTAGACACCAAATACTAGTCTGAAGGACAGGGTGGACTGGCCTGGCCCCAGGTACTCAGGCAAATGAAGCAAATGTAAAGAAACGAGCTGGAATTTAGGGTAATCTTGATCCAGCAACTGGTGAAAGAACTGGAAAGGTTCCAATCAGCCTCAAGAGACAAACTACCTCCCTAATGGACAGAGTAGTGGAGTGCAACTGCAGCACAACATCCCAGAAAGAGATACAGTCAGGATAGTAGTAACACAGGCTGCCAAATTTGAGGGTAATTGGAAGAGAATCACTAATTACAAGGGCTGTGAAATCAGACAACTCTTTCATCCCTGGATGCAGTTAAACCTGAAAAGCAATGGCTAGATGGTGGGGATGTTTTGAAGCTAAATATATTTTTAATGTGATATGCATCTTCTTTGATGTATATATTTTCGGTAAATGTTCATCTGTTTAATTATTATTTACTTTGTACAGAGCTTTGGGATTTACTGAGATGAAAGAGGTTATTGTTTGTTTATTATCTTGTGAGCGACAATGCCAGGGCTAACTCTTAAACTAGTCCATCACTTTTAACATAAGACCTCAAGCCATTCAAATCCAGACAATATTCTTGCAAAAATCAGCTTTGATGAAAATGCATATACACAAAGGATATTCCATAATTAGAGAAGGTACAAAGCATTGATGTGCCAGTAAAGTCAATTAAGCTCTAATTACTATTGGATTCAGATCTGCCATTGCATGATAAATTGCTCAAGTAGAAGTATCTTCTCCACACAGAGGTGCTAAATTCACCCCTGCTGATGTTACAGATGTTTTTCAACTACCCCTCTGATTCTATTTGAGATAAAAAATGCAGAAACTCTCCTGCTTTAGGCAGCAGTGTGAAAAACTCATTAGCTGATATAATCTTTATCAGTAGTTTTCTTTGTGTGGTTATGTGACAATCTCTCACTTTCCACATTTCTGGGCTGTGCTAATGACTTCACACCCTCTTTTTCTCAGGAGGCAGAAGATCTTTCTGCAATGAGCAGTTGACATATGGTTAGTGTCTAGCCCTTTGCTATCATTCAGGTGATGGAGAGCTTTGGAAAACTCTTGACTTCATCTCAATCTCAACGTGCTCCATCAGGAATTCTGCCGATGACAGTGATTCAGCTTTTTAAACATTTCCAAGTAGTTCATCACTCACTGCCACTTTTCCCCTTACCTTTCAGTGTTAACAAGTTTCCATATGTTGTTTCCATATGCCATGTGGCTTTTACAAAATCTCAGGCAGTAATTCTCCAAAAACTCTGATACCTTTGTGGTAGTTTTGTTTAGGAGAATATTCATGCAACCATGACAACAAAGTGAAGGCGTCCCTTCCATGGGCTTCAATACATTTTGGAATGGCCTCTAATGAAGTTTAGTTTCAAAAATTTTATGAGCAATTTTAAGATGGGAAGAGACCAGAGTGATCTTGGAATAAGTTCTGCTGACTTTTCACTCACTTGTCCTTCACTCAGTCTCCCATCATACAAAAACTATAAAAAATATATCTTAAATAGAATGAAAAGCTTGAACTGATGTTAGCACAAATATCATGTTCTTCCACCTTTCAGGTCTCAGCTGCTCTACTCATGTCCCTGACAGTAACTTGCTGTCAACTTACTGAAACTCTTTTAGATTTGTCAGTCTGATCAGTGCGTGTCTTGCAGCCCCAGAACAAAACCCAGATGGCGTCTCCATAGTACAGATGCACAAGATAGTGTTTAAATCTGTTTAGAGGGGGATAAAAATCATATCCAACTGATTTCTTGAAACTAGTACTTCAATCCCTGCTCCTTCAGCCTGGTTTTCCTTTGCCACATCTGAATACAGTAAAAGTTCCCTTTCTACATGAAAAGAAACCTTCTTTTCTCTGTTCTCTTGAAGTCTTTCTTTCATTTCCTGCTGTGTGCCTTTTCAAAGGAGACTGGATGCTTTCTGTAACTGGTGATTACAGACTGAGGTACCAAAACTAACATGTTTCTCTTCACCTTAGGCTGAGAGAAAACGTCTTCTTTCCTCCTAAGCATTTCTATTTGCAGTTCACAATGCTCCTGCCCCTCCAGTGTCTGCTATTGCTGCTCAGTGGTGAGGTGAGGCCTGCAGAAAGTGTTGTTCAGGAATCCCACACAAATAACATTTATTACTGCTCACCTTGGGTGTCATGGAAACACAAATCTTACAGCACTGCACTAAAGTGAGCAATCTGAGCCCAGTCACACCAGCAGAAGCACCTCATTTATTAGTTATTTAGATAATTATCACCACAGTGCAGTAGAAATGAAAACTCCATGGGATGAGTGATTTAACTTCAGTGCAACCCATTAGTCACAAAGGAACATGCTGCTCACATTACACCCCACAGACATCACCAGGACTAATCCTCTATGGCTTGTGAGAACACAGAACAGGAACAAACAAGGGGTTTTCGTCAGCTCTTGATTCTGCAGGTGGAAGGGATTGAAGATTCTTCACTGTGAAGTACAGGTGCTGAAAGTACCATCCCTGACAGCTCCACCTGGTACCAGAGCCAAAAAGTGTACTGAAGTCAGGAGATTAAGGTGTGCTTTCTCTAATGCTCGCTATTTCTTCTCTAACTAATAAAACTTGAAGTACAGTGCTTCCAGATTAAGGGTGTTTTCTTCATTATTTTACCAATAGACACATTAGGAAGAGGGAAAATTTGTGATCAATATCAACTGGAAATTATTTAAATGGGACTTCTGATGTTTGTAATTCCATTTATTATGTGGGGGTTTTTACTGTGACTACTAATTCTTCTGCCTGGAGGGCATTTCCAGAGACTCTTAGGTGTTTGGCCTTCATACCTTGCTTTCAGTTACATTTAAATATTAAGTACATAAATTATGTAAACTAAATCTCTTCCTCTCTGTTACCGCAGGCAGTCAAAGGAAGTGCCCGTGTTTATTTTGCATTAATAACATGAGTGCAACTGCTTCCTCATGTATGTGCTTGCTACTTACACTATTCTGAGTCCAATTTAAAAGAAAATGTGGGCAAATAATGGAACATGCAGATATACAGATTGACCAAAACCATTTATAGCTGAAGCATGAAATACCTTCAGCTTTCAGGTTCTTGAAAGGTTGAGGAGAGGGATAAAAAGCTTATGGCAATTCTTTTTAGGGAGGAGATGGTTTAATCAAAAAGCAGGAAAACAATTGCATCTAAGATCAGGAAAAATGGAATTAGAAATCCAAAAAAAAGATGCCTAAAGCAAGAGCTCCTAGCAGTCAACAGTTTACAGAGCACTTCCCACAGTCATAGTCAAATGTATTCTTAACTCAAATACTTTACTTATCATAAACAATTTAAATTACTTATAAATTAAAACTGTTTATAAAGTGTTTGCTGCACTTTTAGTTTTAAGAGTATTTATAACATTTAACAAGCACTGTAGGCTCCCACATTCTATGCGTGTCTGTATCTGCTAAAGCTGTCATTAAATTTCCAAAAGCCATTAAAATAGGGATAGAACCACCAACACTTATAAACTTTAAAACCTTACTAGCAAAAAATATATTGAAACTCTTACATGGGGAGGAAACTCATTCATAAACCAGCCAGTGCTTAAAATCTTCCTAATAGAAAAATAAATAATATCAACAACAATAATAATAATACATTATTCCTTGCTGAAAATTATTTCCTTATCTATAACCTCTACTAAAAACAGTTTAAGGTATTTCCAAAAGGTATTCAGAAGTCTCCAAATCAAAAGATTGGTTATTTCCATCTTTTTAAAAAACTGGTGTTTTCTTTACAAAGCTGAAACTTTGCAAAGTGCGGCTTAAAATTAACAATTATCAATGCCTGTGTATTGTTACTGTAAAAATAAAAGGAATTTTAATTTAAAACCAACATTCAGTTTATTATCCTCCCTTCCTTCTGCTAATGCAGTAAATTATTAAGGTAGTAAAAAAAAAGTCTATTTAAAATGTGGACTGGTTAAGTGTACTTTTAAATCCTGTGGTGATATTCAAAGGAAGACAGGAATTTCATCAAAGGTTTAGTTAAATTACTAGGGATGCACAGCCCAGCTGGAGACCCCCGTCGAAGTCTGTATCTGTTGCTCAGCTGCTGGTAAAGACACATGTTAAATTCGTCTCTGAAATGAACACAGTGATTTTTATCCTCATCTTTTCCATGGTAATAGAACAAGACAAGAGTAAGTCTTCATCTAAATTAGTCCTTATCCCCTCCAGGGATATCCTATGCCAAGGTCATTAGGGTTTGTTACCTGAACAGAACAAAGCAAGTAAACAAAGTCAAACTGGAAGTGTAAGAGGTTGCCTTCTTTGTTCTTATTCAAAATTGTTTCAGGATTGCAGGAAGCATGAATTTATTAAGAACTGTAAAGAAAGATGTGACTTGTCACCTTATTTTGCCTGATAATTGTGCCATTTTTATGGGTGATGACTGTTTCCCACGCTGTCCAGGCTTGCAATACTTGGCTGGCTTCCACTTTTTCTCTGTGTGCCTGAACCCCAGCTCAAGGCTGACAAATTGACAGGTCAGCCTTTGGGAAAGGTCCACCCTTCCCTAAATTAAAAACTGGCTGGGTGGTGGAGAATGGTGCTGCACCCATTGGAGAGCTGACACCACTGACCACAGATGAGGGGATGAGTCTTTCTCCAGGCTCAGCAGAGACCCAGACACAGGGACCTGTCCCACACACACTGCCCAAGTCTTCCACCTTCTCTGACATCCATTCTCTAAAGAGAAAACCCTTCTCTGTGTGTTAGTTTTGGAAAATGGAGCAGGGTAGCTAGATTAGTTAACTTTTCACTTAAAACAACTCCTCTACTAAAACTTTTAAGCATGATGGTTGTTAAAAGTGAAAACCTGCAGGGCTCAGACATAAGCCTATTCAAATAAACAGGAGCACCTCTGTTGACTTCCCCAGTGCTGTTAACAGCAAAGAGACTGAACTCTGATATCCCTGGTTTTATATCCCTGCTTACCCACAGGATGCATTAGAGGCCACTTAAGATACCAAGTCCTTTGTGGTCTGTTTGATTCTCCAAACACTTAATTCTCAAGACCAGGGTCAGATACAAACCCAGGTAAAATCTCAGAAATATTTTTTCATTGTTATAATGGCATTTGAGTCAGGAGACAGAAATAGAGAGGGCATAGAAGATCATGTTGTCTGAGGTTTCCAATAAAATGATTGCCATTAAAACGTCAATACTTAGCACCAGTTGCTATGAAACTGCACCTGCTCTGCCACATTTCCCCTAGAACCTTAGGACGAAAATGGAACTGAATTGAGGGTTTCACATCTACTCAGTATTGGTTTAATTCTACTGCCATTGAAACAGTTGGTAAGATTTCCATTCATTTCAATAAAACAACATTAAACTCGGTGTAAAAACTACATCATCTATTGTGTCAATGTGTCATTTTATGTCATGTTAATGATAATGGCACAAAAAACCTAAAAGCACTTCATTTTGCGCTATTATGGAACTAAAGGAAGAAAGTACTGTGAGCTGAAGAGATATATGACTTTTTACCAGGGTTCAGCTAACCTTTGATCACTGTTAAAAATTAAAGTGATTTTAGGGCTGAAAAATGCTCATAATAAAAGACTTAAAGAGCTCAATCTGTTCATCAAAAAAGATCAATAGTTACTTAATTGCAATATAGCAGTGCCTTCACGGAGCGAAAATGCCATGTAGTAAAGGACTCAATCTATCACAGAAAAGCACGAGAACCACTGGCTTCACATTACACCAGGTAAAATCTTCACAGCAATAAAGCTTCTGGCTTACTGGGTTTTGGGGTTTTCTGTTGCTTTTTTGTGGGTTCTGTTTTGTTTTGTTTTAATGAAATGGTCTGATTAGGTATTAATAGCTTCAGACGTGGACTGAAGCTGTTATCCTAAAATTGGCATGATGATGAAAAAAAAGTTACCAGTCTCATTAACAGGCTAAATAGGAAAAGAAAGAAAAGAGAAAGGAAAAAAAATTAGTTTTACTATGAAGAACACTAGAAACACTTAAAACTTCTGTTTTCTGGAATTTCTTCCCATTAACCCACATTTCCAACCAAGAACACAGAGGAAGATAGAGAATGGGGTGCAAAAAACAAAAGAGAGGGAATAAACTCCCAATTTAAATCAGTTCAGCAGCTGAGGATCAAGGCAACAATCTGTAGGAATTGAGCAAAGGTTGGGGGTTGGTTGCTTTGTTTTCTTTGTTTCAGAAGCATTTCATGGCACATATTACATGCTCAGATCAAGTGGCACTTTAAAATACAGATGATTCTTTACATTGTGCAGAAAATGTTTGTTTGGTTTTTGTTTGGTATTATTTGTTTGGTCCCACTCTGGTGTTTGTCACTATATTGTGATTTTACATTACCAGTAGAATTAAAAGTAAACTAATATAAAACATTCATTTGGATATTCACTCTGTTACTTCAGTAGCTGTTATGTGATTTTTAAATATGATTTTTAAAAAAAACATGCTTTTATTTGTTATTCTCCTGCTTTAGCAATACTGCCAGCTGTACTTTCCACTTCGCGTGAATTCAGGTCTATTCCAATTTTCCACTTCCCTGCCTTTAATCCCAGCGTTACAAACAGAATCCCATGCTACACTAATATCTCTTACTCACTGGCACAGAAGAGATCAATATTTTAAAATGCCATATGTTTTATAGATCAACTGTCTTGTGCATAGGAATCCAATGGCATCTGAACCATTACACAATATTTGTAAGTTACACAAGTCAAGGAGTGTGAGGTCTGTCTTCCCACACACTATCAGTTCCTAAAATGTCTGTACTCATCTGTGAAATGTTTTAGCATTTTTATAAAACTTAACTAAGTTACCCAAAGGCTTGATCACCTCCCACCATAAACCATCTTCTGTGGTATACATGCATGGTAGAAACTTCAATAATGCAAACATTTGTCCTTCACACAGACTCAATTTCCCTGGAAGATTTTTCAGAGGGTTTCACACATTTCCATCAAAAGTTGACTTGAGCTCTTGCTCAAGCTGAGGTGAAGTCANGGAGAGGAGAGGAGAGGAGGAGGAGAAGCTGTTACTTATCAGGAGTGAGGTCACCTGTATTCCCTTCTACATCTTCATGCTGTAGTTTACATGAAATTTAGTTTAAATACCACCCTGAGGCACTGGAGAAGTCTCTGAGCAAGTAATATGAATTTTCATAATGCTGTTGTATTTCTTCACCATATTATTGCAAATTTGTATAATGAGTAGTTTTCCTCTAAGGAAATGGCCAAGATAGTATACTTGAGGGAAGCTCTTTAACTGCTATTAAAATGTGGTTATTATAAGTTTTTAATAACAAGTTGGAAGAAGGCCTTACCAGTGAAGATCAGCTGGGAATAATTTATCAGACTTTAGACTTTACATCCTCCTATAATGAGTACAGTCAGAGGACATCTGGTCAAACAGACTTGAGTATTGTGTAGTTTGAATTCAGTCTGGCAGGTCTTTATAAAACACTTTTCTTCTGCTAAATGCAGGAGTATGTAAAAAGAGGATTTTGATCTGGCAATAAGGGTCCTTTTGTCCAGAAAGAGTTTCTGCCCACAGGAACAGAGAATGGAAGAGTAAAAAGCACTGAAAATGTCTTTCTTAAGTGTACAAATTTGCTACACATTTTCTCCTCACACAAGCAGAGTACTTTAAAATATGTCCATCCTTTCTTATTTTCAGTGATTTTAATTTTTGGGTGGGTATTTTTATTTGTTTATCTTAATGGCTGACTTTTCTAAGTATTATTGCAACTAGTAGACCATAATAGTAATTCCAGAGCTCTTCCACTGTATGTTGTTTGTACAGGGAAGTACATTTCATTTCACAAAATATTTACAACTCCGTGCTATAATTCTATGAAGTCAGAAAGCTTTTAAAATTTAATGAACAAAAATTTTATGCTTTTGCACCATCCAAAATTGGGTTATAGCAAGCAGTTGTACGCAGAAAATTTTCTCTTGACACTGGTTTCATTTTCTTTCCACCACACCAATAAGAATTCATCTACTCTGAAGTTAATTAAGCTGAATAGGAAAAAAGACATTTATGTGAATCATCTCCAATGTCTTAATCCATTTGTGTAGATATTTTTTCTCTAAGATGCTCCCAGCAGCTATATTTCATAAACAAATTGCTTGTAGAAGTTGCAATTTCCTTTCCTCTTTACAGAACGATCCTTTAAAGGAGCTCTGAAATATCTCTGTATCATAGAGGATAAATTTTCAATCCCACTGAAGAACTCTTCTCCATGTGCTGCCTTGCCTGGCAGCATTGCGCTCCGAGCAAATTTGTGCTGGATTATTACACAGTTGTAAACTAGTTAATTTATCCTATCGTGCCTTGTGTCCATATGCAATGTCTTTTTAAATAATTTACCATGTCTGGGCAAAGTAATTACTCTTATTTGGAACAAACACCCTGCAGTATGCTGCTCTAACTAAACAGAGATGAGAAATGGACAGGGAGAGTAATGTATGGGTGAAATGCCACTTCCATAAGCCTGATATTCTTGTTTCAGAACATCACAGGTTGGGTAAACATTTGTGGAGTCTGTCTTGAAACTTCTGGAGTCAGAAACAGTGATCCAGAAATCACACAGGCACTTGTATCCCTGTGGCACAGTGCCAGCCAACATACCTGGAGTCATTTACATGCACCAAGAGATGGAAATGATGCCCAGAAATACATAGCCTTTGCTTCTAGGAGGTAATTTTTAGGAAACAAAAGTAGGCACGGACCTCAGGTCCTTGTCTTATCACTGGCATCTGGGAAAGCCATCCCTCCTTCCACAGGTGTTGGATAGAGCAAAGGCTGACCTCCATTTCAAAGCACTTGGAGATAAATACAGGAGTAATTCTAATGGAGAAGAGGCTGGTCTTCTTACTCACAAGTGAGAACAAATTACTTGGTTTTCAGAGTACAAAAAGATCCACCGAGAGAGCAACCATCATCCTGGATTTGAAACCTGGAGTCCTGGAGCTTGTCTTGCAGCAACAGGCATGTGTTGAAGCCTTTCAGTGTGGTAGAATGAATTGTGATGGATGCATTCACTCCACTATGCAATTCCCACTTTTTTCAGTTTGCAGTAATAGGGAGAGGAGAAGGGGAGCATTTAGGGGCCAGCTGCATTCCTGCTGCTTTTCTGTTGATGACACATGCAGCCTCTGCCATGATAGCCCTGCTCAGTTCCAAGGATTCTTTACATTCCAAGTGAAGTCCAACTGCCCTGCCTGACTAAGGTAGCAGGTGATCCAGTGAGTTCAGCTGTTGTCATTGTCTGACTGTGGGACTGTTTCTGACTGAGCCCTTGATGATCACTTTTTTTTTTTTGCTAAGAAATGTTGAAAAATAGTCACATTTTCCCAAAAGTTTCTTGCAGACATTATCCCCCATGCCAGCTGCAAAGCACCAGGACACCTCCATGCTCAGCCCAGCTGTGCCTTTGAGGATGCAGTCAGCTTTTCACCTCTGATGTGGAAAAACTATTTTCTTTTCTTCATTTTCCACTGAGATTGGAACATGATCAGGGTTTCAAAAGGCTACGGCAGTCATTGAGGTAACTAATTAGCATTCTCCTCCCTGTGGAAATTACCTGTGTGTATTTTATGCTCTTTGCAGCAGTGATACTGTATTTGAAATCAAAGATTTTTCTCAGAATAAAATATAGGAAAAATCTTCAGGACTGCCTGATTTTGAATTACAAAAACACAGGATTACTGGAAATGCAAAACTTTCACCACACACACACTGTTCTGGCATTTTAAATATTATTTATTCTTAATCAAATGTTCCTGTTAAATAAAGCTAAAAATTGTTCTTCATCACTTGAAATATTTCAACTGTGATGTAAGGGTATCACTTTGAATTATGTACATTTTCTAAATATACATGATCATTGATTACAACTTTATTTTAGAATATTGGCTTTTTTACAACTTGATTACAACTTATTGTTATTTATTTTAGAATATTTAAAAACTTTTTAAAGTTTAGAGAAAACATATAGGAGAAGCCTCTATTAAATTATAGATATTTAGAGTTAACAAAATCGAAATTAATAAATGAAGCAATCTTTTCCAAACAGTGTAAAACAAATTATTTTGGCCTGATTAAATTATTAAAGAGAAAAATACTATTATTTTGTCAAGTTGATATATTTCAATGAGCCAATAAACTTTTTCTTGAACAAGTTACAGCTTCCCAGTTTATACAGTGCACTTTCCTGGATTACCTTTTCCTTTTTGTTTCATTTTACAAAACTAACAGAAAAAAAACACTTCATTGCAACTGTACTGGACAGATTTTCATTGCTTTCTACAGAAGGAGAGCCCTCTACCTATTAATTAGCTGTAATTCAAATTAGTTCTTTTTCAGTTAAACCTCACTTAGATGCACCATTGTTATAGCAGCAGCTTCACTGCCTCCACACAAGTGGTTTACAGCCTCTCCTGGGGCAGGGAAGGAGCCCCACATCACTTGGGATATTTGACTTTTGCCACCTCCTCTCTCAGGTCTGTCTGAAGCAGAGACAGAGCACCGAAGGGATTGAGGAATCTCCAGCTGAAGGAACAATTTTAGAAAACCTGTCAGATGACCATGAGTGTCAACAGTCCTGCAGTGGCTGATTTACTTTGCCCTCAAAATAATTGCTACTATCCCTGCCCTATCCAAGCAGAAAGAGAGGTGATCAAAAGGGAGAGAATTTCTCTTATCTGTTTGATTTCCTCAGCAAATAGCAAATTCACCAAGCAGATTTACAGTGAATAAAAATCTGTGACCACTTGAGTCCATTTCACTGGGAGCAGGAAAACAAGAGCCGCTATGGGGAAGATGCAGGAGATTAGTGGTGACATTTCCAAAATTAAATATATGAAGTTTTCATTCTAAAGCATCCAGCTTTGTTTTGATATCTAATTCTGCTTTTAAAAGGTTAATTATTCTTGAATGGATGCGTAACATTCTTTGTTGTTTCTCTTTTTTCTTATTTAGCAGCAGTTCTAAAATTACAAAAAAAAAAAGGAAGAAAAAGTAAAAGCACATCTAATTATTTTACTTTCTTCAAATTAAATGCACATTCTTGTTACAAGTTTAAATGGCAATTTTCAGCTCACTTTCAGTAAACAATGCAGACAATTCTGTAATTTTCACAGATTTCTTTGGATACTGCTGTAGTTTGCCCCAGCCTCTTTGCAGTGGAGTTGGGCCCACCCCAGGGACACAAACTCTTTGATAGTACTGGTGTTTATTTGGTGCAACAAAAGAGGACCTGATGCAGTTTTAATCCCACCTTTCTGCTGAAGAACAGCACAGATACTTCAGAAGCCATCGAATACATACACCCTTATGTATTGATGTGAAGGATGTTTGTTTCTTTTCTTCGGAAAAGATAACACTTCTAATGCTCTGGTTCGTTTATTCTAATGTCCTATAAGGAGCACCAGCTCCTCACAGACAATTTAAAATTCTTTCACACTCCAGAAATACCATAGGCAGTTGCAAGTTAGATAAGTCATTCTTAGAGTTATTAGTTGATAATGATGATAGCTTCAGTTCATCTGAAAAATTATTGCTCATAAAATTACTGTATCATAAGAAAACGGCACCTTTTACTGATTTGTTTATACTTGCAACACTTTCGGTTTGGATAACACTCTTTTTTTATTAATATTGTTATTATTTATTTCCCCCCATCAGTTCCATAAGATACCTCATAAAATATATCTTACACTTGCCAGCATTAACGAAATTACTAACTTCCAATACAGCTGAAGTTGAATCTCTCCAGGAGGGAGAGGAAGCAAAAAATAAACCCTCACAGTCCAATTTGGATGTGTTTGGCTATTTCCCAAGCCCAAGTGATGAACAAAATTTTTAAAACCCAGCCATCATCATCATGCAGCAGAGCTCTGCATTCCTAAACCTCCTCAGATCTTTTTTCCCCACAGCAAAAGACAGGGTCTCCTTTCCTCCATCATTTCACTGTGGTGAGAAGGTGGAATCCTCAGCTCTTGCACAGTTCTTGGGTCAGGTCATCAGCACCCCAGAGACAAGATTTGGACTCCTAGGTTCTGTCTTGTCAGGGGAAAGAGCGACAGCAGAGATGAACCCCAACATTTAGTAGCTGGAAGAAAATATTAGAATTACATGATTTTTAAATGAGCAAAACCAAAAGGAGCACATTTCAAATCCTTAGATTTTAATTTTGCCCACCAACTGAGTGCAAAAAGCTTTTTATGTTCAGTTACAGGAGTACAGTAGATATTTTATTCTGGAAAAAAAAATCTTTGGTAAATTCCCAGAGAATGCCTTCTTGGTCTGTTTAAGAACCATCTCTCTTCTTCCTAGTACTCTCCAGGACTTGCTTGTGTAATAACTACACAAATGTAACAAGTTGTAATAACTTGTTATTACATTAACATTGCCAAGAAGCAATGTCTCCTTTGCTTTTGCACTTGTCAGAACAGGGAAATGTCTCTTTGAAGTTCACTGCTGCCCCAACCATGAAAGGTTTAGGCATATTCACAAGATCTTGTCACTTAGCAATGTACCCCAGCTGAGCCTAGATATCACAAATGATCAAATGAGTACTCTTAAGATCTTTTATTGATTTTCAAGCTAACTCATTTTACCTTAGATTTGTGGCAGGCTTAAGCATGCTCGTCCACTCAGTTATGGCCAGTTAGTCCATCTGAGCCATCATCCTGTGTGTGCCTACATCCATTTAGCCTGAAAGGCTCGTCATCACTCATGCTGTATCTGCACATGGGAGCCTGGGATGTAATGGTGTGCTTTCCCCTTGATATAGTTCAGCCCAGAAATGTAAGACATAAACTACATTTAGGGACATGGATCAATATGCATTACTGTATGGCCCATCTCCCTCCCTGGTGAGGTAAAAGGCTCAGCATGGTCAGGCAGCTGTAAATTCTCCAGTGTTGCATCTGCAATAACAAGAGCACTGCAGTGAGAAGTTGAGGGCTGGACATCTGCTGGGATGCTCTATCACTTTTCTCACAGATATCACAGAGAAATTATCTTGTCCCCGCTCAGGGGAGTCTCTTCCTAAGTGCCAATCTAAAAAATTGCTTGCAACCTGCTCAAAAACTGTCATAAGAGCAGCACTGAAATGGGGAGATTCTTGCAAGCTGGTAAGCTGCAGGGACTTGGTTTGCTTTGCAGTTCGTCTTTTCTATTGCTCTCCAGACTTTCTGTATCCTAGTTATTTCAGGGTTGTGCTTATTTTACTGTCCAGAAACTAGTACAGTCTTGCTGAGACTCTTTTGGTACAAGAGGTGTTCAAATAAATACCATCACATAATAACAAATAGTTTCAATTAAGTGAAAGCAGGAGCTGTGTGGCTGTGCAGAAGTGAGTTTCAGGAGCTTCCAAGGACAGAATGCTATTAAAATCCTTTTGTTACTGTTTCTAAGGCAGGTCTGCGTTGCAAACAAACCAGGAACCCCTCAGGTTTTCCAATATGCAGAAATTAAAGTATCTGTAACACCTGTCATCTTTCATCTGTATCATTAAGTTGCTTGCATGGAAATATCACTTTTTAGTGGTGATTAAACTGCTTATTGGGGACTGCACTAACCCAGGGAGAAAGCCAGCTAGATTTCCACAGATAGCAGCGGCTAGCAGAAGTAAGCATAAGTAGATTATGAAAAGAAATCTAAAATTGCCGAGTCCACAGCGACTGCAATTCAAATCTCACGGTTTAAAGGAAAATTGCACTGTTTCAATGCCTGGCAATCAACAAGATTATATGGTAAGAGTCGTTCCGCATAAACTGTGAAATATGTTTGGAAATAATCTCCCTCCCTTCCACCTGATGCTTGTACTGCATATTCAACTAACTTGACAGCTTTAGCTAATTTATTACCAAAGAGAATGTCTGTTAAGGGGGAGGAAACTGAAGCAAATGGGGATGGGCTCAGTTGCTGAAGGGCGTGAAGGAAACCATCCCTTCATCCCTTCCTGGACAAAGGCATAATGTACCTTCCCTCAGGATGTTTGCTGATGATCTGATCCTGGGGGAGGTGGCTGATACACCTGAAGGCTGTGCTGCCATTCAGCCAGACTCCGATGGGCTGCAGAGCTGAGCAGAGAGAAAGCTAACAAGGTTCCACAAGGGCAAAGGCAGGGTCCTGGACCTGGGGAGGAATAACTCCAAGTTACCAGCACAGGTTTGGATCTGACCTCCTAGAGAGCAGTTCTGTGGAGAAGGACCTTGGAGTTTTGGTGGATGAGGAGGTGACCATGAGCTGGCAGTGGTGGCAGGAGGTCCAGTGGTGTCCTGGGGTGCATTGGAAAGAGCGTGGCCAGTAGGTCAAGGGATGTGATCCCCTCCACTCAGCCCTAGTGAGGCCATAGCTAGACTGCTGTGTCTAGTTCTGGCCTCCTCATTAAAAGGCAAGGAACTACTGGAGAGGGTCCAGTTGAGTCTGCAAAGATGATGAGGGGTCTGGAGAATCTCTCTAAAAAGGAGAGACTGCAGGTGCTGATCTGTTTAGTCTGAGAATACTGAGAGGGATCTCATCAACGTATATAAATATCTCAAACATGGGTGTTAAGAGAATGATGACAGACTCTTTCTGGTGGTGCACAGGGACAGAAAGAGAAGTAATGGCCGTAAACTGAAACACAAGAAATGCTCCCTCAATATGAGGAAAAGTATCTTTATGCTGAGGATGGTAGAGCACCGGGACAGGCTGCCAAGGGAAGTTGTGAAACCTCCCTCCTTGGAGACACCTGGATGAGTTCGACTCAAGTTTCAACTCTAAAACTCAACCTAAGCTTCCTGTGTAGCCAGTGTGGTGAAAGCCAGGACCACAAATCTCATTCACCAAGCTGCTTGGAGAATTCAAAGGGGAAAAAGTATTACGTGCAAGCAGCAGCCCAGACTAGAAGTGCAGAGGAAAATCAATTTAAGTGTAGACTACAAAGAAACTGGATAGCACAGCCCTCATCAGCTCAGTGCCACTTATGCAATAGCTATGTTCTAGTCTCAAAAAGCCATTCTTCTGGAGCTTTAACACAAAAGGTAACTCCATCAAATATCCCACAAAACGCAGCAGGAACTGTCAGTTCATTCAAGCACAGCCCTTCTACACTGTCATATAAACCCTTTATGCTGAATTGCTGTAACTCAATACTGCACAAATAGAGCATCTCCATGTCCGGTTTCAAAAGTCCCCTCAAACTCTCAGCAAAACTCAAAGTCTCATGGTGAACAAGAAGTGAAAACCTTGATTCTGGGAATTATGAAAGGTAATAGATGTCATTATGTCATTTCTAGAGAATGTATAATTAATGATGTTCATAGAGTGAGTAACCAAGTACAGAACTTAAGATGATACAAACAGGACAAATTGATTTCCTCCATCTGAAAAAAAACAATATTTTCCCTATATTTTTTCCCAAATGTACCAGCACACACTTGATTTAGTGCTTTACATTTC
Organism: Cyanoderma ruficeps; assembly: GCA_008694505.1. Lineage (NCBI taxonomy): Eukaryota > Metazoa > Chordata > Aves > Passeriformes > Timaliidae > Cyanoderma > Cyanoderma ruficeps. The sequence goes on along the minus strand of VZDJ01000594.1, from coordinate 10,790,786 downwards.
ATGTGATCACAGCCATATGCTACTCAACATCCCTGCATCTAAAACCCGTGTTTGTTGTGTGTTTTGTCTCCTCTTTATGGTTCTTCTACCTGCAACTTTGCAGACCCCTTCTGTAGCCCTGGTTTCACGCCTGAGGTGTTTTGATTTTCTGAAATTCTTTTCCCAGGGAATATTCTGTAAACAGGAGAGATGTTTTTGTAACTGTACCTTTGTTATTCATTCCTTTTCCTAGGAGGGACTTCTTCTTGATGTCCCTCTGCTCTGACCAATGTGATTGAAGAGGTTTGCCTTTGTTTCACCGATCAAATTGGTCTGTGTAAAGTAGCATAAAAGGGAGACACATACCAAAAGTAAAGGAGTCATTTTCAGCCTTCTGAATCTTGGAGTCTCTGTCATTGTGGTGTAAAACAGTGTCACCCTTCCATGGTCACGATCCACTGTGTCTCGCCCTTGTGTTTGCACAGAGTTCTATGCCCCAAAAACTACATCACTGAGCTTAAAGCCTTCAGCATGGGCTGGACTGCTCTGCCTGCAAGGAGCTGGGGTGGAGGGACCAACCCTCAGGAAGGACACATAGCACTGGACACACAGCCCAGTTGAACTGGGATAAGGAAGAGGATGGACCTGCATGCCACTGTTCACAAATCCTTCCTGTCTCTTATCAGTTCACACACAAAATGACTGGACAGAGACCTTGACAGCAAAAATTTCAGATGCTCTGTGATGGTCAGGATGTGGAGGTCAGACACTGAAAGACCTCCAGTACTGGGACTGAAGTAGGGGTGGATCTTTACCACTGTGATGCACAGAGAAGCTGAATGGACCTACCTGTGATACCCGTGAGTCGTGGCACAAGTTTGGTTGCTGTGGCAGCTCCCTTTCTATTTCCAGGGAATTTGGAGTCCTGTCTCCAAAAGCACCCCAGTGTGCCAAGTGGAGATACTATTACAGGTTTATGTCAGTATGGACAATATCTGAAGACTGATTATTAATAAATACGTGAAAACTCACACCTGAAATCAAACTAAACAGGCGAAGAGTCATTCTTTGCAACTTTGCACAGTGATACCTTGGTCTCTTAATTCTGGAGTGTTTATTACTTTCTCATTCCTCCTCACCTTTTCCCCAGCCCTGTTAAACCATGACTTTGCTCTTAATTCCTCTTCCTTCCTTCCCATCATAAATTAGTCTCATCACTTCACGTTGAGTCATTTTGGTTTCATGCTTTGTGTCTTGCTTAGAGAGCTGCATAACTCACCTACTGCTGCTCACATGATGGTGCTGAGAGCACTGTTGACTGCCCTTCGCTTCTCTTTCTCCTTCTCTCAGATCTGTTTGGGAAAATTTTTTCTTTTTGTATTTTCCCCAACTCTTCTTTCGTCCAGCAAGTATATTATTACAATTATATATATTATTGATAGTAAATTATGTAAGTGTGTACAGCCCCCTGACATAGCTGAGAGGCATTGCAGAGTGAATAAAAAGCTGACAAGATGTTTGAACACAATAAAGAATGTAGGGGACAGAGCAAGATAAACAAAGAGATTTTATACCCTTGCAAACAACAGGCTCCAGCTTTAACACTTTGTTACTATGATATAGACTAAAAGAGTAAAATCAAAATTTAGGAAAACATTTACTTAGTTTTCATGTTAATCAATAGGATAATTATGTTGGTCATAATTTTCCAGAAATCCTATGATGATTTTTGCCTCCAGGTGATTGACATTTTGATAACTCATTGTTATTTCCTTCTCCCAACTTCTTGTGTCGTAGTACATGACATTTAGAACAGTGTGGTGAGACATGTGAAGCTGGTTTTCAGCCACTTTGTTACGTCTGAACCCGCAGCCTTGTATTAATTTCACTCTTCATGATTAAGTAAATACATCTTATGAGAGAAAAATTAACAAAAGCAAAGATATAATTGCTTTTTCTTTATGGGGTTACACAGTAAAAATACTCCATTTCTCCTCATGTAAACTTGGAAGGAAGTACATTCCAGGAAGAATTCTGACTGAGCTAAAATTATTATAAATTAGGCTGTTATAATGGGTCTAATTGTGTGGTTTAATTATTAGATTATACAGGAGAATAAAAAGTGGGCATTTGGTTAGATGAAGGCAGTGTCATCTGTCTTTTTGATGAAAACCGTAGGCTTTAAAAACACTTTTGTTTTTCTGGTATATATAATTTTTCAAGGCTGGACAACTACTAAACCCACTAATTATATACAATAATAATCACAACTACCCAGACATTACTTGTATATATGAATAATAAAACTCCCAAACATGCCATTAGGTCACTAATAAGGACAGCAGACATCTTACCTACAGGGCAGGAGATCCAAATATCCAGTGAATAATTGTGCCCTTTGCTGTACCTCTCATACTTCCCCAAGTTACCAGAGGAGCTGCTGCAGGACTGTGCATGGTCAGATGGTACTAAAGCAGCATTCCTGAATAAAAGCTGCCTCTGGATCATTCACACTGCCTCTGCTGGCACTTCCCTTCCCACAGGCACCCGTCCGATCAAGCCACTTTACCTGTGTTTTTAGAAGCTAATGGAGGGTCAGAAATGTCCCATAAGCACGTGAAATGGTAACTCAGAGGGTACTTTGGAGTGATGCATGTTGATGTTCCTTTTATCTCACAAGTGGTTGTTTTGGTGTGGTTTTTTTTCTATTTTTGTGTAACTCAGTTGCTCAGTGAATAAACAGCTCTTCCTTGGAGGTTCATTTTTTCCTTAATGGCATTCTGCTGCCTAGAGATTTTTAGCCACTCATTTTTGCTGTCCTAGAGAATGCATTTTTATCCTCATGTTTCATTCAGGTTTTAGACACTTAAAACTTATAAGGATTTTGGGGTAGCCTAAATGTATTCATTTTAAATCTTGTTACCTGTCTCCAATTCTTACCATTCTGAACTCCAACTGTAGAGTTTTTATAGGATTGCTATATTCTCACAGACCTGATTTTGTGACATGCTGAGGAGCTCCAGAAAAGCTGAAAACATTGCTTTTAATAATACCATTCATTCTAATGAATAAAATTCTAAGCTGGCTTAATATATGTGACTTTATGTCCACTAATGAAATATGAATGTATGTACATATTAATTTTATGGGGTTTTCTTGAAAAGAGACCAGTCTTCTGCTGATTTGGAGTGGATTTTCATTCAAGCAGCACAAATAAGGTCAAAGACAATCTCTTCTTAATTAAAGGGAGCATATAATATTGATTTAATAAAAATTTAACCTCACCTAATGACAGCTAGATATTATGTTCAGAGCAGAAAGACTGACATTTTATTGTAATCAATATGTATTTTATTAAAATCAATGTGCTACACGAACTATTCTACAGAGCCTTAATAATATCTAGTCTGCCACTGCATAAAAGGAGGGTTTGTCATCTGGAGGTAAGATTGCTTGACAGAAGAATTCCTACATGTACGATACACAAGTTTCGATTTTTCTTAGAGACAATGAAGGTGATCATTATCATAAGTGGTAGGTGTTTAACCCCAGCTGATTTCTGTAGCCAAGAGGAACGAGGAGCTGGAGAGAGCCGGAGTAATGCCATGGCCAGTATTTGCCAACAGCTTTAAATTCAGCTCTGCTCAAACCTGTGTGTGGTGGGAGAGAGGTTTCCATCCAGGACAGCCCTCAGCCCTCGTGCAAGTCCACTCAGGCATGCTGCCCCAAAACATGACAAAGAGCTGCATCTTTTACAGGACTCATCATTCACTGATCACAGTCTAGACCACTCTAACACATCAATGCTTTCCTTACTCATCCCCGAAATTACCCCAGGGCTTTGATAAAAAGAGATGCTATTCTCCTTCACTTCTTTATTGCTTTCTTCAACCTATCTCGTAATTACTTTAAAGAGCATTTCTTATCCTAAAAGCTAATGGAAAAAATGACCCAAATATGTTTTGTTGATTAATTTTATTTATTTTTGTTCAGTTATATTCAGAGAAGAAAAGGAGTGAAAGGCTGGCGGTCTTGTTAACCAGTGCTAGAACTGTTTCCTTTCAGCCTTCTCATTCAGTTCTCTTCTTCGTCCTGTACACAGCATCAAGAGAGAGGCAAAGTTCTCCAACTTTGAGAGATCCCTTATCTTATACACATTGTGCAAACAGGAATACCAATCTCTTGCATCTGGTTCTACAGAGTAAGACAAAGTTTGTTTCAATTTCTTCCATTGTATTTCGGCACAGTATTGACAGAATTGATGACATGAAACAGTGGCCATCACCCACTGACTGTTCCTTGCCTACCATATCTGCAGATAAGCTTTTAAGGAGAGGAAGAAAGAGTTGAGATGTTGCAGGGGGAAATCACACAGCCACACGGTTTGGGGATGGTTGTAAACAAGGCTTGAGTGAACAGAGAATAATTTCAGCATGCATTCTCCAGTCACAAAATTCAATGTGTGAATCTCTGGCTGAGGCTTTCATTGTTCCTTTCAAATGGGTTTTGTTTGATCATTTGGGTGTGCACAAAGGAGAGGGTGGATGAAGCCTGCTGTCATCAGGAGAGTTCTGCAGAAAAGCTCTTTTTACAGCTCTGGGTGAATCTATGGACACAACACCCCTTGGTTTACAGGCTCTACTCACAGTTTTAGCAGTTTATTTTTATCAGCTCATGATTCACCTTAAAGGCTTACTTCTAATTATTCAACAGAGAAATAAACACCATTTGTGCCTGCCATGATCACAAAACTCAGTGAGAATTGATTTGAGTCTGCTTATCTCCACCAAAGAGAATTGGATAGTACAGAATATTCTGAACAGGGCTATACAAAATGCTGAGGTGAAAGCATCAGTACAAATTAAGGAACAACTGAGAGGTGTTTCCATTTTCAATTAATATTTATGACTCTAAAAAAATTCAAGATAAAATAACACCAGCAGTAAATTATAGCTAGAATTGCATCCCAGATCACCTATCCAAAAAGGAAAAAAAAAAAAAAGATTACTCTGGGTCTGAAGCCTGCCCATCCACACACATTTTACACCTAGTTAACCCATAACTTTTCAAATTTTGAAAAGAGCAGGAAAAATCAGGATTGAACCTGGGACACAAGATTATATCCACTTAAGATTTCCACTTTTATACACTGTGATGTGTGGTTCCTCTGTGCTTAAAATATCCACTGGTACACATGTCTTGTAAAAAACATACTTACTCTTTAGAATAATCATTTTCTGATTCTGGCCTTTTTACTGAAATCTTATTATACATATCTAGGTTTCTAAACAAGTATTTTTCATGCACTCTGAAGCAAAGGGAAGGAAAACAAGTTTAAGCACAACAAAAACAGAACACAGTAAAAAAAATTATAATCAGTATAAATTTGCTTTCCAGAAGGAATGTCAGAAGACATAGCCAGAAGTCTATTATGCAAGACATTGAAAATGAGTAGCATGGGAAAGCCTTTAACCTAATTATGGTTTTCTTATCATTTTATTGGCACTATCAGATTTTCATGGCTGAGCCAGCACAACTGCTGTAGCCTTGCCTGCAGTCATTACTCAGTGTTATCTTTTATTTATACCAAATTATAAATGTGTTTGTGGCACTCTGCAAACAAACAAGGGATGCAGCCTGTGCTTCTTGGCTAAGTTTTATCAGTGCTATATTGTATATACAGATTAGATGGCACTTCCTTCAAGGTCTGCCGAGGTCTCCTCAGGCCCACAGAGCCAGACATAAATTTGTGCTCATGAGACACAATAAATTGCTCTTCTTCTATTGCTGAACCTTATCTGGTAGCACATCTAATCACTGAGGAGCTGCTCAGCTTGTCAGCAGTTCAGCTTTGTGAGAGAGTGAGGCAGCTCTTTGTGCTTTTCATGCTGAGAGTGAACCTGCATCTGGCCTGCTGATCCACGTTTTCCTGGGCTGGGTCAGCAGCTGGGAAAGCCACGTTACTCCCTCCAACCCAAGAGCCTGGTCATCCCCAGACCAAACCAGTCTCTCTCCTCCAGGCTGGTGGGTAGAGAATTCCTCCACATAAACTCAAACAGCCTCACCTGGAGTGGTTAAAAGTACCTCCATGAGCCCTCTGATTTAAGGAACATATTCCAGGAGAAGTGGTATCATCGATACCTGAACTCAGCCCGTGCATCCAGCCTCATCCAGGATTTCAGACTAGGCTAATGCAGGGATGGTAAGAGACATTGTATGTGATGGGATATGATTTATTGAATTCAACATTTATGGTTGGTTTGCTTAGCAACACACCCCTGGAGGGCTCCATATATTACTTTGTATAAAAATACTGGTTTTACTGCTCACCCAGAAACCAAGGATTTATGGCAAAGTATGTCAAATGAGAGAAATAAAAAGAAAAGCATATTTTTAATGTGGTTTTGGGGAACAAAAGGGGGAAATTTAGTATAACATGAACATAACACTTTGTACATTACAGGCAGCGTGTTTCTGAAAAAAAAAAAGTGCAAATCACCTTAGGTTAAAGTTACTTAGGTAATTTTAGGTGACACACAGGTGTCCCATCTTCACCTTTTAATATTTCTCTATAATCATTGGTATAATCATTGGAGGGAAGGAAAGATTGCTCCATGCCTGTGTGATTTTTCTCTGTTTAGGGTGGAATTGTTTTGTAGAGATTGAGTAATATCTCTGTGTTGATGGTACAGAACTGGACAATTGACTAAGACTGGATTTCTAATTTCCCATAGCTAGATCATACATAATGTGGTTTTTGGAGACTGAGGTTCTGTATAATAAATGATGCATAAGAGAAAAGTGTCTCATAAAACTCAGACATGCCTTTAAAAATTGGGAAAAAGTATGCAAAGCAAGCATAAAGGAATGGAATAAATATGGATAAAACATCCATTAACTAATCAAAATCTCTGAAATACCTCTTAATAACATTATACAGTCCAGTCATTTCAACAGAGAAAGAACTTTTGGAGTCCTATTTTTGAGACTTTTAATTGAATATCATTCCAATGGAAGACAGGTATCTAAGCAGTATTTTTCAGGCTTAAGTCCAACTCCCCTGTGATCTTAAAGAAGGAAGCAATTATTGCTTTAAGATCCAGGACCTGACTAATGAAAGGAGTTAAGCATGTCCTTAAATTTCAGATCAGTATGATCAGGCACATTGAACTGCTCCTTAAGAAAGGAATTCTTTATGTGTAAGTGTCCCAAAATGTGGCCCTGTTACTTTTCACCCCAGTTCTTTATATGAGAGAAAAAGAAATAAAAGAAACTAAAGTTTAACCTAAAACTTAGCATTTCTAGTATGGTATATAATTTATTTGGGGGAGGTGAGGGGACTAATTTCAGCATATTTACTTGTGAGTAGTCTTAATTTCAAATTATTAGGTCAAAATCACCATTTCCCCTGTTGCACATATATAGCCTGCCAAGCCCAGATGAAAAGCTGAAGTGAGTGTTTTGACTGAGAAAATGTCTTGCATTTAAAAATATTCCTTCCTCTATTTTTTTTACATAAATGCTGAATAAACAACTTCTGATAATACAAGGTAATGAATTGTAGACTTGCCACACTCCAATTATTAATCTGATATTCAGATATTTATTTCAGTTCTTGTAAGAATCCTGCAGTATCAGCTCTGAATAATGGCACTTTCTGGGAGGCTTCCATGCTTGCCCCTCTTTAAAAGCTCATCCTTTAACACACAGTGCTGCTGCAATGCCATGAGGATACAAGCACATCTCGTACACATTCAATAACTGTCAGATGAGTGAAAGCAAAAAAAGCTTTGAGTTATATTTAATGAATGTGATACTAGCAAAGGCATCCTATTTTCAATATTCAGATACGTTGTGCAGCCTATTTAGTTTAATAAAACAATAAATTATTAGAATTAAAGCATAGAAATTGGGTACAATGGTATTAAACTCTATTTCTCATAATCAGGAAACAACATTTGTTGTAGAAACAACGTGGCAATATGCTGTGGTTTCGCAATTACTTTAATCCCCTAGAAATCAGCAGTGTTGCTCAGTATTGCTCAGAAGGGTTATAATGCATTTACTCCTTTCTCTGACAACTGTTTGCTCCACAACCCCACTCTGTCTTCTCCCACATGGGTAACTTTGGTTCAAAAACTACCATGGCAGCAATCATATAAAAATGGGGTTAAAATTAATAATTTTCCCATTTTGATCCCCTGTGTGTCATCATCAGTGAAAAGAAGGAGGGAAAGGTAAGATGGCCCCATCCTGTTTGTCTGTGGTTCTAGGATATGTTATCCCAGATAGCTGGGAAAGCATGACAGATGTGTCAACACAAGAGAGCTTCTGTGGTGAAACCACTTCCTTAGAAAGCACTGTACTTCCCAAAGGTTGTAGATGTTTTTAGTGTATGGCAACTGAATATTTCACTAACCTTCCCATATTTCTATTTTTAAAGTATTTGAAATCTGATATGTAGGGAAAACCTTACTACCCAAATATTTAGCAGTTGTTCAGATATTATGAAATGAGTTACGACCATGTATGATTAATACATGGGGCATAAAGCATAGGGAACAGCAAGACAACATTTGCTCATTAAGATCAAACCCCATCTCTAACAGATATTTTGTCATATTTCTCCTTTTTCACATTTTTCCTTGTTCTGTAAATGAGCTGAAAAATCTACACTGCTTTTCTCTCTTGACTCTGCTGGTGAATGAAGGACTGCAAATGTGATGTTCAGTGAGAAGACAAACACTTTGCCTTTTCCTCCTCCCTGAGTGTGGGGTGGGCTGAATGCCAGGGCTGATGTGGGGTAATAAAAATGTGTGTCCGCTGTCACTGCCACCACACCTGAGAAAAGCTGGCACAGTGTTGATGATGAGCCCACTGTGGTAGCGTGTCACGGGCACTGCTGCACTCACTGTCCCTGCTCTCTTGCACCCTCTCTTCTGGTGTGACTGGCAATCCTACCTAGGACAGAACCGGGGATTTCTCTCCAGAGTTCATTGAAATTTAGGAATCTGAAAAACTGGAATTTTAAGGGGTGGACTAGGATGAATATAAGTGAGAACAGTAGAATAAAATAGCAAGGTTTCCACTGCTTAAAATGCATGAGCCATTCCCCTGTGTCACTGCAGGGGCTTTTGAGATGCAAACGGAAAGTTCTGATTTTCTCCTGCAGCAGACAATAGTCCACCTGCATAATAGATGCTACTTAAAGTCATTACACAACCTGGGGTGTGCAGTAAATAAGTAATAAAAAAATCTCACACTGCTTTTTTCCATATAACTGCCTGCAATATAATTTATCCCTCAAGCAAAATGAAACAATCACCTACAAATCTACTCAGCTACTATGAATAATTGAAATGACCACAAAGTCTGTAGTTCAGACCCATCCTAACATTTTCAGAGAGGAAAGGAAAAAGTTTTAAGTGCCTGCATTGTATAAAATCAATGAAATTTGCTGATCCATTTCTATACATAGGTAATTTAGAAACTAATTTCCAGCTGGCTTGCATTATGGGAAGTTTGGGGGTTTTTTTGACTAGGTGTTACTCCACAGTCTTTAATATTATTGTAAAGGCAGTCTCTAAATTCTGAGAACAGGAGCAACAAAATTAGTAAATCCAGGTCAAAGAGAGAATAATCCCTGCTCTCCAGGTTCATACACTAGATATAACTTGATGACCTCATCTTTGATTAGCAGGACTATTTATCAAAACATTTCTCCTCTTAAGAATCAAAAGAGACTCCTTCACAAAGCCTTTTGGGTGTACTTCAAACAGAATCACTGCTGAGAGATGCTTCCAACAAGTGGAGACTTATCCCATGCTACAAAAGGTAATTAACATAATTTTTATGCTGTATTTGTTTTGATTTGAAGGGAAATCCATTTCATGTTGTAAACTTTGTCATATTTTACAGTACCTACTTACTTACATAATCTCTTCCACCATTAGCTAGGTTTTATGAGCATTATAAGAAGCACATTATATTAATCATAGTTAATACAGTCTATCTCCTCCCTGCTGTCATATCACCAATTTTTGCTCTGGTACAGCAAAGGGCGAAAATATGAGGGAGATAAAATCATTTGTGTCCCAGTTCTTTAGGTGTGGATAACACGTAAATGTTGGCTGGCCAGCTCTGAGGTCTGTCCTTGACTGAAAGAAGGATGTTCTGCCCAGCTATGGACAGGTGTGGTCACTGTGCCATCACCAGGGCTGGCCAGGTGATCCAAGGTCCAGCTCTGGAAAGTGTGTCAACCAGCAGACCAGCTGTGACCAGCATTCTGCTTGTAACAGAAGTGAATTCCCCAGTGCGAGGACCTGGTGAGCTCTAAATGCTTCAGGACCTTTCTTTTCCCTGGTTTCTCTGAGGTACGTGATGGATGTCCAGGGGACAAACAAATGGGACTTGGAGAGTCAAGATGGTTAGTCAGCCCAGTTAGTCTGCCATGCTTAGCACCTACTTTACTGTCTTTGTTTTGTGTGGATGGAGAAGATATCCAGGCTTATGAGGCTGGCACATTTTCAATGTCTGGGAGCAGTTTTCTGCAGGAAGAATTATTTTCTAACTATTTGAGACTAGCTTCTTATCTCTTCTGCTGTTTGAGTGGTGCAAAAGGCTGTATGCCAATAAGCAATGCAGCCATATGGTTTGCCTTACCATGGAAATGTCAGCCAGGAAGACTTTGAGGACACTCATGCCTACTGCCGAAGCATTCATTGTGTCTGTGGTGACAGGAAAGGACAAGTGTCACTGTCTGCATGCTTGTCCCCAGGCATGACCGAGCTGGCCATACTGCAGTACCCTGTCTGACTCTGAACTGGAAGTATTCTTAACACACCTGTAGAGCGGTTCTGCACTGCCTTTGGCTGATGCACTGAATAAAAAAATCATAAAAGCCTTAGTCACGAAATAAGCAGGCCTTCCTTATAGGCCTGAGAGACCCTGAGTTTTGGGATCACATAATGATAACATGAAATGCAGAACTTTGTTTCTGCACACTTTGGAGAAGAGTGTATCTCCTCGTATCACCCAGAGCAATGGGAGCCTGTGCAGGGTCATAACAAGAGCACACAATTTGCTGATTCTGCTCTGTCCCAGGAGTAACCCACACCCAGAGTGTGAGGAAGCAGACTTCTTCACAGTCAGGTAAGTCTTGTATTATAATGAAGGCAAAAAACATTTCCAGCTCTTTCAACCAAAGGTCCTGAATCCTGACCCTTTTATAATTCCACCAATTCCCATCTGTGTTCTCACTGTGGTTGGGATCCAGCAAGGCAGGGTCCATTCAAGAAGGCAATGTGGGTGCATATGTGTAGTTACTTCAATGGCTAGGAACACTTTCTGCATACCAAAGAGACCCTAAAACAGGAAAGCTTTCATTGCCAGAAGTTAAAGTGCCTTTAATATTTATTATACTGTTAATATGCCTCTTCAGAAAATCCTTTGAGGGAAATAACAAAGATCAATAGAGGCCTGATGAATCCTAAATGGAGAAACTAAAAGAAGCATTTATATTTCTGTCTATGTATCTCCTAGAGATGACAGCAAATCTGCAGGCATATTATAGCAACGGCCAAGGGTATTCTGTGGAATTAAGAAAAGGGGAAGGCACTTTCAAACACAAGAACAAAGACTGTGCCCTACTAAAATGTTAATTAACATGCAAAGCATCAGACCACACATCTGCCCTTCCAGAAACAATGTGTTCATGGAAATAAAGAATAAAATACTAGTTTATCAAAATACTGTGCATAAAATTCACCAAGAATGTGACATCGGTAAGAAAATATCAGCAATCTAATGCTGGAAAATGAATAACCCATCTCTCTTTCACTGTGCTAACACTAAGCTGAGTTTATTTCTTGGGAGCACATTTAATTATGAAAAAGAATGAGAAAACCCTTAGGAAATGATCAAATTGTTAATAAAATTTTTGGATGCGCTGTGTAATTACAACCCCTTGAAGAGTCAAGAGCTCAGATTCTTTATTTACATGTAGAAAAAGGCCCAGCACTTGACAGCCATTTGTCAAAAATTCCATTGAAGTTACACTTGATGCAAAAGTCCAATTATATCAATACCATAGAGTAAGGAAGGAGTAAAGAAAACTAATATGGTGTTTGGCAGAGAACCGTAATTGTTGGTGTCCCAAGTGGACCCTGCAATGCTGATGCGTCCAGCTCCCTGATAGGAACTTCTTAGTAACCCTGGGTAATGAAACTTGTCACCAGCATTATGCGAACTCCACTTAGCATTTAGAATTAGAATTCACAAATGGGTTATGTCTTCACAGGGGGTTTTGGTATAATATTATTAAGTTATCCTTGTATAATGCCACAGTGAATGTGCAAGGCAAATAGAATACATCATCCATGTTAATGGAGGTTTTCCCTCATGGTTTGCTTTTTCCATGAAATGAAGCCCTTCAAGAACTGGCATTTACTTCCTCAACAAATTTACCCAAAGATATTGATATAGCAGAAAGGCTCTTTCAGCTTCCCCTGGCTTACATCATTTCCAAAATAACCTTTCTAGACATTTTAAACACTATTTAGGCTTCAGAGGGATCAGATGTAGTTTGGTATCTTCAGCTGACAGCTTGAATCAGAATATGTATATGCCACCAGGCTGCTTGCCCCCTCTCTGTGCTTGACTGGAAACAGAAGGGTCTGCAACTTGATAGAAAATCTCTTTTGCTAAGTTTATTATTGACTAGAGTGGTTCCACTAGGCTTCCATCTGGATCCTGAATGCTTCCCAACACCACCCACTTCCATCTTAAAATTTGAAGTTAAATGTTAAATGAAATAAGCTGAAGCCTGGTGAAGAAATACCATCTCATTCCTTGAGACTATTCAACAGAGTTTATGTCCCTAAATTTGAATAAATACAATATGAACAAAATTTCTCATCAACACTTCTAATGACTTTGGTGTCTAACAGACTGAGATATACTTAATTGGAAAATTGGATCACACTTCTAAAAGTTTCAGGGAACTTTCTCCTGAATCCTACCGTAACCATGGGGGATAGCATCAATATTTCAGCACAAGTGTTGGCCAAATTTTTTAATGTGCTCATTTCTGGAAAAGACAGATGCCGGAATATTTCTTATAATATAAATGCTTTGTTGTGACTATGTCTTGATAGAATAGTCAATTAACTGAAGGCAGTGTCTCCAAAAGAGCTGTTGAATTGGCCAGCCACCAAAACAACAAGAAAGGCATATTTGTTTATTGTTACCTACATAAATGTCTAAAAGATCAACAACTTGTTAAAATAATTTTAAAAATTCACTGCAGATATGAAATGAAACTGAAATGATTTGTTTATAGAGGATATTTGGCACCAAAGTGAAAGTTAATTTTTCAGAAGTCTGTACTTAAATGGCCTTTTGAAAACCTATCCTTCAGACATTGATTTAGATTTTCAATTTTTGCCATTTTGTAAAAACTTCATGGGCTTTGCCATCTACCTTTCGTATTCTACCTTTTATTCAGAACACCCTGTTTAGATTAGGAAGAATCAACAGATTATTATCTGCCCATTAAATCAAATCTCTTGGCATAGAGTAATTCTAGCTTTTGGCAGCAGGTTATTTATTCAGAAAAAAAGTTGGCAATAAAGAATAGCCAAACATTACCATTTTAGCATTTGAAATACCTGTAATAACTCTCAAAAGATTGGATGTTAGCTTTATTTATTAAAATACCCCCTTGCTGATGAAATAGTTTTGAAAATTACTACTTAAAGGAGAGCATTAATTAAATCCTACCTAAAATACTGTATCCTAGATTTCATGATTTATTTATTTTGGTTGTATGATTTATGTAGCAAAAAACAGTTGGATGCCTTTCCTTCTCATTTCATCCCAACAGTGTTTTTGCTGTATTCTTCTTTCACTGTGTAAGCCTATAAAGTAATCCCTGTTGATTTAAAGACAATGGTAGACCCGGGGTTGTTCATCTAACAAAATTACTTCTTTAGCAAAAACAAAAATGATAAATGGCTTTGTTTAGAGTATTTGTTCTAAGAATATAAAATTTTTTAAAGGAAAAGTAAAGTTAATAGACTTCTACTAGGTTTCAAAACGCTTCGGAGACTCACAGAGGCAGCAGCAAACCAGAGTTGATCACGTTGTGTTGGCTTGCCTCGCAGTCATCTCCTCTCATTAACAAGACACCTGGCTGTTGCTTAAGGCACAAAACAAATAGTAGGCATCTCAAACAACTAGAAATGATGCAAACTGCTTTGTCATCAAGCAGCACTGTAATGAAAGGCAGAGAGAAGGAAGAAAGCTCTGGCTGTACAATATTTACAGCAGTATGGCAGAGTAACCGTACATCATCCCTAGTTCTCATCAACAATAACATGTTTTAATTGAAGCATAAATTGAAGAACAGGAATAATTTACAGCATATAATATGTGGTCTCATCAAATATTTTAGATGTATTTCAAGACATAAAAATCACTATTTTTCATAGTGTGAAAAACCCAACATTTTTTATTAGACCTGTTTTTTCCATTTTACATGATTATATCTGGTGTTTAGCAACCTTCCTGAGAGACTCCATAGAATCATCAAGTATTGCTGATTATTATACACTTGCTTGTATTGCTTATTATTAAAATTGTATTATAATTATATTATAGTATTATTAAAATTGTATTAGACAGTTTTGTATTGCTTATACAATACAAAACTGTATAAGGTGGATATATATGAGATAGGATTACATGGAAGTAAATGTAAAAAATTTGTATCTAGTTCACTTTCTAATAAGGAAGAGAGACACTGGATCATATTGGTCTAATTAGTAGATTTTTTTCTCTAATCCTTTTTGATTGTTTGTATTATGCAATGATAATCATCATTTACTAAACTGCCTTCTATAGAAAGGCAGATTTCACTGTTTATTTGTCTGAAAGAGAAGAAAACATTAATACTGTTGTTGCCTCCCTTTGAGTACTGATCACCTCTTTTTGATCAGAAAAGTGAGAGAAACATTTTAGAGGCTCTCTGCTTATCCTAAGAGCTAGCAGAGGACTGAAGACTCAAACAACCCAAGAAAGCTGTCTTTGCCAGAGCAGAGCCAAACAAGAACTAATTTGAGAAAATACAATAAATTTTCAAAGCTGACCTTAAAGTGCTCTGAAGTTTTGAATGCCAAACATTGAAATATTTTCAGGGACAATGCTTTTCTGATGATGTCTCATCAATATTTCACAAAAGCAGAGACTACAAAGAAGATCCCCTAGACACCTCTATGAAGAAGTACACCAAATCATTATGACCTTCATGAAATTCAGCCACTCTCACTTCTTTGAAAATATTTTGAATTGTAAAAGGTTGTATAGCCAAGACACCTTGAAGCTTTAGTTATTTAATACACTGCCAGAGATTCCAATATAATGTTGGAAATATTTATTCAGGAGAACAGGACATACAGATACTTTTACAGTTAGTTGCAAAGAGAAAGCATATCCTCTGTAGTTAATTAATGGTAAACTGCAAGGTGCTTAGGAGACAAAACTTCAACTAGTATGACTTGAAAGGTTGTGACAGGAAACATAATAGATCTTTAAATAAAAATATTCTGTTGCCCATGTCACTTCACAATGAAACCTGTGTGTTCTATTAGCTGTGCTTTGACAATTGGCCTCTATTTAAATTATAGCCAGGGTGTTAAACACCACCTAGAGGTCAGGGTTTTCAGCAGGCCTCAGGGTCAATGGCTGTGGTGACTGGAGATGTTTCTCAGCAGATCTAATTCAAAGTCTGTAGAATAAACCGAGGAAACTAAAGCCTTTCCAGCCTGTGCCTGCTGCACATTGTATATTCACGTACTTGTGATAAAAAATTGAACATAAACTCTAAGTAGTTTTGAAAAATTTTATATTTTCTTCTGTTGTCTTTGAAAGGCATAGAGACAAAAAAATAGTTTTGTGGCAAAGACAATGTTTAATAAAGTGTATTATTTGAGACCTGCCAAGTTATTCAAAGAATTGGAACAGCAGGAAGTGTTTCCCTTCAATGATGATTCATCAGTTTAAATCTGTACCAAGGTATGGCCACAGGATCCTGAAATCAAAGTTCATTTTGGTACAGAGTTTTTCAGATTTTCTATTGTTAAAACAAATATTTTGTCTAACATGTATCTCTTTCAAAAAAATTGCAAACACTTACAAAAATCTCCAAAACAAAGAAACACCCTAAAGAAAAAAAAACAAACAAAACAGAAGTACTCTTAATTATAATGAGATTTGATGTAGGATATAGTAAGTTTCAGGCTTAAGAGGAAGAAAGCTCTGAGATCTAAAACCTATTTGAATTTCAAGCTTTTTGAATTAAATATAATTCTGATCAAAGGATCAAATAGAGCGAAAAAAAGAAACATAGAAAAGTAATAGAGGGGTTTGGCCCCTACATTCACAGGTGCTTGTCAACAGGGTTTGGAGGCTGAGATCACAACCAATCTTAAGAAAGAACAGTGTCTATCCAGAACAAAATCCATTTATCTGAAGAGAAAGGCATCAAGCAGGGTATAATTAGATGTTAAACTGACAGAGGTCATGTCAGGAGCAGCACAAATAGTTTGCTTAGACCTGCAGTGAGATTGATATGGTGGGTATCAGATTAATTACATATATTACTGAGAAGGTAGAACACCAACATACTTCACACTAAATATGAGCCTGTTGTCATGAGCTCAAGTGTATAACATAACTTGTATGGTTGCCATAAGAAACCATCAGTGTTTCAAAAATAGAAGATGACATAAAATGAAATTATAGATTACTGCATATAAATAAGTAAAAAGGTTCTTGAAGAATTTTTTTTTAAATAATCCAGTTGTCCAAATGAAAACCTGGATTTCAGTTAAGTCATTGGAGCATACAAGTTCAAAAATAAAAACAAAATAAGTCCAAATGAGAAAACTAAGAAGGAATCAATAGCAGAAAATCAACACACGCATTCTCTGCTGAGATGGGATAAAGACTCAGCAGCTACATCAGTGATCAGTTTGAGACACTGGAATGGAAAAACAACAGGAACATACTTAGAGATGTTCAATCAGAGAAGTTTCTGAATACTTGGAAGGAAGAACTGTTATGTAGTCAAGCACTGTTAAAAGAATATTCTAACAGCATATAAAAGATATTCTGATCTAATTGCAAAGATGAATACAACTCTAAAATGGCTCAAATGTCTTTTGTATAAAGCAGAATAATTAACAATCAAACTGAAAGCTGCTATCTTGACAGATGATGTGTATTAGGAAATGAAAATGCATTCCATAATTTGAATGCTGAAGAAAATTTCAGATTATTGTAACCGTAGTATTCTTTTTTGTGGAACTTCAACTGATTTTAAATTAAAATTCGTTTGTGAAAGTTTTGATAAAGGTCTAGAACTTGCCTTAAATGTCTCTTTCTCTGTTCAGTTCAGCTCAGCTTTTATCTGAATTTAAAGAATGAGTTTTCAGAAGTGACTCTGCCTAATTTTGGCTTCCTGAAACCAAGACAGACACAATCGGATGTGTACTTCCTTGTTTAAAATTAGAATTTTTTTGCTTTCTGCAAGAGGGTGCAGAAAGTAGTTTCCAAACCCAGAGGTTAATGTTCTCACTGACTTAACTGGAATCAAGACTACAATATACCAAAGAGTACAAGCAATTAAATGCTAGAGCAACATTTTCATAGACAAAAATGGTATTCAAGCCCCTGCATCCAGGTGGTGCATTTTGGGGTGGAAAGTCAAACCAGGCTTTTTGTTCTGTTGTGGCAAACATGTTCCCACTCTGAGTATGTCACTCAAACGGCTCCAAAGCATCCTTGGTTTAGACTTCCTGTCTCCACTGGGTTTGGAGGTTGTAGAGAGCGATGAGGTTCCCCTGAACCTCCTTTTCTCCAGGATAAACCACCCCAGCTCCCTCACCCATTCTTGATTTACTGGAAAAGTGGGAAGGCTGAGACACCTAAATTTACCATGGGCAGTTACAGTCCAGGAGGATGTCAGCCTCACATGTGCAGGTTCTGGCTGAACATACAAAGAGTGTGCAGAGCTGAAGAACTGTGCAATAAGGAAACTGCCTTTAAAATGGGGGGAAATATGAATTACAGCTAGGCAGCTATCACAATACCCAAACTAAATTCCTCTAAAAGAAACTGCTTTAAAAGAAGGAACATTATGATCAGGATGTGATGTCCCTCAGGCAGGCCAACAAGACAAATGTCCAGACAAAAGGATGATTGAGCATCATAATATTTTTGATAACTTTTGCTGATTTGTCTCTGAAAGTAGGCAATGGGAAAAAAAAGCTGGCAAAAGTTTCTCACTTATAATTAACCCTGAAAGTCCCATTCATTTGTCCTGCAAGCAAAGTAACACTATGGGTCAAGAGAAGAGAACGATCCTGGCTGGTGAAATGGTGCCAGAAAACACTGAATTAAGCAATATGGGGTGGGCTCTTTCAGCTGAAAGCCAGTTGTGGAATTGACAGAGGACCCAAACCAGAGACATTAGATACACTGTATTGACTACGTGAAAGCTTTTGACTTGGCAGGTCAGCTGAGATCACACAACCCATGGAGCAATAAATAGTTCCTTCTAAAAGCTGGACAAAAGCTGAAATCAATGCCTATTAAAGACTTTTAGGAAAAAAAAAAAAAAGTATCCAGAGAAGGAAAATTTCTTTTCTCTCACAGGTCTTTATAATTATAAGGTACTGAAAGAGCAACACAGCTCCAGGGCTCAGTAGGAACTTTCCGGTGAGCACAGCTAACAAAACTCTCTGTTACCACCAGCAAACTTTGGAGTGTTGCTGGATGAGTTGTTCATTGTTCTAAGGTAATAATTACCTACTGAATGGTTGCAGGGAAAATCTAGGAAACACACTACCCTGGAGACAGAATAAAATGTGCAAGTATGCATTAAAAGCAGCATAAAAAGCAAGTTTTTTGGTGTTGCACAGACTATCTGTCATGGAAATCACTAGGGCTCTGGTGCAAAGCTGACAGCTGCAATGTAAGAAGCAAATAGAATACAGCAGAGTAGATAATCATTTTTTTAGAGATGGCCTTGTTGGCCACAGACGTGTTCTGTATTGTTAGTCGTGTCACTCGACTACATTCCGTTTGCAACCACCCTGTTGCTGTGCTGCTACTGCACTTCCCTGTGGCTCACAGAGATTTCTAAGGCAGTGAAATCTCTGGGATTTCTCTGCCTGGCTTGAAGAGGCAGGCTAATCGGCTTAGGCACAGATCACTTAGGAGAGAAGAGCAGAGACACGTGCAAAGACTACAAGCAGAAGCTCCCGTATTCCTGGATCCACAGATCCAAAGCGCCTCCCAGTTTTGTGCTGTTTTGTGACACTGCTGCTGACAGTGATACTAGAAGGGATAAATTTAAAACCCCTTCTACATTTTGATGCTGTGAGTTTAAGACCTAATTGCTAAACACTCTTTGCACAACATAATAACTCAGGAACCATTGGGTCCTCATAAGCATCAATAAGTTCTGTGGTTCCAGTAGGTTTTCATTCTTCTGATGACATGTTAAATAGAAATAGAGTTGGTTTCCATAATTTTTAATGACTATTTCTTATTGGATTTCTTCTCTTCATATCTGATTTGCTTTATTTGTTTTACTTATGTATGATCCAATATTGAAATTCTGCTTTCTCTCCTGCCCATGTACACGGGGAACAGCTCAGAAAATTAGATTGATACGGACCCATCAGAGAGGAAAATTTGACCATTTCTACATAATTTAACTATGTTTAATTGACCACAGCTGTAGCACAAACACACTAGGAATGAATTTTCAATGCTGTTTTCCTATTTAAACATATGGGTGTAATTTACAGATTTCTTCCCAAGATGTGGACAGAATTTAAGCAACTAATTTCACTAGGTATGGAACAACCTATTCCTTAGGCATTTGTAAATTGTTGGAGGTTCTTTGCCAGGTTTTTGACCATCAAAGACATTGAAATACTGAAACTCTGTCACTCTCATCCTAGATTCTTGCTATGTAAGCAGAAGAGAGGGATGTTGCAGGGCTCCGGCTATGTGCTGGGTTTTTTCCCATTCAACAAAAAGCACTCTGCACAGAGATGTGTTTCTGACTGGAACAGACAACAGACCTCAGCTCTTCCTTGCTGGTGAAGCAATGCACCCCCTGAGGAGTCTTTATAGCAATGTCATCTACTGTCCCTCACTGCTACAGATGGAGCTTCATTCTCCATGACCATGGACAGGCCAACGGCATCAGACAAAATCCTCCAGCCTGAAATTCTCCAGTAGTATTTGTGACATGAATTTTATTAGCAGGAAGTGAAAAATTGACTTATGTTCCATCTATTGCAATGGATTGATGGCCCCTTGCATACCAGAGGGACTGCTGGGGCTGAGTGGTGGGGCTGCTGCCCATGGGGGCACATCACCACAGAGCAGGACCTCCTTACATCTTGCTTCTGCAGACAGCTCCCTGTGTGACCTTCAAAGCCTCAAAATGCTGAGTGGTTATAGAAGGTTCTTAAGCAGTCCTTCCTCCTGCCCATGTCTTCACAAAGATTTTATTTCATTGCTGTGATAGGATTGCAGTTTTATCAGCCTTAGCTTTATTCAGAAGCAGAAGTAACTTTCAAAGAGTTATAACTAGGCCGTGTTTCCCCAGCTCCTGTAATCCTCTACCACAAAAGAAGGGATATAAATGAGGTACATTATTATTATATATTACCACAAGAACCAACGTTATAATTAGGTACTGTATCCACTTTGTAATCACTATGGCTTTAATTTCCAATCAAAAGCATCAAAGTCTGAAGACAGTGACCCCGCTATTGAACAATTCCTTTTCATTTTCTTTGACAATGAATTTTCAAAGGTAAAAGGGGAGCAAGGAGAAACGGTATTTTATTCTAGAGCTTCTACATAATTATAGCAATTATAGAAACCTTTCATGTGCTTGGTCAGCTTTTACTGCATACTTTTAGCTGTTGGTTAGAAGTGTCTCTGAAAGTTATAATGCATTTGGGGCACCAGAGTCTGTGCCACCATTATAAATACAGGCTAGGCAGACTAATGATTGCAGAGCGTAGTGGAAAAGGTTAGTCATAAATATGGAGGATGTTAGTGCAGGTAACATAAAAGGAATTTAGAAATCTACTTCAGCAAATTGCTGTGTGCTATTTTGCCTGTTTCCTTTTCTCTATTGTTATGAGCTGTATTAAAACATCCCGTAAATGCCACAGTAAAGACTCAGACTTTGTTGTGTGAGATTTCCAGCAAGTGCAAAAGGTATCCTTGCCCTAGGTTTGCTGCCATACTGCACCCCAAAGGTCTGGAGCACAGAAACCATTCAAATAGAAAAGGCTCTTGTTCTGTAAATTACTCCTTTGAATAAATTTAATTATACCCAAACACAAGACATTCTTATTTTTTCACTAGTATAACTGTGTGTCCCCCACTACAGGGCTTTTGCAAATGCAGGTGTAAAAGCTAAAAGGTCAGATATCCGAGTGGCAGAGACATGCCCAAATTTCCCTGGAAATACATTGGGCAGCCAGAGCAGGCAGGACAGTGAGAAGCAGATGAGATCAGATCTGCTGCAGACCACAGAGCAGAGGCTTCCCAGCCCTGAGACCAACAGAAATGCAAAGACTCACTGAAGGGATTTCAGAGGGATTCTTTCTCAAATGAAGAATCCAATATATTTGGTTAAGGATGGAAAGAAAAGCAGAAAGAGAAATTTCAGCCTGCTCTCCCCTTTAGAGATGAGAGCTGCTGAATGGAAAGGATTATGTGACTACAAAAACTGCAGCCAAAGAAACATCAGTTGGGGGGTTCTGAGTGAGTCCAAATAATTCAATAAGAAGTGGAGATCACTGCTCAGTTTAAATGGCTGAGTAAGCTCTGGAGCCACTTGATCGAGCTCAGTGTTTTCAAATCGCAAAATATTTTTGTTATCATTATCAATATCATTTTGTTCTGAAATTTGCCTACAAATTAATAAAAATTAAATATCAAAATGCTACATATTGACATTATCAAACTATTTCCACTATTTTGAGTTTGTTCCTTTGACACATCTGTTTATTGATATTTTTAATATTCTGATGTTTCAGTCACTTTTGTGGTGAAATTTTTTTTACTCTGCATGTTCTCTCAAAAAAAAGAAAATCATTGTTGCCTTGTTCTACTCAAAGCTTTTCTTTGGTTAAAGACAACCTATTTCAAACAAAATTAAAACACCAATATATCATATCCTATCTGGAAAATTTACTCATACTGAATATTGTTTAACTCCTACAAAAGTCTGGGATTAACATGAAATGAAGAGGCAACATTTTGAGACAAGACATACAGTTAATTGTTTGAAACACTAGATTGCTCTGTCCTACAAGTCTTACTTTTTAATATTCTTATTATTGCCTACTGGTATTGTCAGCCATATATCTAGTCTTCAAGGTGGGAGCTGAGAGATGTGTGCCATGTGTGCCTACCTGTCATATGCACTGTGCCTTATTTATATTAAATCCATCCATCATAATCTTTGCTTCCACTTCTCTTTTTATCTCCTTCATTTTCCTTCATCATATTATAACCTCCAACCGTCTTTTCCTTCATAAGTTTCATGGCACTCAGGCATTTTGGTCTGTTTCCTTGACCTTTCATAATAACTTCCATCATCCCAGTTCCCTTCATAACATTTTCTCTGTCACTGACAGCCTCTCTTGGGCTTTGTTAATTTTCTTAGCCTTAAAAATGGTCTCAGAAGCCTCCGTAGGGGTGGAAATGAAAAAGAAAAAAAAAAAAAAAAGGGAAAGTGTAAGGGAATGGCAAATAAAAGGAAAATGTATTGAAAAATTAAAAAGGAAAAAGGGAAAAAAAGAAACAGAAATACCAGTTGCAAAACTCTCTTTATGTATATTCTCTGCTTTCTTTCTGAGTTCAAATCCCTCAGTTATATAATTCAATTTCCCCATTAATTTCTCATTTATTATCTCCTCCCCTGACTATTTACTTTTCTCCTTTTATTTTAAATAAATCGTCTTTTCAGAAGTGTCTTTCAAGTATAACAATCACTTCTACAACCTCCTTTTTCCAACATTTTTGATCCTGGCTGAAACAACGTTCTGCACAAGGAGGTTTTGTGAGCCGTTTGGTCTGTTTGGGTGTTGGGTTGTTTGTCTAGAGGCAGGGATGCCTTGGTGCTGTTTTTAAAACACATCATTCAGTAGGGAGGGGGTTTATGGGTTCTGTACTATCA
Source organism: Cyanoderma ruficeps (assembly GCA_008694505.1). Lineage (NCBI taxonomy): Eukaryota > Metazoa > Chordata > Aves > Passeriformes > Timaliidae > Cyanoderma > Cyanoderma ruficeps. Next base: position 10,767,526 of record VZDJ01000594.1, on the reverse strand, counting down.
CTATAACCAGTGGTATAACTATCAGTGGTACACTGCCACATGTATATATTTCCAAAGGCAGCTTGTATATTGACCAACTTTGCTGTCCCATAGCACCTCAAATTGCTCTGAAACTGAAGAATTAGAGAGCGATTTAATGACAAAGGAAGCAAAATGCAAACAATAGTTAAAGATTGTTTCTCCCATAAGGTTTTTCAGGTGTACAGAAAATGTTTGTAAACATTCCCTTACAATGAGGGGGAAGTCTACAGGCTTTCCCACTGTTGAGTGGCTCCCATACCATCCATCCTTGTGAGCAAAGTATAGGGCACTGGGGATGTGGAGAGAGCAGTGGATTGTCCTGACACCACTCACACTCACAGTCAGAATACGGATCAGAAGAGACCCTTCTAAATCCATCCAGAAGGTCTCAGGATTTCCTTAACAAGTCTCAAAGCTAATAAACCTACTAAATTTTGGGTGAATTAACATTTTATTCTCCTTCCTCATTACACGAATATATGTGTTATTATCCATACTGTTTAAAGAGCTTTTTATCACTCTATGACTTTTCTTCCCATAGGTAATGTTTTGGGCTTGATCCAGATGCCTTCACAGCTCGGCCTTTTTTCATGCAGAGAGAGATTTACTTTCCCAAACCCAGGTGATAAATCCTTAAATTATGATTTAAGTGGAAATTTACTATCATGTTAAATCGCTATTAGAAGCATCGTTCTCATTGAAAGTATCCAGGAAAGTACAACTTTAGAAATGAGCCGTGCCGTTGACTGGAATTATAGATCAGTTTTGTGCTGCTATTTATAGCTGTGCAGGCTCTCCTGAAGTCAGGCAGTTCCTTTTCATTTAATGGCTCTTTCTAGGAATTTCAGAAGTACTCACCCTTCTGTGAAAACTGTTACCAGTTTAAAAAGAATAAGATATGGGTGCAGGGGAAAAGGGGCTCTCCTGGGCTGTTTGATTATTGGATATCTTAGTGTTCATCACTTACTGGACATCAGCATCAGCACTAATGCCATGAAAACTAAGGCTTATAAAAGTATGGATCATTAGGGCTCCTCTGCTGAACCTTTATGAAGATGCTCTGGGGATTCACCGAGCCCATTATTTATCTTCTGATGTCTTAAAAGGTCGATTGGTAGCAGATTAGCAGGTGCAAATTACATTGCAGAAGCAACAGAGAATTCAGTCTACACTGAGACCCAGTGCAACACAGAGCATCAGGGTCCTAAGGCACAGTGGTGACTCTGGCCTGGGTCTGAAAATCAAAATGCACTAACCCATAAATTTCATTTTCCCATATGGCACATAATTTTAACAGAGATATTTGCTATGTGGGCACATACACCCATTACAGAAAATATTAAGCAGATTTTGAGCCAAGACTCCCACACACACCCCCCAAATCATTAGCATTTCATTTACAATTCATAGGCTGATTTCTTCAAACCTTCAAACTAGAATCAAACTTGCTTCTCCAAAGCAAGAAAAATGTTAGCTAGACATTAGGACCCAAATATTTTTATATTCATCTGTTTTCTAAGTTTTAAACTTTTTTTCCCAATGTATCCAGCCACTTGCTCAGTGATTTGTTACTCCTTTTTTTCCTTCAAATTAATTCTTTCATAACCTATAAATGATCTGTTTAGAAACAGAAAAAAAGATCCATCTGTCAGTATTCCTGTCTTTATGTGAAAATGGTGCCACACCAGCAAAAACATCTATAGTATAGAATTTAGGAACGTAAATTTCATATTTACCTTTCACATCAGCTTTTTAGCTTATGGACAGGATTAGCTGAACAGGAGCTGGTAAGAAAAGAGCAATCATTTTATCCTCACACACATAGAAAAGACCACCTATTCTGATTGTAATTTAATAATCAACACTGATATTTTTTACATAGACAAAAGGAGTTTACAGTGGAAAAACATTGTAATTTAATAATCTGCATATATTGTAGAGCTTAGAATATTATAAACCTCTCTTGATTACAGGAAAAAATCACTTATAACAGTACCAAATTGCCTGGTGCTGCTGATTCATGCCAGTTTGACAGTGAGACCAGTTGGGTCTTACCAGCTTTTACCCAAGAAAGTATTTTAACTCAAATACCCTCCCTCAAAGGCAGCAGGAATCAAGTCACAAAATCCAAGACACTGCAAGCAACCACAGAAAACCAAGCGGAGAGCCAAGTTGTACAAGAACCAGTCATGAGATGGAGGCACATGGTGAAGTCCCCCAGCCTTTGCCCCAGGTGTCAGTCTGAACTGTCAGTCAGTTCTGTTTTAAAATCTTCCCTTTCCCTCTCTTTTATATCTGTTATAGCTTCTCTGTTTCTCCCATGTTCAGCAGAACTTGTCTGAGATTTCTCTGCAACTAGAAGGGCTGGTTGAGTGAGAGATTCAGTCCTGCAGTAAAGACAGACTGTATAGCTCCCTATCCAAAAAAAAGTGTTTGCTAGACACATCGTCATGGCCCAGATGTGTATGAACTACAGTGCTTGTGATTTGGGGGTGTGTTTTTGGTGAAGTACCTGCTGAATACTGAAGGTGTGTTCTTTTCCACTTTCCTCTTTGTACCTCCTTCTATCAAAGTGTTTCAAATTAATTCCCCAAATTTTCCTATCAGAGTTGCAGAAATTCTGTATTTTCCATCTCAATCTCCGGTCCATTTTTATTATTCCCCTGATAATGAACAGAGGTAATGACTAATATTTTTCAGTATCTAGGTATGTCCCTTCAGTTTTAAACATTGCAATTTAAGATTGGGGTCAATGACATGGGTCACTGTAAATTCACAGTAAGGGAATGTCTATTTAGCTATGAACTCTTTCAGATCCAAATAAGGGAAGCATTTGCGAAAAGTCAACTGCAAAGGCAAGGCAGGTCACAGTCAAAAAACAACAAAAATAAAGGATTTGAAAACTTGCTTCTGGGATCCCTAGATAAAATCATGATCAATTTTCAATAATTTAGTGCTTTTTAAAACCACTCTGAGGTGATTTTAGCAATCTGTTCTCATTGGTGGTCTCCAGAAGCCTGGTTCTAATAAATCTCACCATTTTATTGCAAGTTATAAGGTTTTTTGTAAGTTCTCTTAGAAGCCCTCATCTTCTGAGTACGGTGATAACCTTTGACAATTTCAAGAGACATTTACAAAATAATAGTTTCTTGCTTCTGATGGAAATGAGATGTTCAAAAAGCTGAATTTTAAGGAATTCAATGCTGAAATAGAAACAAGCATATACTTATTCCAAAAGTTCTCTTGCTCCAAGACAGGACTAGACAGAGCAGAATTCCTCTCTGCATGGTGTTACTGGGACAAGAGTACCTCAGGGGAAGATGTTAGCAGCATCCTTCATTCTCCACTCCTCTGTAACTCTGTAACATGTTTTTTTTATCTTTCTTTTCTTTCTCTCAAATCTCCTGTTTTCAATCCCGTCTCTCTGTTCATTATTCACTATTCCTTTTGACATGCTTTGAAACCCTGAATTTCCCAAACAAGATGCTGTGTCTTCTCCTGGCGTCTTGATCAGACGGCCAAAGGAAAATAAAAAATAAACCATGTTTTCAGACATGACCTGCTCTCCTTGACTTCAATAGGAGTTGTACATGCATTTGAAATGAAGCTGTCTTGTTTAAATAGCAAAAGCGTGTGCAGCTGTTTGTTTGCTAAGCAAAGAACCCGGAAAAGAGAAGCTGTCTGACTGCATGTCCTCTGCAAGTTTATTTTAAGAGCAGATTTAAAAACTCAGCACCAGGACCTGTCAAATAGCAGGTATTTCACCCAATGAAGGAAAGTTATCTCCTTCACACAAAAATTTGGTGTAGTTAAGAGAGTTTCAAAAAGCCATGTACCTTTGGCTGCAATCTTGAGCACTTCTCCTTCCTAAGATGAAGTAGCCTGTGCTTTATCACAAGAGATAAATTATAGCCTCTCCCACTGCTTGTTATAATGAAAACCCACAAGTTTTTCAGAGTTTCTTCATCATCTGCATAGGCATGTTACATCACAGCACTTTCTGCAGAACACAGTCTGATGTCTTAAGAAGAAAGAAACAGGTATACAAGGCACATTTCAAATAGAATTTGAATTTGGATACACATATGTATTCAGAGCAACACAACCAACCTTCTTTAATTCATCCGTGCAAGTCTGATCCATTTTAGCTTAAAAAATTCTACTCTTTCCACTTCACTCAAGTAGAGTGCTACATGAAAATAACTGGACTGAAATTGTTGACACCATGTCAGTGAGGACAGTGCTGCTTTTTAGTGCTGCTTTCAGTGTCTTCTAAATAATTCAATTCATCAAATGTAAATCTTACAGTAAGTAAATCTGCATTACAAAGGCATTGTTAACCACTCCTTATGAATGAAAGCTTGAGGATTTTACAAATGCTCTAACTGAAATTTCACAATGTTAATCCTAATAATCATTTTTCTCTTCATTTAACACAAATAACTGGCACAATTGGTTTTACCATTATACTGTATGGGAAAAATATACACAGACTTTGCAAAAAAATATATTTTTAAATTATCCCCTTTTGAAAATGCTTCTTAATAATGAAATTATTCTGTGATTTCCTCCAGGCATCCAGTCCGCCAACAAATAAACAATATATAGCTGCTCAAGGTCACTTCTCAGCTGCTAAAATTAATAATTTTTAAAGTCCATTATGTCTCTAACCAAACTTCTTTTTTGCAATAACATTCCTCGGATTCTGAAAAAAATGAAAGGCAAAGTACTACATTTTTTTCACCCAGGTTAAACACCCACAGCTCCCTCAATTGCTTCTGGTAACATTTGTGATCCAAACCCTTCACCAGCTTCATTGTCCTTCTCTGGTTTAGAGTAGTCAGCAGGCTGAAAGACACACCAGGGCTCATCTCACCATCATACTTGGTGGGGTTGTTTTATCTTTTTAAAAATATTAATCAGTGGACCAGGTAGCTCCTCAGCTAGTTGATACTATCAACTCTGGAAGTATATATATTTATATATATATACCTTTTTTTTTTTTTTAACAGTGAATCCAGATATTTCCAGTATTACTTGACAGCTCATTGGGATGTGCCTTAGTTTACTGTTTTTGGTTTAGATAACTCATTTACATGAGTAGTACAGTAGCTACTTAAGTAACTAATATTTACTTAAGTTGTCCTTCTATCTAGTCTGTTATATTAGGGTGAATATACTTCTGATGAGGAAGTGAGTCAATGATGTAATTTCCAACAAAAATGCCCTGCAATGCTGGTACCTTGATAGTCACTGATGAATAAAAGCCACCACCTGTAAGCCACTGTGAATGCCAAGAGAACAGAATGAGAAGCATTTTGTCACAGGAAAGATTCTCAGTGTAAGTTTTCAGTGATCAGTGGGGCATTTTCATTTATTCTACCAGCTTGTAAAAAAAACCAAGAAAAGTTACATTGTCACACCGATTTTGACATCAAAATTAGAACTTTTTTAGTCAAGATTCTGAAAATGCTTGAAGGCTAAAATAAATGTGCCTATAAAGATTTAATGAGTGTTTCTATTAAATATATATTCATTCTCCAAGGGAAATTTTAAACAACAACAGAAATGGTTAATTAAAGGCATAAATATAAAAATGCCATAGCTTCAAACAAAAAGTATGGAAGGAGCATTGTTACTTTCTCATTATGTCATTCTACATTTATGAAATAACAGTAAAATCCAAGCCTCTTAATGTGAGATTTCAAAAGTTAAATACCATCAATTTAAACTACTCTTCTGCCTTCCCTTTTCTTTCTCCTCCTCTCCTAGATGGTCTAATTAGGAATAGCCAAATCATGGACAAGAGCATGCTCTATAAATTCTCCACCTTAGCTGTATGTGTCAGACACATGTAAGTAGATATCCCAATTAGACCATAATTCAAAAGCAAATTCAGCCATAATAGTTACAAGTAAATCTAGCAGTGAGAGTTAACTTCTGCATTTTTCTTCTCCCTTAAGACAGTTAGGACTAAGCTCAGGAACCTGAATCAGAGTCATTCTGTACCTACTCTCACTGAAAGTTTCTTTGGACATTGATGCAGTTTGAACAGAGGTTAAAACCAATCACAGGTAGAGCTACTGCCCATGTACAGGTGGCAAACTCCTTTTGACTTTTTTGGACATTGAACCATCAGTATAGAAAAGGTGGTAAACCTTTTCTGCTCCAAAAGGACACTGATCTATTGTGTACTCTCCTCTGGTTTTGAATACCAATAGATGCCCTCTTTTCCTCATTGCTACTGCTTCTAAATACCATGAATGTTTATTAAATATTCCATTATCTGACACCTCTTTTATTTCTAATCCTTCTCCAAGGATAGACAGGTGTGCACTGAAATGTTGTCTGCTGTTTATTTGTGTTTATACCATCGTGTTACATTAAGGTACTCTGTATTTTAAACACAGAATGCAAGATCAAAGACTGATACCTGGTAGGATACCAAAGTTTCGTTCCTTATTCCCATTCCCAGAATCACAGAATCACAGAATGTGTAGGTTGGAAGAGACCTTCAAGATCATCAAGTCCAACCCAGCCCTAACACCTCAACTAGGTCATGGTATCAAGGGCCACACCCTGTTTTCTTTCAAACACATCCAGGGATGGTGACTCCACCACCTCCCTAGGCAGATTATTCCAGTATTTAATCACTCTTTCAGTGGAAAAGCTTCTTCCTAATATCCAACCTATATTTCCCTTGTCGCAGATCAGCAAGCCCCAAAAATGCGTTCTCGAGGTGAGTGAGGCTTTCTTTTGGCAGCAGAAAAGGGTGGGGTTTAGACTAAAATGAGCTTCTGCTTCCCTCTTCTACCAGTACATGGAAAAATTTCTCCAACTCTTTTCTAAATATATACAACCACATGTCCTTAAATCCCATCCATGGTAAGCTGCTGGAAACATGAGCCCATCCTGTCCACAATTCCAGCTGAGCAAAAACCTCAGGACCATCTCAGTGCTAGAAGACAAAATACCTTATGCAAAGAAGTGCAACTTATCAGCTCAGATTCAGAATGACGTTGGCACAGTCTCATATTTTTGTCTGCCTGAGGTCTGGTCATGTCTGGTCTCTGCACATGCTGCGTGGCTCCACAGTGAGCAGCCTTAGGAAGAGTGTCACACTTGGATAATAATTCTCAAGTTTATGAGCTTTTGATTACCTTCCCTACTCAAATTATTTTTCTGTTCCTTTATGGGTCTCCCGATCTTGTGCAAAAGCCTGAAATTGTCAACCTGTTCCAAATAATAGAATCTTTATCGGCCCATTATTTCCGACATCTGACTGGTAATGCAGAGCAATAACTATTAGGTAATAACGTCAGTTTCTGATTAGAAAAGCTAATATTGTACTAGCAATAAACTTTGCTCACACTGCAGAAAAGATACATCTGTCAAGAGTTTTGGAAAGGACTCTGCAGTACCCAAAATAAACAAGTCAAAGAAAACATTAGTATTAACACGAGTAGCATAAAAATAAAATGCAACCAAAACAGAAACCAAACAGAAAATATCATGTTTCCAAAATCTTCATAGCACATAATCAGCTTCTAGCACATTATCCTGTGCAGTGAGCACCTTATTGGGAATAAATGTGACTGTTTTGGAGAAAAGAGGATTTTAATCTGGAATAGGCATTAAAATTCAGTTTGTCTTAGACCTTCAGCATGAGTTCACTGTTCCTTAATCTTGCTCTCCACTTCTGACTTCCCATGTTGAAAACATTTTCAGGTGAAATGTGTCTGCAGAAAGGAGCTTCAAGCCTGAAAGGTTTTCAAGATCCCTGAAATATCAAACTGTTGCCCCTGTCAAATGGGCTCCTGAGGAGTGAAGGCTTTTCATTTTTCATCCTAGATCTAGTAGGAATTATTCAATTTTATAACCAGGTTTCCTCTGGCTGCTACTGATACTAGAAATAAAAGCAGTTTAAAATTCATGAGGGGCATCTGACTATTTTCCATTTCTAGCTGAGGACTGCATTTTGCTCTCCTCAGTCACGCTCACAACACCATTGTGCAAAGAAACACTGCTGAAATGAATCATTTACTCCAATTGTGGTTACAAATGAAAGCTAAACAACAGAAATTCATTGCACTGGCTCCACCAGCCTGGTGTCTCTGCAGGATTAGAGGACACAATGAGAAACACCAGGGAACTGTGACAGAGACAGGAGAACATTTGGTGTTGGAATGCTAAGGGTAACAAACTCACAGGCAAGATCCTTCTGCAGAGGACCAGATGTCCTTGGAGGGGCCTCCTTGGACACAGCACGGTGTGGGGCTGAGAACATGAGGGTCCCCAGCACTGCAAAGGCTGCCAAAGTTTTGTTTTGAAAGGGTTGCAGATATTGTTCACCTCCAACAGAAGTTTTCTTCACTAAAAGGTCTTTTGGATGGATTTATCCACCTGGCAGTGGTTTCTTTATAAGAAATGACTGCAGTTAAGTAGCTAATAAAAGGGTTCTCAGAATGTAGTCAGGCATAACTCTAATCCTGCTAAATCAGATTATTAAACCAAAGATTTGTTCTGTGCAGTGGACCTGAGATTAACAGCAGTCTTGTACAGCAGAGTTGAGCTACTTAGGTGTCCTACAGCATCCTCAATCTTTCCCTCTCCAGTATGCATTTGAAAGCTCTCTCAACCTTTTCCCCCTCTGTTTGAAATTTTGAACGGCTGTTTTTCTGCCATGCATGTCTCTCATTTTTGTTGAGCACTTCCAAGGACCTTGCCCTGATTCTTGAGAGTGTCTAGTGTTAGTGAGGCTGACTTGAGACTGCTGGTTTCCAGCTTCTTTTGGGGTTACTAGCAGCTAAAAAGCACAGGAAGCTTCTGAAATCCTGTTTGGGAAAAACCGTGGGTGAAGAGGGACTCTGGCCACCCTTAGGCTGCACCTTTGAAAATACTGATACTACTCAAACAAGCACATGAAAGGCACTCCAAAAAGTCAGACACTCAGATATTGCCTAGCACAATTTCTCAAACTTCAGAAAATATTTCAACTAAAAGAAACTTCTGGCAAGAAAAAGGCTGAGGAAAGAGCAAGAAACAAAACAAAACAAAAAACATAAACAAACAAACAAAAAACCCANAAAAAAAAAAAAGAGCCAGCAGGAAACTAAATTAATTAAAGTCGATTCAGAAAAAAATGGTTCTGTTGAATTCCTTTTCCCTGGAAAAAATGACAAAAATGCTCAAGCTCAAATATAGAATCTCTTGAAAATGCTCAGATAAGTGATTGATTTATAATTTTAATGTAGAAAAGAGTTATAAAAAGAAAAAACATATTCAAGGCCTGATCCCACACCTGCACCTTTCTGTAGAGTGAATGAGTCAGAGTAACTGTTTCAAATTCAAATGTTAGTTGAAAAGGTTTTAAAGAGGTGGTAAAATAAATAGTAACAAATGTGTGGGACCAGATGCTACTCATGCAACAGCTCTAAGGGAAATAAAATGTAAAATATGTAGTATGTTGCCAATGTTTAAATCAGTCATACTACCAAACAAGTAAAAGGCAGAAAATGGGACCTGTTTCAGAAAGAAGAATATGGGGATGCAAAGAGCTACATGTCAGTAAACTAGTCTGGGATACAGAGCAAATTACTTGATATTACCTAAAGAACAGAGTTTATAGACATGTGAATAAATGTGATAAAAAGAGAATGAATCCAAATGACAGATGGATGTAGTGCTTCAATAGCACACACTGGTCTGCCAGTCCTGAACAAGGACATGGATCAGTCCCAAAGGGTTTGGGATGTTCAAAATACACCCGCATGACCTGGAAAGGAAGTAAATAGCAAGGAGATAAAGTTTTCAAATGCAAAATGATTTCTTTGTGAGATGTTGCAGAAGGATCTCACAAGATTGTGTGACTGGCTACTAAAATAGGAGAAGAAATGTAAATATTAATGTATGCAAAACAGTGCAGTCAAAAAAATAAACCTAAGAATACATAGAAATGGATAAAACCTAAATTAGCTCCAAAATGGACCTTGAATTCACAGAGGACATTGCTATGAAAGTATCTTATTATTTCTTAGGCCTTCACATTAAATCAGATGAGTATTAGTGATCATGAGGAAATTAATAGAGAAATTAACAGACACATCATTATGATAATATTTCTATTAAAGTTATAGGGTACCCTAACTTGCAAGAACATTAAGAAGAATTCTGGTCATCCCATCTCAATAAAGATATAACAGAATTAAAAGCAATTCAGAGCAGAAAGATGGTGATTAGGAACATAGAGCAGTATCCATATGGAAGTTAAAAAACAAAATTAGGATCCACGGTCCTAGGTAAAAGTGATTGTGAGAGAAATGCAATAAAGAGCTATAAAAGCATTAATGGAATAGAGACTTGAGCATAGAAATAGCTATTCTTTATTTCTCATAAACAGATGTGAGAAGATATCTAGTGAAAAAATCACACAGAATTTAAGCAAATAATTAAAACAGATGAAATTTTGACGTGGATTCAAAGAGCAAGTGCAATACAAAAGTTAAAGAACATCGATTAAATATGATATATAGATAAAAGGTTTTGGTCAGAATGTCCCTAAATGTGCAAAATATTCAGAGATTTAGTCATACAAGTGGAAGGATCTGTGTATGTACCTCCTGCATCCTTAGAGTGTTTTCTTACACATCTGTCACCGGTTACAAAAGAAAAGATGGAACTTCAGTTTGGTACAGGCATTATGTTCTTACTGTGTCCCTCCAAGGGCTCTCATCTTCTTTCATCCATACACACATTACAGCTGAATCAGTGCCCATCTGGGGGCTCTGGAGTGGGGAACAAGGTAACCTTTTCAAGGGACACACCGTCCTTTAACCATTCAGCTGTGCTGGGAAGTGAATTCCTCTGTAAACAACAATATTGGATTTACAGAGTATGGTGTTCACTCATTTGTAAGTAGGTTATACTCACATATTCACCATGTCCCTCACACACAGCTCCTGCCTGCATTTAACCTCACATGTGCCCATTCCCTTCTGCATTACTCTACAAGGATTTCTATGGCAACCTTTACTGGAACTCATCCACCTCAAAAAAAAGGAAACCACACTTTACTTTTTAGAGAAAAGAGTTTCTTTCCTGGTCACCTCACTTATTTAACCTACAATGGCACAGTGGGCATTTGCAGAGACAACAATGAGCAGCAGGGATTAAAGGGTGATGACTTATGTCATCACTGCTGCCAAATGGGTTTGTCAACAGACAATTCTTGGTACATATCATGTAATTAAGGAGAGAATCTAGCCTAGAGCTACTCACACTCATTCCACTGTGCATTCACAGTCTTTGGAAATGGACAAAACCTACTTCTCTTAAGTGTTGTCCAAATCTCACAAGTGCTGTGGTGTCTCATAACACAGCAACAGTTCCCGTCAGACTGAGCTGCAAAGTTCATGTGTTTTGCATCATCACCTGTTCCTTTATTTAAGACTCTGGTCTCCCTGAGCTTAGCTCAGTAACTCTGCATAACACGTGTTTCCTTAATCAGAGAACAAAAAAAACAGGTTAAGAGAATGCTAAGGCAAATTCATAACCACAGGGAGATTCACAGGTTACACCCTTTGCTAACAAAACACAGCAGGTCACACCAGAGATCTAAGGTCTTCCTGCACCAGACAGACCCATCTGAGGCAACAGCAAGAGTGCTCAGGTCCTCACATCTGCTAAACATTTTCAAGGAATGGAATATGGCTATGAATTTCATTGCTTTCATTACCCAGCATCATTGACCTAACATAGTTTTAATTAATTTTATATGTGGCTTATACTACCTTGGTTTTATATTATTTAGGCCCTTTTCAGTAACAGCTAGATGAATCATTGAACACATAATATTAATACAGAAAATTGTACAAACCACAATAACTATTCCTAATAAACCCAGCTGGCACATTAATACTCATGTAGTCTTTCTCTCTTGCAAAGGCCCAAGGTACCACACATGCCAGTGACAGGAAGGAATGTCTTCAGGAGTGTCACTGGTTAGTGATGTGGCAGACTCTGTTCTGCAGGACCCTTGAATCATAAATTCAAAGGGAGTTTCTGTGGTTAGTACTGAAACCTGGAACTAAATGCTAGCACAAGTCTATCTCTTTTATTAAAATAAAAGAAAAAATTTTATTAGTAGGAAATGTGTATTTCTATGAACACTTTTAAATTTTTAATAGAGAGTAAAAAATTAAGCATAACTCTTCTCCCTAATGAAAGATACAGTTTGCTGCTTCACTCCCCATGTTCTCCTTCACAGACTGTAAAATTCTACCAAACCATAGACCTCTGTGCCTGAGCAGTACTCCAGGAAATAGACAGGTTTTGTGAAAAATCTTCTCTAAGACCCAATTTTGTTTCCTCATGTTTAGGCATTGCAAGGAAACCCAAGAAAATGAAGTTTACTCATTCCTGACCACTCCTGATGGACAGAACTGGAAAGTTCAACTTCCATGATGACTATACCTCTTCTGAGATTCTATAGAGATCACTTATTGACATGATAATAATAATTTACACATCTAAATGCACATTCTGGTTTTCCATTCTTTATGATGACCAAATCCTGCAAACCTCTTGTTTTGTTATGATCCTTGTGGTCTAGGTGTTCTCACCATGTGAGCCACAAGGGCTTTGAGTTTCTTCATCTCAGCAACATGCTTTAACTCTCAGTGACCTGAGAGCTGTTCATGTCAAAAAAAGAGCATTAGGGAAAAAGGCCTTAAACCCACACACAGACTACACACTCCTCCTTATAACCTCAATATCCTGTCTTTTGCAAACAGTCTCAGTAGGCTCATGCATCTACATTTCCATGAAATGTGAGCATCCCTTATTTATTTTCAGTTATGTAGATATAATCATTTGCATGATTACCCTTTACAAACTTTGCATGTTTTCTGGATGTTGGCTTATCCTCAGTCTTTTCACGAGCTTTTTTGTTTGGATTTAGCTGACAATTCTGAATGAGTCCTAACATTACATATGATGGTCTCACAGAGATTCTGCTGCTGATCTGTAGAAATAATACAGGACTGCTGGCCAGAACTCAGAGGAGAAGACTTATTTAGGTAAGCAAAGCTGCTGCAAGTTCCAAAGACAAACTATTTTAAAGCATTAGGTTATGAGGAAGCATTAAAAGGCAGAATCAACTTTAACAACTGAGAATCATTTTTATGATAGCCATAGCTTTCTATGAAACCTGTTCTACACACTCACTTAAATCATGTGAGTTTTTGTGGTAATTCTCAGTTATGCTAAGAATATCTTTACAATGAAAAGATAAGAAATGGAAGCAATAAATAGACAGACGGTAGACCTGTTTAAGACATTTTCTGTAAAAAAGATGTGAATAGTTCACAATTTATATTCAAATTAAGGAGTGCAGAGGAAATTTCTAAGATTAAGGTCAATGAAAGGCAAATGGCTCGGATACCTTCAGACGAGTGGAATACTTTACAGCAGGATTAGTGCAGCAAGCACACCACCCCTTTGGCCATTTTCCCTCTCAGATCTGAAGAAGGAACTGGCCCACAAAGGGGTACACAGGAAACCGAGAAATCTGGCGTCTCTTTCTGGGTTTAACTAGGGAGTGGTGATAGGCATTTTAGGTGTGTGTGGTTTTAAGCCTCAGACTCAGATGTTCAATATATCTGCTCGTCTGTCGCACAATCTCAGCAACAGCTGAAGGCCTTAAATGTCTTTATGTGTGACACCACAGCTCCCCATCACCCAGGGCTCTACTTATGGCATGGTCAGAAACATATACACTGCATGTACATTGTGCAACTTACGGATGCCTTCTGCATATGGGGCTCAAATTCTCTCTCTCTTGTCTCTCCAAACAGTTTTTGCAGATGAGCAGTTCCATCAAATTCAGAAATTATTCATCTGCTCAGCCTTCCATCTGGACTGAGGTTTGCAGGTAGCTCTAATTTTATGAGAGTGTATTTATTTGATTTGATTTCATTCCCAGAGAAATAATATTTGATTGAAGAAGTGAACTGCCTGCTATTTTCTTTGCTGAAATGATGGCAGTGAAAACAAACAAAAAAATGGGGAGGAATAGGATAGTTTATAAAACCATTTTTAATAGAATGCTCAGTATAATGAAAATATTTTTAATTTATGATTTACACTGGAACAAAAATAAAGATTTAAATGACCTTTCTATTTTTCAACAAGAAAACAGCTGATCTGACCTGAAAAGCTCAAACTGGGAGGCTACATATGATGAGTCTTATGATAGCAACCTTAACATGACAAAATCATCCTTTCCCGTAAAAAGTTCAGTAATGGCTGATTATGATTTTGCTGCTGACTAACATACAGGAACCTAGGAATCTGTGCAAGATTTGGTAGCATTTTATTTATGTGAAAGAAAAATGTCTATGATCATGTGCTTTATTGTTAAGCATTTTCTCTCAAGGGCCAAAGCCAATTTTATGGTTTATCATTTTTTCTCTGCAATACCACCTGCACAAACTTGTTGGTCAGATTGTTTCCATTTCTTTCACCTCCTCAGAGGTTTGTATTTCTCCACACTGGTGGTATAAGAACCTCCTATTTTCCCCCTCCTGCAGCCCTGGTGCTTGGTGTAGTTTATCCTGTTTACGATTGATTTCACAGTGATGAATCCCACACGACCCAGGGAGCTGCCAGGCGTGCTGCACTGTGGATGCCCAGTGAACCTCAGCTGCTCTGGCAGCCTCAAGAAAGCTACAGACCAGAGAAGTCTTTTCCCAGACGAGTAAAAAGAGGACAACAAAACCCAAACTTTCCCATTTCTCTTTTCTGAACTTGGTTAGAGTCTTGCAACTCTTTTTATTTTGCTCTCATATTCAAAAAAAATCACTCAAGAAAACCTTTCCAAGTGCAATTCATCCTGCTTACTTGGGTTCTGGAGCTGACAAAACAAACACAGATTCAAACAAGACAGAGAAATATAAGGTTACTATTGGTGGGATTAACAACTTCCCTCGTGGAAAAAGAGGCTCAAAACTTAACTCAGTTCTTGTTCTTCCTGATTTTTCTAGACAATCTGACCAGCTCGTTCAATAATCTTATCCCTCAGATTATTATCCCTCAGCTGTTAGAGGGACAATTGTACCCTCTTTTGCCCACTGCCTGTCTCCTAGAGAAAATAAATGATAAGAATTACAAAGGTTGTAGTGCTGTAAAACATGAATTTATCTCTAGCCTTAACCAGGTTATAAGAAAATATCAATCTTTTTTTACAAGAAAATTTTCTTGTAAGTATAACATTATAGAAGCAAGGAATTTTCCAAAAGTATCTCAATTTCACATACAAAAAAAAATAAGTTTTCAAAATTAAAATTTACTATACTATAAAATTTTTATACAGTTCTTTTTTATTAAATAGAGATAAAAGCCTCTTTATCTTAAAAAAATACTTTTATTTGAAAATTATGTTTCCAGAAAGACAGTACTACAGAGAAGGGAAAATTTCAGTCATCCCAATAGAAATTATTAATACTGTTAGTGAGTTTGCTAATTAGTAAGTTACAGGAAGACTGAGAAGGATGTTATTACTTAAATCTGAAAAATTAGTAGCAGAATAAACTCAGCCAATATTCAGTTGTTAATATGGAATGAAATTATGAAGACATAGAAAGTTAAGTACAAGCTTAACTACTTCACTAAACACTGATTTGGTCCAACATCAAAATGACAGCAAATATTATTCTTCATACTTTGTGCATAGGATGAGAGAAACCTGAAGGTATCTAGGAGGTAGATTAGTATTTGAAATAACAATCTATTAAAATGGAAATTAAATAAATGCTACTGCCTGGAAAATAAATTAGTTTTTGGTGACTGTCATCAGACCTGGATTCCACCTTCAGTCTCTCTGAGCCCTTGTCAGCTGGATTCCAGCCCAAATGAAGTGGGCAGGAGAGCACAGGAACCTAATGAGAATAATTAGGAATTAGTTTATCACACTCATACAGCTGAATTATCCAAAGATCAGTCACTTATTTGGAGCAGACAATGCAGGGATTTACTCAGCAGAGGAATGTGCAGGCAGAATTCCAGCATTTTAACCAAACAGGTATTTGCCATGGACTTAATAGAAAATAATTTGAATTGCATTAGGATTCTCCTCAGAAAGTCTTCAAAGTGCAGCTTCTTCCTTGGAAATCTCTCAGATCCTAACCTGTGTGAGAAAACAAGGGACTAGTCTTAGTGTGTGAATCACAGCCTCTCTGTCCCTTTCATCTTTGCACTTGAATATCCCCTGCTCTTGCTCAGTAAAGATTTGAGTGCAGCTCTGCAGAGACTGAAAAATGGCAATTTCTCAGTCCTGAAAGTTCAAAGTAAGGTGGGAGGTGTGTGCGGGGCACTGGGCTCTGGGCAGGTTTGGGAGGGGGACCCTCCTGCAGCTGGGAAAAGGAAGATGCAGAGAGACGGCTGTCAAGGAATAGCACACTGGTACACCGGCCTTTAGAGGGCTCAGACCCCACCATGCCAGCAGCACCAAGGAATCCCAGAAAGAATTGGCTCTCTGTTCTCTCCAGGAGGCTGCAGGACTGTCTGGACAGGCACTAGACAAAGTGACATCTTACCAAGGACTGTAGGATGAGGTTATGAGAAAACACTTGATATTCCCTCAGTTCCCATCAGCCCAATCCATTCAAACATCACCCCAAATACAGTTGTATATGTGTGCTGTATAATTCTTTAACCCCAGCCAGAAACGAAGTACCACTCTGATGCTCACTGCCACTCAATGGGATGGGGAAGAAAATTGGGAAAAAAAGTTAAAAATCATGGTTTGAGATAAGAACAATTCAATAACCTAAATAAAATGAAATATAACAATAATAATAATAGTAGTAGTGAAAAGCAGAGAGAGAGGGATAGGAATAAAACCAAGGAAAGACAAGTGATGCACTGTGCAATCACTCACCTGCTGCTGACTGAAGCCCAGCTCAACCCTAGCAGCAGTCGGCCCCTCCCAGCCCTTCTCCCCTGTTTTTCCACACAGCATGACATCCTAAGGCATGGAATGTTCATTTTGCCAGTTCAGGTCAGTCCTGGCAATGCTCTCTCCCAGCTTCTTGTGCACCTGCTTACTGGCAGAGCAGGGGACACTAAAAAGTCATTGACTTGGTGTAAACACTGCTGAGCAACAAGTAAAGCATCAGTGAGTGCATTGACAAGGTTATTCTCATGCAAAATCCAAAACACAGCACTGTACCAGCTACTAAGAAGAAAATTAACTCCACCCCAGCCAAAAGCAGAACAATGTGGCAGAAGAAAGCATGCTGAAAACACAGGTCACAGTCCTGAAAAATCGACCACAGTGCATGTACCTGCTACTTCTTTATACAGATATTTTTGACTTGATTTATACGTGCCCAAGACCTCATGCAATGAGCTCCTGTGTCTGAAGGAATGGTTTATTTAGCCCTTGGTTCAGGTGCAATCCTCAATTCAGGTGCAGTCCTTGCCTCAGATAAGTCCTTCACTGCCAAATGGGAGTGAGTATGAAGGGAATCATAGATTTCCAAAAGCCTTCGGGGTAAATGTTTCCCTTAGACAAACGTGTCTCTAATAACTGTAACCATTTTTGACAACTAACATAAACTGATTTTCTCTAGATAGTGTATCTTCCAGCATGATTAATATGTCTAAGTAGTAAAACAAAGGCTCTTCTAAGTTACTGAAATACAACATAAGCATAGGACAAATCCCTTTGTATTACAAAATTGTAATCCTTGGTGCTCATTAGGGAAAATAGTTTCCTGTTTGCTTTTAGCTCACCTGATGCAATGGGAAAGTGGATCAGAAAGCAGGCCTCTGCCTGTGTAAACTCGTGTGCTTTACCTTCAACAGCATGGAAATGCCAGGAAGCTGAAAAATTATTAATTTTTTAAGAGAAAAAGCACTGAGTGCAATACACTATTATTATTACTCTTCCTGAAAAATATCCCAGAAGATGAATTGTCCAGATGGTAAAGTGCAATCATGGGACTTGGGAGACAGGCATTATTTTTGCACAATACCACAAGTTTCTTGGGTGACCTTAGGAGAACCTTTCCATGAATAATGCTTTACAAATTATTTAAAAACTTGATAATTTCAACATTCTGCACTTCAGACAGCTAATTTCAGTATTCTAAAATTTCACTGTCAGCACCAAAGGTGCTTCTCTCTACTGATTTGATTTATAACAAAATTCTGACTTTCAGCTTTTGAATGGCATCTGATGTGGATTGCTATAGAAACTGAACATGCTGTAAAGATTCCCCTTAGGGGTAAAAATTAATAAGATAACTTGGGTTGTTAGGTCATCTGTTTCTAAAACTAAGTAATCATAATACACAGCCTACACAAAGGGGTAAAGATTTAGTAATGTGAGAAAATTACTTGGAAGATTTAATTTTAGGGAAACATAGGTAGGGGACGCTACATTTGCGACTGATGCACAATTTCACAGGCAGGTTGTCCTCTACCCAAATTCTGACTAGGTTATCCCAGCATGTTCTTTTGAAGTCCTCCTCTGAAACTGAAATATTAAAATAATTAAAAAGGACTACCAAGGATCAACACATGGTTAATATAATTAAAATCAGACTGGCATTAGTGAACTTTATCCAAAGCAGATCTAATCTTCAAAAGAAAATATGACTTTGGGTGAGTACCATCTAATAGAAATAGGTACCTGGTTCAGAAGAAGGATGAGGATGGAGTCAAAAGAAAGGAATAAGCCATTCTTTCACCCTTGTGTGTACAGGTTGGAATAATCTTTCTTACAGGTGGGAAAATCTTTCTTAATCTTTTTCAAAGTTGTCACGTTGCTTATCATATAAATTGATCATATAGCATCATAGGGTCTCCCCTAAAAGGTCCTTCCTGAAATTTATCCTGTGGTTGGGATAAAGGAAATCTTGAGCTAATACTGATGGTTCTCTTGTCTTGGTCTCATATCTTCTGTGGCAAAAAAAAAAAAAAAAAAAAGAGAAAAATCTTTGATTCCAATATCTAACTATCTAATCACTGATAATCACTACCTTAACAGATATATTACTGTAATCATAGCCAGAAAACCAATGTTACTCATGAGAATCATAGAAAATTGAAGAAAGCTTTGCTATTTCATAACTATCGCCAATAGTCATCTAGTGAAAATAGTGGGTTTAAAGTGTCAGCTATATTTTCTTTCACCTTGAATCCAATGAAAAGTTAAACCATTCTCTGTGGCACAGACTTCTCTTTGTTCTTTGCCTTTGGATACATTCACACAACAGTGCTATGAACCATGACTCGGATTTCTAAACACAATACACAAAGAGCTGATATCTGATTAGAAAGTAAAGACTAAGCTCATGTCCTTAACATGAATCTGATTTTGTTCAGTTTTCACAATACATCCACAACCTGGAGGAAAGAGAAAAGCATACCTGGCAGGAAAGAGATGATGACCCCTTTACCTTGAAAATATAATTTGAATTCTAAAAGCACAAAGGAAGAGGAATTAGGCCTGCTTTTTGTCTTTACCTGAGCTTGATTAGGTCATAGAAAGTTCAGGTAATACTTATGCCTCACAGCTACAATCATCACAGCAGTAGAGAAGCTGATGGAACAGAAAGAAATGAATAGAAATTAAAACTTTTTTAACCAATATTCCAGCTGCCTGATTGCAAAGAAAAGGTTCAAAATAAAAACTCCGAAGAAGTAAATTGACACATTCTCTTCTGATTAGCATCCAAATTAGTAAATCAGCAGCACAGACAGTGAAAACTTTACCTGAGATCACTCCCTTGACTGAGATGTTTTGAGAAGAAAGTTTTAATTTAAAAACTATGATGACCATACACTTAAGTATTTTAATTTATTATTATCATGCATGAAACTTCATAAACAGGTCCAAAACTAAGCAGCACAAAAACTTTAGTCCATTTTTAGTATTTCCCTTATATCTTCAAGCCTGAACTCAGGTTTTCCAGATTTCCCAGTAGCCTATTGAGCTGAAAGGCATATAATTAGAGCGTTTCACGCCCTGTGCAGAAACTGTTAATCTACACAAGCCGCTAGGACTATTACATTTTTGGGGAGGCCACAATTGCCCATTGCTTATCTTAGATTAACCAGTTGAAAATTCAGCATAAACAAAGCACAAAAGAGAAAAAGACTGGCAGGTCTAGTAAGCTGTCAGCTGCAGGAAAGAGACAATATACTCTTGACTTAGAAAATCACAGAAAGAGGGACATCACTGATTTAGATAGAAAGACAAGTTTTCCCAATAGCCCTCTAAAAAAGCTTTACATTTACATCTGGTTTTGATGTCTCCGAATCTGATGTCTTTCCTGACTATAAATACACTTGCACTATAAATACACATCGTCTCTTGTAAAATGTTTTGAAATCTTCTGATGAAAAGCACTAAATACGCAGCTTTCTATTTATGGAGACGCTTAAGGTGAGATAATGTTCTCTGCACTGAGATTTCATGGTTCTGCAGAGAGGGTTGGTTTCCCATCAAAGAGCTATTTACACATTAGAAAAGATCTGTCAATCCCACCACTGCTGATCAAGGAAAACTAGTAAATGAGCTAGTAGCAGTCTCAGTTGGGGAAAGAAAATACAGCAACAAAACTGCAACAAAGCAATGACATTGATACCAAGCTGGAGCATGAGTCCTTGCCTCCTGAGAAATTCAGCATGCCAAATTGTCTTCGCACTATTCTTGATTTAGCTAACCCAAATGTAGACAGAAGTGACACCAGATGAGTCAGGCACACCGTCTGGACTCAAACTCTGAATTTGGAAGTGACAAACTCACAAAAGTTTGCTTGGCTGTTTCATTTCAACAGTTAAAAGCAAAAGCCAAATTCCATTTTTAGCTTTCAGACAACTTGCAGTTGAATGTAACCAAAGGTTAAAGGGTTTGCTGAAGAAGTGTGCTGCTGAGATTAAGTAAAAATTATCTAGGAATTCAAATTTTAACCCACATTAAGGCACTGAAAAGGGTTGGCAGAAATATGTGGGAAGGTCTGTTGTAGAAATTGTGTGCAGTGGTTGCTTACTTCCATCCACTGAAATACATATGCTTAGGTTTGGCCAAGTAACTACATTCATGGGTAGCCACTGAAACCTGTTACTCCCAAATAATGATTGCTCAGAAGGTGTCAACAAACTGAACAAGACAGGCCTCATTTGTTGCAATTCTTTCACCCCATAAATACCTCTCTCTACGTTTAAGAAAGGAAATATCTACACAAATGTAAACTACAAATCCTCAGTTCCATTAAACATTGCACTCCTCACTGCACACTAATTTATGAAAAAATGGGTGCAGAAGAGATGTATCTAATTGGAATGTACCATTTTCAAATGTTGTTAGAAGATCTCCACACTCCATTTAATGTATTATTTCAATAATGTAATCTTTAGCATCAAATCAGAAAATTCTTATCCAGGGAGTGGGTGGGGGGATGATAAATATGATCATGGTCAAGGTAAAGTGAAGTGATTAATGATCTGAAACTTCAAAAATGAAACTGTAGCCAAAAGCAATATGCTGTACCATACAATAAACAAAATATTGCAGTTTAAGTGTCTGAATAATTCCTGTGCTTGAAAGAATGCACAATGTTTGATAATCCTTTCTGAACACTTGCAGCATTTATTCCAGAATTTGTGCCTGGGAATTGACTGGTCTGAAGGTTGCTATGGAAAACACTCAGCTTACACAGTCCATGGAGTAGGGGGCAGATACAAACTAAAGTGGAGACTGGTGTTTGCAAAACTTATGGTATTTTCATATATATTAATTGTTGAAGCTATTAAGGCAAGAAGAGAAAAAGAGACCATATAACTGAGCCATATCTGCCTACTGATTTCAGAAGAATTGTAAAATCAGAATTTGATATGAGGACATTTACATGAGGTTTTAATACTTATTAAGCTAATAAATATGCTTTTCTCCCACTTTGATGTGCCTGCCCTCTCCTTGGGAAACTGATATTCTGTCAAGATTTTCTTTTTTACTGACAGAGAAGCAATCAGAGAGATGTCAAAACAGTCCTTCTCTCATCTTTATTATTGTTTATTAGATATGACAGGTAGATCCTTAGACACAAGCTTTTCTGATGCTAGACATTATAGACAAATCAACAAAAATCTTTAAGTTAGCAGAGGGGTGGAGACAAAGTTCAAGGAAATGGTGGGGTACTCTCAGCTCAGTTGGGCACAATGATGAGCATGACACAGTTGTGTCTGTCACATGGGCTGCCTGTAAGAGCTTCAGCTATCACAAGAGGATTTACAGAGGATTTCAAAGAAAGTAACAATATTCTGACCATGACCTGGAGAGAGCTGTCCCTGACTGATGCCCCAGTGAGTAACAAGCAAGCCTGCCACAATTTCTATAGACAAAGTCTTTTCAAATATCTAGCTTGGGTTTATGAATAAAGCTTTTCCAGTATTTGATTGGCGTTGTCAGGTAGATTTTGACAACCTAGAGAGGAGTTGTGCATTTTCTGGACAAGCTCTTCTCTGTTTTTTTTAAGCTGCCATGATTGACTTTAATCATCTCTAGTGTGTGTTTACTTTCCACTGCAGAATCTTATTGAGAATGTGACAGTTTCACTGACACTGTGGACAGAACAGATCCATCCACAAGAATACCCTCTGCACTAATTCTACTTGTATAATCTACCTGATTTAATACATTTTAAAAATGCCTTTTGTAGGCCTCCTCATGGAATGAACTATAGCTAAGGAAAGTGGCTAAAAATTATTCAAGTTTCCTGCAATCACCACAGTTATTTCCAGTGCCTTCTTACTCAGACAAATGGATGCAGGATCACATACCATAGGAGGACAAAAATAAAAGTTATTAGAGATAACTCCTAAAAATGGCAGCAGAAGGTGATCTATAGCACAACTTTTAATGAGACACTAGAAATGCAAGAAATAATACTGTTTTAATGACATGTAAGTGGCTAAAGCAAGTCACAAAGATAAAAAACTGCAAAAGGAAAGGATCACTGCATGATCAGTGGAAATATCGGAGGGAGATTTGCCCTGTACTGATGTCCTGTGTCACTGCCTACTGCAACCACCTGCTCCTGTTGAATCCTCAGCACTTCCAAAGTCATGTCCTGAGCCACCTCACTGAGCTGTCTTCACAGCTTCTCCTGAACATGTCTGTTTCTGTGCACACTCACATACCCATTCAATAAGTCATTTATAAGTCATTTACGTAGTGGCCATATCTTTCTTCTTTCTTTTGTAGGTGTGGAGCTCCACATGCTAAAATTATTTCACTTATTTGGTGCCTGTTAACAGGCGAGTTAACGGGCAGACATGGTGTGACATGCTCTGCAACCATTCCCTCAGCTGGAGGAAGGATGCAAGGCTCTCTCTGTCCATGATCAATTTTCGCCAGTTGCACAATATTCAACATCTGCACAATAGTACTATGATAACATGATGAAAGCCATTAGTATATGTGCCTAAAACATATGCATCCATTCTTATGTTTTCACATCACCCTGTCTCTCACACAAGGAGAGAAGCTCAGAATATTTAAACCCATAAGAGAAAAAGAATCTCTTATTTTGAGAGGTGTCAATAGAGTACCTTGGAATTGAATCTCCACTGGCTTTCCACAGACCTAGGTACACATCATGGTTTAACCCAGCCAGTAATATAGACCCAAACAGCCACTCACTCACTGCATGTTCTATACTTCTTGCACCCTACCCTGGGGGTAAAAATGAGAAAAATGAGAAAATCCGTGGGCTGAGATAAAGACAGCTCAATAGATAAAGGACAAGCCTCATGCACAAGCAAAGACAAACAGGGAATTCATTTGCCACTTCCCATGTCCAGGCAGGGGTTCAGCCATTCCTAGGACAGCCAGGCTCCATCATGCCTGTAGTGACTTGGGAAGTCAAATGCCATCACTCCCAATGTCCCACCCTTCCTTCTTCTTCCCCCAGCTCTATGTGCTGAGGGTGATGCCACATGGGATGGGATATCCTTGTGGTCAGCTGGGATCTGCTCTCTCAGCTGTGTCCCCACCCAACTTCTCGTGCACCCCCAGCCTCCTCACTTGTGGGGTGAGAAGCAGAAAAGGCCTTGACTCTGTGCAAGTGCTGCTTGGCAATAAAGTAAACATCCCTAAATTATCAACACCATTCCCAAGACAAATACGAGATGCAGTTCCATAGTAGCTACTATAAAAAAATTAGCTCTGGCCCAGCCAAAAGCATCACAGCATGCCAGACAATTTTGTTATAGTCTATTACTAGTTTACAGAGAACACAGACTTTTTAGATGCTTCACTGTGTTATCTTATCCTGTCTGCAAAGAGTAGCAAGTAGACTCCTCTCTTTTCTTTTTCAGGAAAGTATAATTTTTTAATTAATTTTATAAACAAAATCCTTTGCAGATATAAATATTTCACCTATCTCTCTCCTCCTTCTTCCCTTGTCCCTAAGAAACTTGTATTGCTTATTTTTCATTAAAGGCTTGTCAAGATGAGAAGTCATGACAGAAACATTTCTGACAATTGGTTTATTCATTATCTAATTGCGCTGGCAGGCAAGAAACTCCAAAAGTCACTCAATGTGCCATGACAGTTTCACATGGATCTTGAAAATACTTGCCAAGCAACTTTCACAGCCTTGAAGTTTCTGTCAAGAGAATAGAGAAAGGAATGAGAAAAATGGGGACTTCAACCACATGAAATACAACTCAATGATTTTTTCTTCCTCCGTGCTGAAATGCTGGCATAAAATTGTTGTGTGAAAAGCACACAGGGAGACACATTTGCTCTTCTAAGAATTTTGTCTTTTAAGAGCTTAACTTAAGGTCATCCTGGATTAAAGGTGTGCAGTGAAGTGAAGATTTTTTTAAATTATTATTCCCATCACAGGGGGGAAAAGGAGATTTATCCTGCATCAGAGGAAAGGTCCACCAGTTTTTTTTCCCAATAGCACCTACTAATGGACATATAAAGAGGAGGGGAAGGAGGAATACATACAGAGCAAGGAGAGGTCTTATTTCTACTGACATGGGTTTCTCTTCCAACAGTCCTGGAGAGAATGGGCAGCAGCACAAGTATTTGTCTTGGTAGGAAAGTCAAGTCAACTGGTCTCCTTGCTCCATAAAATGTTTTCTAATACTGGTCAAAAAGAGTATGGGGATCAGTTGATTCACTCTGCTTTTCCCCATCTCCCTTCAATTTACTTCCACATTTTAACATATTATGCAAGCTAACATAGATTTTCAAAACCACAAGGAAAGAATGTCCAAATAGAAATACTTACTTATTGTGTTCATGGTAGAAATCTTCTGAAGCCATTTTGAAAGTTCTTTTGGGTTTGAGACACTTAAGACAAAGAAACAACATCAGGAGTAGACAACAAAACAGGCATCAAATATACCATTTCATGAAACTGGATACTAGAATCAATAGATTCTCAGCTATGTCACATTAACGACAGAGCAGGTAGATTTATATGACCCCTTGATTGCTATGTTAGACTTCATCATGTTCAAGATAAAAGAGCTTAAGGCTGCCTGCTCCAAGACAGAAAAATGCACCCTCTCAGTGGTACTAATCCCTTATGATGGATTTTGTAGGAAAATGACAAAAATCCAGTAGTTTAACATGTTCATCAGGAGACATCTCAAAACACGTTTTGGTCTCCACCACCTACATGTGTCTGAACAAGTAGAATTAACTTTTCTCTGGAAGTGAAGGGTTATGTCTCCACTCTCTCCATTCTCTCCACTCTCTCCACTCCCTCAACGCTCAGCTACGCAGGGAGTGAACAGAAAGCTTAGGCTAGATGTCGGAATTAGGGGAAATTATGTCAAGATGTCTTTTTCTATGCAAGGCCTCTTTCTGCTACTGCAAATGGAAACTTCTCACAGTCTTGCTAACAGATGCCCATGCCTTCCTTCCAGGAACACTTCCTTTGCTGGTATTTATGCTGCATAAAAAAGCAGTGCAGTGGCTCAGGAGAAGGCTTTGGAAGTGAAAAGGAGCAGGAGGATGTTATCGAATATGTCTCACAAATTACTTGTGGTTTAAATGATTTAAGGATACAGGGCTCTTATTTCATTGGATGGACAGATTTGGTCAAATGCCTTAACAGCACTCACAAACATTAATATCAATTCCAAGTGGCTATTCAATTCCATGCTCATAGTCCTTGTTATTCAAGTTGCTGTGTGACTGTCAGAAGAAAACAGATTGCTGTTCATTTTAATCAGTCAGATCACAGTTTTATTGGACGTGCCTGTTTGATGTGATTGCATCTTGCACAACTGAGCGAAATGAGACAAAAAGAGCAATTTTATATTACGTAGATAATAACAGATGCGCCCCTCAGAATTCATTATAGAAATCTGTTTTGCAGCCATATGTTCCACTTCATCTGAAATCCTTTTGTTCTCATCAGCCTTTTCCTGTGTGGAACAACCACTCTGGATTTTGCAAGCACCCACTAATGGAATTTGATATTACCTTGTCCATATCCTTGGATCTTGTGCTAAATATTGAAAAATAAGAAGTCTAGTTTTCCATAACCTACTAAAATAACCTCCACACAGTCATCTGATTGTAAGCACCAGGCATATTTACCCTCTTTATTACTATTTACCCTTCTAATATCACTCTCTAATAACCAAAAATAGAGAACTTTAGCAGTAAACAGTTTTAAAATATTTTGTTTCCTTGGTTTTTCCTTCTGCCTCAGTCTAAGCCTTCAGGCTGAGCACAGCTCTATGAAATCTCAGGACAGCCTTGGTGTCATTTTAGGGTAAATTATGTCCAAATCTGTAGCCGTCCAAATTCCTTCAGGACTTATATGCATGTGTTTGAATCAAAATTACAGGTATCACATGCTGCTTCTTTTCTTCATAACCTTTCTTAAATATCTACATGACTATGCTGAGAAACACGTATTTTATTGGCTTGATTCTTAGCTGAGGTATATTCAAGTGGGTCCATAGATTTTAGTGGACTTGTGCCAAATTACATTACTGAAATGGTTTGGCTGAAATCCTACCACCTTTGACATCCCTGGCAAAATTCCCACTGTCTTCAGCAAAGAAATTACTTCCATGTATATGCTTGGTGTATAGAGACCCTCCTCAGTGCAAAGTCATGCAGTGAGGCACAATGATGTCTCAGTTAGAGGCAACACATTCATCCTGTGAAGTCTGCTAGAGGTCAACACTAAAACATTAGTTATATGACTAGACAACAGAAGGAATAAAAGAAAGGTTGGAGAAACACGAATTAACTTTTGCAAAAATCATTCAAAGGTATTTCAAAGCAAATACAATGGTGACTCAGAGCATCTCGTTACTTTTCTTTGTATTTCTTATAAAGAAAATATCCTTAAATACCTCTCTTTCTCTAATTAGAAATTATCATTTTCTGTGGTCAAGCTTGCAGGTACATACCCATAATAAAATTAGTGGATCAAGCACTGGCACCCAGATATATCTCTGCACCCACTCCTCACAGCCCACACATGGGCTAGCCCCTCATGTTCAAGGGCATTTGCCCTAGAATCACCCTTCCTTCCTTCCTGCCTTCATGTACTCTGAGGCATTCCACCTGTTCTTCCAGGCCCTGTTTTTTCCCCACATCCATATGTCTACAGCACCCACAGTATCAGAACCCCACTGTGTTATATTTCTCATCTCTCTGTCTCCCTCTAGGACTCCTGAATGAGGTTTCCATTGGTGAAGACACTTAGATAATTAAATCCTCTTCTGTTCTTTTTTCAGCCCTACTAAATATCTAATGTATAACCTTGGACCTTCAAAATCTGCCACATCTGTTCACATCTATTTGGACTAAATTTATTAGGGTGATGTTGTAGCATAGGTTTAAATATCCTCTTGCTCAATCGGATTCTAATCTGCAAATAATTTTGAAATCAGAGAAGCATTTTCATTCAATTAAGAAAAAAAAGCTCTGGAGTTCCTTTTATTTGCTTGTTTCCATTTGACTTGGCATTTTATTGTTGTTTGGGTTTTTTTACTGTTTCATAGAAACACTCAAATCATCTCTTTTCCTTTGTTTGAAATTTTCCTTTCTCCAGTTTGAACAGCAAATCAAGCAGTCAGTCATTCAAACAAGACTAGCTAGCTCTTTTAAAATCAATTGAAATACCAATAATAATAATAATTGATTTCCAGTCCTATTTCAGCAGACGACATCACACACTTAAGCTATTGCCTTGTTGGACTAGAGGTATGCTAAATGATAAAGGGACTGTCTCTCTCATGTCTGTTTGAAGAGAGCAAGGGGATTTCTATTTCTTGTCAACCTGGAGGAGCCTGATAACAAGATGTTTTTTTAATCTGAAAGCTAGGCTTTCATCAAGCACAACTTTTGTGTCTTCAGAGACAGCTGTTGAGGTTCTAAAGCATCAAAAATCCTTCCAATGTGAAAAACAGGCGTAAATTATACTTGTGTTAACAGTAAAGGGACAGATACAGAATCCATATCAAAATATTATGAATGATATTGCAGGCCTAATGCTGCTCTGTGTGTGAGATTAATGCCATTGAAAACACATTGACATAAAAGCCTAATATAAACATTACCAGCTAAGCCTGAAATAAAGGCAAGAAGGTTATCATTGACAGTGTGGATATAAACATATCAGTCTTATAATAGTATTATAAATAAAAAGGTTGTTAATTTAACAATGGCCATATATATATGTTTAAGTAATGTCAGTGCTCACACATTGCCAGCCTTTGTTTCAGCATTTATGTGGGGCCACATAAAGCAGCCAAACACTTCCTGTTAACTTTTAGGGAATGATAGCACAAACATGACCATAAACGTGATTCTGCTGCATAAATCAGGTCTGTACATGTATAAATTTCATTGGTAATTTATGAATATAAATGCAAACAGAAATAGCCAGGCCATACATCAAAAGCACCAACACAATGAAAAACGGGCTCAGGAAATCACACCCAGGTTCTGCACGTATGCAGCATTAGACCACAGAAGGGCCAAGAAATACTTTGTAAATGACACTTGTCATGCTCAGGCCTCAGAGTTCTCAGGGAGAGTTATATTAAGGGCAGAAATTTATACACTGTGACCTCCCAGGTATCCCATCACCCTGTTACTTGCTTATGAAGGCCTGGTACTACCAGAGCCAATTGGAATTGAAACTTTTGAGAAGAGATTTGTTATTTCTGTGGTGCCAAGCAACCCTTATACCACACATTTCTGTGCGTACTTGCTTTTAAACAAGGCCTCTTACCAGGGACCTTAGGACTGTGGAAGCATCTAATGTTCAAGGAACTGAGAGACTGACAGTCCAAAGAGACTCAGATACCTAATCTGCATGGCATCATCTCCCTGATATACAAGAAAGTTCACAATTGTTTTCAAAACTATGCCAAAAGCTGACAACTTCCTTCAGCTGTCCTTCTAGTGCTGTTGCCCATAACGACCGTTAAATAGGATGGGGGAACTACATATGAAGCAAAGAATTTTACTTCTACTATTTGTACTTGAAAATAATTGTGCAGGCCATCAGAGCTCCTCACCACAAACAATCCCACTGGCAGACAACTTGACTCCCAGGATTTTTTCTGGAACCAAGAGACAGATTTCTCTTCATTAGAACTACCAATCTGATTTTTCATACCAGCTGCACAGCAGTCAAAAATGCTTGTAGCTCTGCCTGAATAATGTAGCTGACTCCTGCTTTGGAAAAAGTTTCACTTTCCCACCACATGACAGCATTTTATGGCTCTGTACAGAGAATTAAACAATTGAACAATTGTGCCACTCCCATAAGCACTGTATTAATGTTGCTTTAAGGAATGCAATGTTTCCTGCCAAGAAACCATCTGTTGAATGAGATATGTGAGACCAAAATGAGGCTAAAAGGAAGACTGCAGATATGATAGCTCCAGATTGGAAGCTTCTTGGTACCATGGGAATGCTAATCGGTGTTGATCCTGACAGTTGTAGGTGTTCAGCCCCCAACAAGTAACACACTTTCATACCTTTTTATTTTATTCCATCATTTCACTTTTTTCAACGGTGAAGAGCAATCTAGAGCTACTTGCTCAGCATATTTAAAGAGTAATTTAAGGACATATAACGTTATCCCAGAGTATTTTAAATGAGACAATGATGGATACTGGAAGAACTTGCAGCAGCTTTTATTGATCATCCATGAGAACAAGTTTCTTGATTCAAAAAATGTGACAGATTTTTATGCTGACTTGGTCCTTTAGTTCTACTTTCACACTTTCTGGTTTTGTCAAGAGTAAGTATAAGACAGGTAAGGAAGAGATGTCCAAATGGGCATCTGGAGAAGCTCTTAAATCTTATTTCCACTTCAATCTCCCATATTCCCTTCTTTAAAAAAGATCTCTGGGTCTACTAAAACACGTTTGCAAAAACACATGTGGACAATGAGGACCCCCAACTTTAGGCACCAAAGTGTCTCACTAGAGCAAGAGCACAACTAACTTCTGATTGATCCTACAGGCAAAGCATTCCCAGAAACCTCAAAAGGATGCAGAATTGTAGCCATTTTCCCTTCCCCTTCTTCTACCTTGGACTGGTGGCACTGCAGCAAGAACACAAAATTTAGATTCCAAGCTGGTCAACTGTTTTGAGCTTCCCACCATAATTAAATCAAGATGATTTATTCTAGAATCATAAGATGACTTCTGGCTCAAGTCTTTATGATCTTTCTGCACCTTTCTTTTAATATTACTAAAATACAGGTACCAATATTGAACTTTTGAGTTTTGAAATTCTTGGAGGAATTGTGCTACAAAAGAACTGTTGAAACCCTACAAAGACATTTAGCATCTTATGCTAGGCTGATGTCTCACATATGACTCCTTCATTTACTTGAGTCACCTAGTAATGATTACAAATTAAAAACAAAAGTCCCTTTCAGATTCCTCTTCTAATGCAATTTGTATTCTTCCAGCAGAACTTTGGCGTCCATTAGCTAACACAAACATAAAAAAGTAAAACCTTCTCCTAAACCTCCTTGACCTGTTATTTACCCTTAGCATCAATAAGACACATAAAGTAATGAAAAAATCCTATCTTGGATGGAAAGTTGAAACAGTGAGTTTTCACCTCCAGTGACAAGAAGGAAGCTTCTTCTTTTGTATCAGCTCACCCAGTGTCAGAACAATCAGATGGTGTTACTAAGATATGTTCTCACAGCTGTTTTGACTGACTGACTGTACATGTTGGAGTTTCTTAATGCCAGTAGAGTTCTTTCCACCAGCTTTGGTACAGCTACCATCATAATATCAGCAATCCTGAGTGCTCATGATCATGTAATTAATAGTTTTATATCTGGCAGCCAATTCCATGACTTAAACCAAATCTGGACACCCTACATATAAACTGTAAGTTCTGGCAATACATTTGAGATGAAGAGACTGCATAAAGATGCAGTGTCAACACATCTCTGTAAAGGATTGCTCTTGTTTTCCTCAGACATGAGCTCTGTTTCCACAGGGAAATTCTCCTAGGTGAAGAGAAAGGACTGCTAGTTAATGGTTATGTCCCTATTCCAGAATAAATTCAAAGCTATTCCATTTCAGATTTGGTCAAATGAGATCTGATCAGCCAAACCATAAAGGTACAGAAATTTAGTCATCCTGTTTGGGTATGTGTTGAGAGATCATGGAGAAGATCTCATGGATCTTCAGTTTCTAGCAGTCCTATGTGTCTTCTGGTCAAACAGCTGAATGTCTTCAGGGAACCAGTTGGAAGCCACCCAAAAACCTGTCAGATGCTTTAGGCTTTTTTCTATTAGTATAGCTAACCAGCCAAGTTGAAATCAGCATTTAAACACCAGCCTATAGACTCTTAATTAAAGCAAGTGAATTCAAACAAGGGACCTGTGCAGCATGAACGTTTAGTAAGGGTCAATTCTAGAGTCAAGACTAAACCTTCACTAAAGACCTATCTAATGAGTTTCTCTCCTCCAGGTCTAAATGAATCCCATGAGAAATGTGCATGAATAATAGGCTCTGATGATCTCTGAGGCAGCTCCAGTCTATCCAGGGTGGAAGTTCAATAAATGTGGATTTTTTCTGCCTGAATTTCTTCCCTATTCTGGTCATATGTAAAAAGGCAGAAAGATACCAACACTGTTAAGATACTTTGAAAAACCAGGAAAAGACCCAAAATGAGTTGGTTCCTCATGGAAGCAAAGATATTAAGGAAGGCAGTGAGCAGCTCCAGATAGTAAATAAAATACTAGGAGTATAATGCACACCACCGGTTTTATAGTCTGACCATTTTTTTCATCTAAAACAGTGAAAATCATCTAAAACAGTGTGGAATACAGAAGATATTTGAGGGCTGAAGGTATTTAATACCTTAATATAACTGCACTATTAAACCACTGATAACCAAGAATCATACCTTCGTAATTTTTTTCCCTTTTGCTCAGATGGAAACTAAGATAGCAGTGAATGAAACCTCTCAGTGTTTGATAGATGTAGGGTAGTATATGAAATTCATTGCAGGATGAAAGTAGGGGAGCAGAAATGGAAGAGCACAGCTAAATGGCAGGACCTTACAGCATTCTCAGTTCCCAAGCCAGGATGGGAAATCAAGGCATGACTAGACTTTTAGTCGTGTGTGAAGACATAGGCAGGGACAAAGATTTCACTTTCCCAATCCAGCACCCAGCACTATTTCACAGAACAGAAACAGCAGATATCTGTTTGATAAAATAACCAAGTAATCTATGCACAGCCCTAATGGACAGAGTAGCTGATTCTTAAACCATTACAGCACAACCAACCTGATATTGAGAGACCCTTAAGATGGGAATGGAAGAAATTCTCAATTTACACAGGTGAAACAGGGTTTTTGAAATCTTACCCTGTCCCTCCCTGAGTGACAATAGCAGTTGCAAGACAAGGCTAAGGTCAGTGTTTTCATCTCAGCAGTTTATCTCATCCAAGTCTTCAGCCAGTACAAGTTTAGATGGGTATAAATCAGGAAAGCTCTGCCTGGTCACATCTCTGTTCTCAAATCTCTATATACCATATTTCAATGCACCCGTTCTCCTTAAATTAATAGAAAATCCACAACCTATATTACTTCTACTCAAATGCAATTCAGTAGGAGCAGGGGCGATTGGGTTAGGTTTTTTCTTTTAACTGATAAATGACAGGGGCATGAAATATCTTGAAATGTATTTACTGCGAACATACTTGAGTGATCTCCTTGGCTTATACAATACAATGATTTGCAGTCATTTGGGGTCAGACATGAGAACAAATTATTGCATGTTAGGAGGCTCTGTAGCTCTTCAATTGCACACTTTTAGCCTGCACTTCACTGCTCTTGGCCCCCTTTCTCTTAAAAAGTATTGTATATTTGAATATTTGATCTGAATATTTACTGCTTTTCTGAAAGTCAGAATTTGGAGGGAAGTGAAAAACACAGGCACATTGGCTCACCATAAGACAGTTGTGAATAATCACAAACCCAGCACGTTTTTTGGTATGTGACTATTTCACTGTGTTTTGAGACTTTGTTAACTGAA
Organism: Cyanoderma ruficeps; assembly: GCA_008694505.1. Lineage (NCBI taxonomy): Eukaryota > Metazoa > Chordata > Aves > Passeriformes > Timaliidae > Cyanoderma > Cyanoderma ruficeps. The sequence continues at coordinate 10,733,918 of VZDJ01000594.1, read as the reverse complement.
TATTGCAAAGTGCTTAGCAATCCCTGGATGGAAGGTAGTTTATACCACACTAAGCTAAAACATAAATAAGAATAAAGGACAGATATATGCCATATCTGGAGAATGGTCTTCAAAGCAGGGAAATCAGGGGACTGATTTTTATGTTTATAAAAGCCAGTGGGGAGTTCTACTCTAAAATCAGTGCCATGTGCAATGAGCTCATGCAGATGGATGGAGAAGTTAGTGTGCAGATAGATGTGGATTTACAGTCCTCAAGGCATCCTGCAATAACCTGCCATGAGGGTTTTCTTAGCCTGCACTGAGAATGCCTTTGTGTGCAATAGTCTAACAAACTATTTTGCACTTGCTCCCTATTAGATAGGTTTTTTACACCAGCTGACACACCAATTTCTACACATTACCTTTTCTGTAACGATAAATCCTGTAACAATGTCTGAATAAGCTACACTTAAGACTCTTTATATTCGCCAAATGCGTAGTCAGGCTGGCAGTGCAAGTCTACGAAACCAATTCCCCTCTGTAAGCCAGAATGCTTCCTTAGAAGCCAAGGCAAGTCCAGAGATTCAGATCCGCAGCAAATTTGGCCTGGTTTCCATGCTATGGTCATCCCAGTACTGCACAGTCTCTCAGCATCCTGCAGTTTTCTAGGCAAAATGTCTATATAGTGTGCAAATTTAGGAACTCACAGCAGTAGCTTTTTTACATATTGAATGTAGGCACAACTGCAGCCAGGAGGAAAGTCAAAGCAGCCACAAGACATAATGCTTTGCCCTAAGGTAAATCTGCCCCAGGAAATTTCACACAGGTTCTCTTCCAGAAGGAGCTTTCCTGAGGGTAGAGGAGTTTGTGCAAAGTTATGCTAAGTCAGCTGCTGCCAGACATCTGCCTAGAGGGGTCTGCAGGGCAACCCCCATCATGCAAGTTTAATAAGCCTGAGTTCTCCAGTTCCAGGTGCAGTGCTCCAACATAGTGTGCCATCCTCTGGCAGGTCCGTGTATAAAATATCACTCTGTGTGGTTCAAGTACAAGAGAAAAAGAGACCTCTCCAATGCTCATTCTTGAAAATAATGTTTTATTAGCAAAAAACAAACCAAAATAAAACAAAAAGTAGTAGAGAGAAAAGAAATTTGGCGGCCAAAAGTGGCAGGCTAGTGGAGACACACTGTCTGCACAGCAGCTTCTCCTGGTAACAGATCTTAAAAGCTTCAACAGTGATCTGTTATTCTTACAAGACACAACAAAACTCCCAACAGGCAGAGAACAGCAGAATTAATGGATTGGAAAGTGAGAGTCTAATGTATGAGCTTTCAAAAGTCTCTCAAGACCAGCAGCCTCATTGTGCATATCCTGTAAGTTCCTGCTATTGGGTTTTGGGTGTACGTTATACTGTCAGTGGAAAAAAGGCACAAAGGTCAATATGGCTGCAAAATATCTCAAAGCATCTCGGTAATATTTCTATGGAAAACCTTTAACTCCAAGAGAAACAAACATTATTTACACATCAAAGGGCTTAAAAAATATCCAGGCAAGTAAAAGTCAGCTCAGCTCAACTACTTTACAGTTAAATCACTTTATATTGAATTCAACTTTCATGGATCATTAGAGAGCCAGAGGCAAAATTCCAAGAGCTGCTTTGACCTAATGAGTCTCCAGCAAATTGTTTTCTTAAGTATCCCATGCCTTCTTTATGGATTCTGAAAAGAAATACATTTTTTCTTTATTTTGTGTTTTTAAAAAACAATATAAACTTTTTAATGGAATGTAATTTATATCCAGTGCTATAAGGTGTTGATAGGGTTTATTTCCTTAATCTTTCTTTTGTATGAATAAAAATGTCCCAATAGCATAGAAAAGGTACTGACACCTGTACTTACCTTCCTATGACAAAATTATGCACTTTTATTCTTGTATAGTGAAAACCTACTGAAGCCAATAGCTTTAAACTCCCTGATTCCACAGGCCTATGCTGCTCTGCATCCTCAAAAACTTACAGTTATAAATCAGTGCAAGCATTACTCCTAATGTCCTAATTGATTTTGGAAAACAAGAGAGGGAATCTCTCAAGAACCTTATAGCTGATACAAATGTGCCTTCAGAAGAAAATATTTATTAAAAAAAACCCATCACTCTAGCAGGCAAGAAAAGAGTGAGTTGAAAGTTAATACTTTCCATACCAGAGAGGAAACATTTAATCAGATTCATCAAAATCCCTTTTATCATCACAGCCAGGGCAGGCCAGTAACAGAAGGGACTGATAGGACTGGCAGCATATCCAGCCCCTTGTGAGTGCCCAGCTCAGATGCCTGGACACTCCTTTACAGCTGGTGCACTGAGGGTAATGTGTGGTGCACAGCCAGGATTTGGCGGTTGGGGATTTGCTTTGGCTTTTCGGTGAGACAGCTTAATTGCAACCCCAAAAAAGCCTTACTGTGCATCAGGCAACCACCCTGAGAGCAAAAGTGATGCCAGTCTAGACAGAGAGCAGTTTCATCAAATAAAAACAGCCTCAAGAGGAAGTGGCCATTAACAGTTGTCTCAGACTTATAATTGAAGGTCTTGCTTTCTAACCTATACACACAATTTTCTAAAAAAAAAAAAAAAGTCTTCTGCTTGAGTGCAGCAAAAGTTTTTGGATTGGCTTGCTAGAGTTGAGAGATTCATAGTTAAGTTGGCAAAAAAAGTTCTTGCAAACTAGCCCAACACTGAAGTTTTGGAGGAGCAGAAATCATTTGTCTGCAGAGTCATATTTGGTGGTCACTTCCAGTCAGGGAAAGAGGAGAGAGGCATTTGTTAAATAAGCCTCAATTTTCTCTGCTCTGAAGGGTCAGTAGCATGCCTGGATGAGTCAGCCTGGCACGTGGTGTGGTCTTCACCATGGAGACTCCTGTGAGCTGCCTCTCATGAAGTCCTTTGGTGTCTCCTGCTTCCATGGGAGGTGAGGGAGGTTTGCCCCACCAGGCAGCTGTGCTTCATGGGCTCTATTCAGCACTCAGTGTGTTGAACTCCTGCCCTGTGGCTCTGGGAGTGGCTCTGGCCAAGTGGCCAGTGCCTTCCATTGCAGTCCTTTCTTCTCCCAGCATTTTACAACACTTTGATTTCATTTTTCTCCTCTTCTTCCTCCATCATAGCTGTCAGACTAAGGTCTCAAACTGGGAACAAGTTGCTAAAGATGGTAAAGACGAACAGAAAAGTAAGCAAGCATTCATTAGTGTTTCTGGAGGGGTGGGCATTGGAAAGCATCATAAAGACTCTCTACATCTGTGAGGAGAAAGGAGAGAAGCTGGGCAACATTTTAGGACTTTGGGGCCTGGTGATATAAGGTTAGGTTTGGGAGCAGCTTGCAGACTGTGCCCATGTGAGAGCAGTGAGGAGGGTGTGTGGCAAGCAAGGGGTACACAAAGTCCCCCCAGTGGTACATTATTGTCTGGGGCTTTCCTTTGGCAGGAATTTACCCTGAGGAACAGAAGGCCAGGCCTCTCAAAGGGCCCTCAGCAAACTTCCACAGTGTTATAGTGCTGGCAGCCACAAGGCCACAGATGTGCAGAGGTGGGAAGCAGTGGTCTGGGACATCCACCCCTGGTATCAGCCCAGACAGGCACTGGGTTGCCCAGCCTGCCTTGTTTGACAGAAAAGAACAACTGTGTATCCAGGATTCCTGAGCATCCAACCGAGGCCTGAGGGCAGCAGAGCACTGAGGCCTCACATGGAGAGCACAGCTCAGACACTCCTCACTCCACTACAGCCTCCCACCGAGGAGTGAGGAGTGAGCAAGAACTAAGCTAAGGACCTTAAGATTTGTCATGTTAAATTCCAGCCCTTTGAAGTAGTTCAGAGCTGTCAGTGTCAACTGTATTATTTTGGATTTTAACTTCCTGAGGAATCGGACAAAACCCCTAAGAAATCTTTTTGAAAATGTTCAGCCCAAGGAGTTGTAATTCCTTTGCATTTTGCTCTATGGAAATCTTTTTGGAACTGCTTAACTACAGAAGGCTGATTGCTGCATATCTTGAATTTCAGACAAATCATGAGATGTTAAAATTGGGACTCAGTGTGATAATGATGACTCTGCCCACTTGGTTCACTATAGGCTTCAAGTACTGTAGTTATTCACTCAGCATTAAAAAAAAAAGAAGCTTTCTCCCCCGCTACTTTCCAGAAAGCAGGGAAATGAAACCTAACCAGCTTGAAACCATTCAGAGTAAAATGCAAAATGATGATTTTGGCAGCAAGTGGGTATGTACAGTGGATAAAGTGCAGGAAATTAAGAACCAAGTGCAGAAATATACATTAACTAAAGGCCACAGTAAAAAATCTTGCAATGTAGCAAGTTTAGAAAAATTAAAAGCTAGTTAAAATGAAAGAAAAATATCTCTTTTAATTATTATTTCATGCATATATATGTGTGTGTGTATGTGAAATGCCAGCAGTAATGAAAGGGGCAGACAAGTTACTTTTGTCAGAAGAATGAGGAAAAAAAAAAAGCATTTAAAATACAGTCAGAGTATATAATTAATCAGAACTACTCTGATTAATAATTATTGCTATTGTAGTTATTATTGATAAATGTTAGCAGTAGACTTCAATGACTGAGCTCCTAAGAATTCAGTTTACCTGAAATGCATCTAATTTGCCTGCATGTAGCTATAGCTATTTTTATTAACCAATATTTCTTCTCTAATACTGCTGGTTAACATTGCTCTCCTGCTCCATGTAATATGAATAGATTCTGTTCTACTTTAAAATACTGAAGAACCATGAATCTATTCTTGCCTCTCTCCTGGGATTTCTGTTGACTTCAGTGAAGTTAATTTTCTCTCCATCTGTATCTTTGAGACACAGGGTAACCAGGTCTCCTGAGTTCATAGGGGACAATCCTTATTGCTGGCTCTGGTAGAAGAAATGTGAATATATTGCAGGGAAACCCCTCAGAAAGCACCTCTGATGAATTGGATTAAAGGAACAGACAACACAATGAGACTGAAGTAGGGCAATGAGCTCAAGCATAGGAGAATGGGTAGTATGTAGGTATTTTTCTGATATATTTCAGTCTTGCAGAAGGATATTCAGTGAATAAGTAAATAGCTTTCCAAAAGAAGAGAGGATAACCTTTGAGTAGGAGGTGGGAGATGTGTCCATCTCTGCCTGCTGATCAGATAGCACTAAAACAGAAAATCTGTCCTGGACAGAGGAATTTCATCTTTCTGAAGAAACCCCTTACACAGTTTTGAGAATGAAGTACAAACACGTCCTTCAGAAGTGAGCCTCTTTATTTTTCAGTATACCTCTACCATGGGTCAAAGGGCAGAGTTAAGGGGAGGGTTACATATTTTTATGGCCTTTGCCCATTTCCTTTCTGTATTCACTCCTGGCCCAGCTGTAGATTGGGCTCACAGCAGGTGCATGGTGGTGTCAAGATCACCCTCCCTGTAGCTGGGTAACTCAACCAGGCACAGCTCATGCAGCCAGCATGATCTACAGCAGGGTGAATGTGAGCAATCTTGCTCAAGTGCAGTCTGAGGATGGATCCAGTTTGGGTGTGGCTTTCATGAAGAAAAGAGGCGAGACCAGGGCCCAAGTACAAGCTGAGAACGGGGCTGTCTCTAGGCTTCTCCTGGGTTTTGCCTGTACTTTAGCCACTGACACAAACATAAAGTTTACACAAGTGTGCACTCCAGAGTAGTCTGCAACATTAAACACAGGAGTTATTCCCACTGCCTGCACTTTATTCAAGGAAAGGCTTCAGACTGTCAAAGGTTTAATTTAAGGGTGAATTTTTTTGCAAGTAAATAACAAAAGAAATCTACCTCCCCTGCTAACTGAGTAATCAATATGTAAGTTGAAAAGGTATTTTCAGATGGCCAGTTATTCTCAGCGCTGTGATTCTGCATGGATTGTATATTATCTCAGCCAGAGACAACATTTTCCTTTATGCTATAGTTAAATCAACTCTGAGTTGTGAAATGAAACAAGATAAAATCTATCACATTTCTCTCAAACTTTAACAAATCTGTTTTCATTCTCAGAGACGAAAACAATTTTTTTTTTAATGGAGACCATTCTGGGTCAGAACCTCTACTGTTTCTAATTACTTGTTTTGCCATGTTCCTAATTTGCAGATGAGGAAGTGAAGTGGTACCTAGTAACTAATATTCCTTCATTATCCACATACAGAATGATATTATTTCACAGCTATCTCTGTATATTTTTGTGCATTTTGTTTACACTTTCAGATAAGTGCAAATGGGTAAAGTCAAAATGAAGACATTTTCATTTTATCTTTATGCCAACATCCAGCTGCAAGATGTAAAAGAATCCTGCATTTTGTCCACAGTGGGGTTTTTTTCATTATTTATTTCTTCTTGGTTTGGCTGTAGAGTAGATAAACTTCCCATTAAACTGAAAATCAGTTGGCTTTGGCCTGTTGGTGCTTAAAGTTCTTTTTGCATTGCTGTCCTGAGGAATTTTCCTCCTACTTGAGTCAAACGTAAGTTTGTGCCCAGTGTAGTTTTTTCAAACAGCCTGTTGCTAAAATTTATGATACCAAAAAGACAGCAAATCCCTTGTCAGTCTCTACTTGACACCAAAACAGATTTTTGTCTGCAATCAGTGAAGTGAAACAAGAAAAACACTTGCTTTCTGCAGACAGAGCCTACAGCTATTACAGACAATTCAATTTAGAATCTCCATTAATGTCTTATCTGACTAATTCTTGAATGTGTGTAGCAATGGTGTCTTGACCACATCCCTTGAAAGCGACTCCAGCTACCCAATTCTTTCTTCTAAGAACATTATTCTCCTCCTCTGTTGCAAGTTCTGATCTGATTTCCTCCACTTGATCTAATTTCCTTCTGCCTGTAGAATTATCATTTTCAGAAAATACATATTTTCAGATCTAAAGATGAGATGAAATACTATAACAATTGATCTTAATGTATACAATTCTTTGCAACATATATTATTACTTATTTTGCTTTCCACTCTTTTACTAAAACAGCTTATTGAATGATGAAGTGTGAGTTCACAAACTAATGATATATTTTGAACTGCATTCTTCTGGATGAAGAATTGTTTTAAGTTGTAAAACAAGATAAAAAATGGAAATTATGCTACAGCTATGAGATTCCATAATGACTTTAAATGTATTGAAATTATGATTTTTTTTTAAAGCATGTGAAATTTTGGTTGTTCCATTTCTAAATTTCATAACCCTTCCTTTGGTTTCTACCATTAAGTGCTGTATGGCAAGAAGATAAATAGTTGCAAGAAAAAGCAAATCTCAAACACCACCCATTCTTCATATGCACACAAAGTGTTCTTTTTCTTCAACAGTGGAAAGCTAACAGCCTATTTATCTTTGAAGACAATCCTATTATTTATACAGTATTTATCAAGTCTTCACTGCATTTTGAAATACAGGGATGTTTAGCTCTTTGCAGTGCTTGAAGTACACAAGGGAAAATGAATACAAAGGCAACTTCAATGCATAACTAATTCTTCTTAGAATAAAAAAATTCTATAAGTATCCATCTTACAATATGGTCTAGTTGTGGTTTGGTTTGATTGATTTAGATAACAAGAGGAAGAGCAACTTGATAACTTTTCAGATTCTTCCTCCAAAAGAGAAAGGAATAGGATCTGGAACTTTTGCTCAAAGGTTTATGTCTATCAATCATCTGTTCCTATTTCTCACTGCCTAACTGTGCAATGACTTCCCATTTAGTGGAGGCCTAACAGCTTCTGAATAAAGAAGATAACATGACTAGTACATAACCATGTACCATGGTTTTACCTCTACTCCCCTCTGAACCTTATTCTAATAATCAGTGTATAGGTAATGAATTAGTCATAACAGGTAATGAATGAGTCAAGTCTTCAGCTGTGGTGGGAGAAAAACCCCAAGTGATATGCTGGTAGAAGAGGGTAACAAAAGAGGGAAAGAAACTTCCATTACAGTGCATAAAAGCAAACTGGCAGCAGGTGGACCAGTTCAGTCAATTTATGTCAGATGATGGTCTGCTTGAACAAAGATCTACATCAAAGATTGCAATTACCAAAGCTAACCATGTTGCTTCTTCTCAAAAACTTGTAGTAATATCAGCTGACTTGAAGCTGTAAAGGCACATCGTGGTTCATCTTATTTTTTTGGAAACAAGATCAAAAAAGGGGGGAAAACATAAGAGTGATAATGATATTCAGCCTAGATTTTTGCAGACAAGTCTCTCATCCCACAGGAAAAGAATTTAGGAAAGTGTAAGACAGAAATAAGGCCCAAATCACCTTAGCTATAATAACCTGTATATGTTAATCAGAGAAATAAAACAAGGGCAACCACAGCTGCTACAGCTGCCATCTAAACCTCATTACGGTGCTATAATATCACCTGGAGCAACTTGTTTATTTCAGCTCTACAGCCAGGGCTAACACTGGGGAACTAATCAAGGACTTCTAAACCTAACTGCCTATCTCTGTGGCTACAGTAATATCTATAAATATGATAGTACTCAACTAGTACCTCTGTGAATTGCAGGATATCATCTATTATACCCTGACCAATAATAGTTCACACAGGACTATGGGGAGTTATTGCCAGTGCACTGCTCTCTGGTCTAGTTTACCCAGAATTACTATAACAAAGTAAGCAGAATTTAGGAGATCTGGATTCTCACTGTTTTGCATTCTTACTGCATTTTTTATTCAAGGAATTCAAAGTGTACCCTGCTTAACTAATTCAACCTTATAACGCCCCTGAGGTGCAGGCAAACAAGTTTAGGTAAATTTTACAGGTGTAGAAACAAAATCTAATATTTTTACCAAAGAAGTTAGTTACAGTATTTTGCAAGTAAAATCTGGCTCAGAGGGGGATAGAAGATGGAACCTACAAATACATTTCAGCACTCATTGACTTTGGGAGAATCTGGACAATTTACACCAGCTGTGTATATAACCTTCCAAATCCCTGCCACTTATTGTCAAAAGCCCTGCAACAACCTCTTCCTAACAAGCAAAAAAAGTGGAAAGTCTAGCAAGCTATTTTCTGTGCCTGCGTTAGAGGAAAGTGTTGGCAGAATCAGCTTGTTCCTGTAGATTCGTTCTTTGGAGCAAAATGGTCAGAGAGAAGTAGTCAAGTTCTCACTTTTTTCCCTTGCCAAAAGCAAATGCATCATAGAGCACCTGAGTTTCCTGAGAATGACTAAATTTGTCTTTTTTATCATGCAGCTGAGATATGGTGTGACGTATTTTACTGCAGAAGCAAGTGAGGTACCAGCATTTTTTCTTTATTCTCCTCCAAATAGCTGATGTATGGTACAAACATCCATGCCACAGGAGTGAAAGGAACATGTGCTATTGCTTTACCCTTTGAAAGTATTGTGCCTGCACAGGTTAAAGGAGCCAAACAAAAAAGACAAACAGAGAGCTGTTTTATGTAATAAAAGATCCCAATAAATATTAGCCAAAAGTATATTTTGAACAGATCCCATCTCATTCTCTAAGATAATATTGTAACCTGCAGTGCAGAGGGGCTCTGTCAGTTGGAAATACAATATTAAATAGAGCAAAATAGTAAGACCTTTTTCCTTCACCAATTAAAAAAAAAAGCAAATTTCAACTTTTCTGAGCCCTTTGGGTACATCAGCATGTGTTCTTTTGGGGGATTCTTTGCAACATGTCATTGTATAGAACAGAAAATTGACGGGTTGTCATTTTCATCACAAATACATCATTTTACTGGGGGGAAATAGAGAACCTGGATGTAGCACCGTGGAGAAGCTTTCTTGTGTATTACAGTCTAACCTCACAAACCCTTAGTGGCTCACAAAACTTTAAAGATGACAGTTCAGGAAAATTATTACTGCCTGGTACAGTATACTGAGAAAAAATCTGTAAGAACATTTGGGTTTACAAGCCAGGGATCTCTACTAAGGCTGTCTTTGAAAGTGAGCAGGTATCTTGACATTTTTTAATTTTATTATCCTTTTTTTGGTAATCCCTGACTTATTTCAACCTGAGCATGTAGGCCAGGAGAGGCAGTAGGAAGCCGAAAAGCAGTACAGTACTGCCAAGCTGTCATCAGATGACCTTCAATGTACATTGCTGTTTTTCAATAGACAGTGCTATACTGCAAAAANAAAAAAAAAAAAAAAAAAAAAAAAAACACCTAAAAGGAAAACCAACCTGCCTTTGCCTTCTCTTTCTCCACTGGGTGCCACCCTCTCTTTTAAGTGAGGAGCCTGGATAGACTGATTTATCCATCTCCACACCCCATTCCATTTTTCCACACATGGATAAAATTTGGACTTCAACACAGCATAAGCAGCTAGTGGCTTGTAGAGGGTTAAATCCTCTCCAAACCCATAGGTAATGACAAATACCTCATGTTTGTTGAAGTGAAACATAATTCTGCAGCTTCTCAAAGTCATGGGCGATTTTCTACACTGTCAATCTAAGCTGGGCTTTAATATGATAAAGAGCTCTGAAACTGCATTCCTATCACAGGTTGAACACACTATCAAAATCATTTTGATCCACTTCTCCTATCTCATAAACAGCTGGCATTTGGCATGGCTGAGTGGATGGAGACATTTCTGAACTGACTTTAATGACCTCGTAGTACATCTGCAATAGATGAAACTTAGAAGTTAATCATGATTGAAGCTGGCACCTGAAACAAAATTCTCACCTAATCTTTGTGCTATGTTAGCAGCAATATCTTCTAGAGATACAATTTGGAAGCATTTCTGATCTAATCTCAAAGGAGTACTAACACCATAAAATAATTGCTTTGGAATAAATGGATTTACAAATAGTCTGTGCTGTATTTGAGTAGTTCAGGTTCACTGTTCTATTAGCATTTTCCTGAGAAGCTCAACTTTGAGCTCTACAGGTGTCCTTTCTCCTAGTATTTTTCTTGGCTTTTAATTGTATCAGAGAGTTGTAATTACACTAATTGAAGGTAACTCTCAGCAGCTGAGCCATTTCATTAGGCTGGCATCACTACAAAGGGCCAGGGATACAGAGGGCTGATGGCACTTTGTGCCACTTATTTTGTCTTTTGACCTGAAAGACAGTGATTTTTCTGGGTAATTTTTGTTTTCTAAGTGCATTTATTTTTATAAACAGATTTTACAATATTCCTTCAAATTCTACTGTTTTGAACAATATCTGTGCCAAATTAAAGGCTAAGTCATGACTATATATATATACACACACGTATTTTCAGAAATTAGATCTCATAGTTGCTTTACTTGATATTAAACCTGTCATACTAGCAGGTCTTTCTTAACATTTTCCATGTGCAGTTGTTCATCTTCAACTTGGGAAGCAGTAATCTATCCTTATTCCTATGATAACCTCTACTAATACACACTCTACATTGCCCAAACTGATGAACACTTCATAAATGTTCATAGCACATTCTGAATATTACAGACATAAAATCACTCCATCTTTATTGGAGAAGTCTCTGTCAGTTATCATAATCATTTACCACTTTTCAAAACTTTGTTCAGAAATATCCTTTGCAATTTTAAGACTTGTGATTACCATTATCTCAACTTGTGAATTTGTTTTGGCTCCTTTACAGACGTTTTGAAATATCAGGATCATTCTCTGCCAGTAAAGAAAAGTTCTCACATAAATATATTTTCAACTTATTTACTATGCTGGACTCGTGTTGCATGGGAAAAAGAAAGTATGTTGTTTTCATTGTAATTTTAACCTCTTTTCCTATTTTTTCTCTGAAAATGCAATATACCCTCAAAGTAGTTTGTGACATTTTGAAAAATACCAAATATTTCATGATGGCGTTAAAAAACATTCCTTTAAGCGGGACAAAAAAACAAGAACTACAAGAACTTGAGGGATGGGAAATCCTTCACAGTGAAAAAAGAGTTTAAAACTTCAATCTAGTTATTTGAGAAAAGGAAAAACAGTAACTTGACAAATTATGCTTTCATTGCCAGAAAATACTAGATACCTAAAAGGCTTTTATGTTAATGGAGGAAAACATAAGACTAACTCATAGCTGGAAGCAGAAATGAGAGAAATTCACATGGGAAAGAGGTGCATTTTTTAATAGTAAGACCACATAACTTCCGTAAGGACCAAGGCATTTGCCTTCCAATATCTCCACATCAGATCTGAGTGCCTTGCTGGTTTGTTTATATGGTTTTTTGTTTTACCTTTGGTACCTAATAATTATGCTTCAATCCCACATTATTGAGCTCAATACAGATGCCCCCAAATCAAAGCTAACTGCCTGTGATAGAACCACCCAAATGACCACGTTTTCTCTTTTTTATTTGCATTCTGTGAGCAGATGACAATTTCACTAGAATGTTTTCCTTTTAGGGAATTTAGACTACATGAAAGCATCATAAATACAGTCAAGTGCCTAAACCTGGAAAAAGCTGCAGAAACAAAGTCTGGCAGTAGTGGAGTCAGACCAATGGAGCTAGATAAGCAGGAAGGATGGCTTTGCCATCCAGAACTACAAACTGGGAAAGCTTTAACTGGCATTGTTGAGATCAAAGAATTATTAAGTGTCTGGCAGCCTTTGGTTCTCATGGCAGATGATGGCAGAACCTGATGGATGCTTTCCCCAAGGGCACTGGTACTGTCTTCCTTCATAATTAGACCATATTTCTTTGGGGTTTTTTCTTTCTCTCATGCAAACATGTTCCTTTATGAAAAGGAGGTAAAGCGATGACAATTAAAGAGCTTTCATGCCTTGTTCTGGGCATTCTGAAACAGAGCCCTGGGCACTCTGAATCTTTGATGAATCATCAGTAACGTGGCAGAAGGACAAAGAGGAACTACCAGTATCTGAACTGTTGATTACACTAGCGGCAATTGCTTTTATGTTTTGTTGATATAATGGTTTCCATTTGCCTCTCAATCAGACACCCACAAAAGCAATTAGAATTAAGCTCAAAAGATGGATTTTTTTCACTGTTAGATGGGAGTGGGTCTGGAGTCACATGTTGCTGAAGTCATGCCTTCTGAAAAGTCTTGCTTCCTGTGTTCCACTTGTGGATAACATGTAAGTATCTGGCATTGAGGTGCAGGGAAAAGCAAGAAAAGAAGTAAAATCCTGGGTATCAGGCTCAGAAAAGCAGGAGGTAGTGGGGCAAAAGCTAGATCTTCCTACAAAGGACCAAACACTTCCAAGCAAAAGTAGAGAGGAAAGTTACCTTGTGAAAGAGGAAAACAGATTTTCTGGCTGCAGAAATAGTGAAAAATGGGCAACAACCTGCACAAGTTTCCTTTGAAAAAGCCACTTCCTAGTCAAAGCAGAAAAAAATCATAAAATGTGTTTGAAAGGAGACCTTCAACATCATCATCGACAGCTGCCAAAAACTATCAAGAGTTCATCTGCAAGGAAACAAAACAAAGGGACACTTCCCTCTCTAGTGTTAGCTGATGGGAGAAGCTACCAATCTGCTTTTATCAGTCACTCAATTTGTGTAAGTGACAGCAGAGATCTATGTGGTGGATGGAAAGTTTCTTGATTGATGGCAGCTTGCTGTCGTTATTCAGCTTGCTTTAAAAATACATGTGCATATATATACATATACTTACATGTGCGTGTGTGTTGTGTGTATGTGTGATGAGTAACAAGATCCAGTTAAAGAACATTACCAGCTGACAAATCAGGCACTCATAAATAGCCTGTTTCAGTACAAAGTTTGCTTGTTCGGAAATATTTGCACAGATTTGAAAGATCCAATTCCAAGTGTCCGACAGAGTTTTCCTGTGAGAGCTTGGGGAAATGCCAAGAGAGGAGTTTGGCTGCCTAACCGGGCCTCTAGTGCCATTTCAGATGAAGGCAAGAATAGCTTTGGGTGCCTAAAATGAAGTTAGACCTCTATTTTTGTATCCCTCCTCATTTAACTCTGTGCTTCAGCAATACATTGCTCTGACCTCTACCAAGTTTTCTCACCAGCAGTTCCCAGGAATCACCATAGTATGTGCTGCCATTCAGCCATGATAGTGCTGTAGGGCCCTTTAAGCACATTAACCTCTTTATGCACATGAATTCCTTTACTTTAAATCCTTTACTCTCTTTTTAATTTTTTTTTCTTCAGGATAACCTGTCTGTCAAATAAATTGCTGACGTATACAGGAAAACCAGATTTTAATCTGCTGATCATGAATTGTTCATGAGCAAGTGACGCAGTAGAGATCAGAGGTTTGCTCTGAATTTCCTGTTGCCAAATCACATGGGGTCAGATTTGTTTAAAATAAAGAAAAAGGTGGGGAAGGCAAGGGGGAAAAAACTTCGTCATTTCAAAGAGAAAACTGATCTCTAGAGCCGGATCTTCTTTTCATGTTCACTTTATCAGGGTACCTACAAAAGTATGATGGGATGGAGTTACACATTTAAATTCCTTTTAAAGCAACATTCAGTTTCCAATTATTTATCATGCCATGGATAAACTGTTACTCTTTTTCAGGTGCTATGTCTACAATGCCCTCACCTAATTGTAGCAGTCTCACAGCAGCCCTTCCTCATGCAAAGAGAAGAAAGATAACATAATATCTGCTCTTCAGCTCCTGAAACACAGCTCCAGCCTTCCAGAGAAACCACACCGGTAGTGCCAATAGACTGAGAACAGTCCAGCTAAAAATGTTTTGTTGTTGTTTTTTTTAATAATAAATGAATAGGGCCTGATCACTTATTTTTCTTATTGTAGCAGCTTGGTGGGAGCATCCAGGAAAAAAATAAAACAAGCAAAGTGCTAAGTGGATAATTAAAGTTCACACTGAAAGAAATGTACGCAGTTGCAAATGGTAAATTAGAGGAATCTTGTGGAAGACATCAGCGTTGAAAGCTTCCTGAGGGCAGCAAACTCATCAGGACAGCAGGAGCACTTAGCCTTCCCTGAACTTTGGACACTTCTCAAACCCAGACAGTTCATCCTGGCTGTAGATGTGACCCCCTATGCCTCTGCTACACCCAAAGCCAGCTGGAGGTCACTCCAATTACTCTTATGCATCATGAGGTTTTGGTGAAACCAATGAATTTACCAGTTATGGAAGCCATAATGTGAGGAGGAAGATTCACTAACAAGGAGCTTTGGAACTCAAATGGTCAGAAACACATAAATCAGGAGGAAGCCCAGTCAAACCCTTGTTCTCTGTCCAGAAGTAAATTGCAAAATGCCAGCTGGCACTGGAAGGCAGTGTTCTAGAAAATACAGCGTTGGTGATTATACAGTGGCACATGTCATCTACTTCAAAAGGACTATGTGGACAGGGGTGACCCAAGGAGTAGTTTGTCCTTTCTAATCTGTCAAAAACAGCTCCCTGGTTAAGAAAAATCTCTAATGAAGAAAAGGGGATGGAACTGTGACAGGTAGCAACCAATTGGACAGACAATGTTTTTGAGTTATGCCAATTTAAAAGAGCAGTGTTTGGACTCCAAGTTAAAATTGTGTACTATTATGACAAATATTTTTATTGCAAAACAGCACTGTCTTCACCATTTTCATACCAGTCATCCATGTGTCTCCCTCTTTTTTTCCAAGAAGGCTATCATTTGCTGCTGCGTTCATGCTGCTGAAATTCAGTCCTGCTGTATTCAGTGTGTGTTTTCCTGCCTCTTTTAACACTGGCTTTAGCACAGATGTTTGCTGGAACTATTGGCTTGAATCTAGTTTTGTTTACTAATTGTGATTACACTGGCAATTCTCTCTGGTTGCAAGGTATTTTCTTCAAGTATGATGAGGCTTTTGTCCCAGGAGGAGACTCCTGGGAGAATATTTCCATAGTCTGAAAACAGGTCATCTGTTTTTTAAAAAAGGAAATTATCATTTCTCTCTCCTAACAAGGAAAGAAGGCATTGAGTTTATGGCTAAAAATGTCCTGGAACTCAAAGCAAGCAGTCTCTGCCAGTATGCCCCTCGTCAAGTTGTATTAATACCTTTGGCCCTGGTTCAGCAAAGGACTGAAGCAAGTTGCACATGCAGAGAAAGTTAATGTCTTCTCCAAGCCGGTGTTGAGTATATCCCAATGTTTGCTTTTCACACAGCTGAATGGGAGCAGACTTTCTCCAAAAATATAACTCCATTTGTGCTGCTGCATATTTCTCGAAAGTCTGAGCATTGTGTAGAGGCTGCAAGGAAAGGAGCTTATGGATGCCATCCATTTGATTTATGGGTGAAATAACAGAGGGATAATTTGCAGCAGGGGTTGAATGGTGGGGGTTTTTGCCAACTTTGTAAGATAACTCTCGGGTCATCCCTGGACTTTCTGAATTCCATTATAACTCTCTTCATCGAAATACATTTGTTATTCTCAGGCCTAGCCTAATGAATTATCCAAGCCTTTCTGAATGTGTTTGCTCTGCTCTTTATTATTCATACTTTTTTCCCATTTATTATCCTCTGCAGTGAAAATATAACTTTCAAATCCCTCCTCCAAATCACTGATCTAAGCCCATCATCTTTGTAGCAAATCAAGCATACATCAGAATTAATAGCCAAAATCATTTGCTCTATGCTGTACTTCATTTTTCTGTTTGTTAACTTTTGAATTTACACATATAGCAGTAGTTTGATTTTCCAGCCTGAAGAACTGCAGATGTGCAGCAAACCTGAGGCTGACAGACAGTGAGATGTCATACCTTCTCAGGAATGGCCTGAGATCAAAACCTGGCTCCAGAGGGTAAAAATCTGGATCACATTTTGGTAGCAAGGGTTTTCATGGAAGTCAGAGTTTAGAGATCAGGTAGCCAGTTCTGAAATATGCCTGTCAATTTCAATTGTCTTCCACAGCTATTTTCTCAGTCTTGGAAATATGTGAATGATTGACAATAAGAAAATGTTTGAAAATCCTCAGCCTTTTCCAATTTGAAAGTGAATTTAAATTGTGATCTGATTGTAAAGCACTGGAATAGAAATACAGAGATGAAAATTTAGTATCTTGTTCAGTTACACTTCTGGTGTGTGACTTTGAATAAGTCACTTAACCTATTCTTTGCCTCATTTCTCAGCATGGATAATAAACCTGGTCTAGCAGTAAAACAGGCAAAAAGCTTAAAAGTTAAAATGAAGTAACCACTGAGAGTTAGATAGACAATGAGAGTTAGATAACCAATGAGAGTTAGATAGACACTCTCCCTCTGCTTGATGTCGAATAAGCCACTTCACTGTGGTAAAGTCACCAACTGGCCAGGCAGGTTTGCAGGAACAGTCTCAGAGGGAGACTTAAGGCCAACAAAATAACACACCTAAGGGAGGGAATGAGGGAACTCCAGGCATCTCTTTCCATGGATATACCTGCAGTAGATATTTGCTGACTCAGCCATCTGCCAGCATCTGCTTTTGCAACACTCAGACAGGGCTGGAAGAGAGGAGATCCAGAAATCTTTCCTGAAAGGGTCCTGGGATTCAACAAAGACACCAAAGAACAGCAGCCTGAATTCACTGCTCCTAACAAGTCACATCGAATGTGCAAAGCTGGTTCACATGAGTACCCTAAGCTTAAAGCATCTCCAAGGACCAAGAATAATCAAGGAATTTGGAGAGTTTATGACATAAACTTTGCCACCAAATGGCCTGTAGTTTCCTGTCTACCAAAGCCACAATTAGATCAGACATACAAACTATTTTTTGTGGCAATAAAAAACCCCCTGCTCCTCCTAAAATGTTATTCTCATGCTGTGTCAAATTGCTTCTTGTTTCAAGGACTATCCTCCTATTGTAGAGAAATTACACAAAAAACATGCAGACTGAATTGCCAATTAAGACTAAGAGAAGGATAAAGCAATCCTTGGTGCTATTTCACAACCTTCATTCTGGTAAAATGCAGATGTCATTATTAGTCACTGCCTTTCCCATAAATCTGTGTTAAATATTAATGCTCAGGTACAGTCTACCTGATTTTTGTCTGAAATACAAGGGCTTGCAGCAAGGCGACCTCAGAAAATGGTAGTAAATGAGCCATAAATAGAGGTCATGGAAAAATTCACAAGAAAAACATGTCGGGCATTCTCTAGTATAAAACAGAATGTTCTCTTTTTTTCATCCTTTCATTTGAAGTTAGTTCTGCTTTACACTGGGGAAGTGGGGGTTGGAACTAGCTGACCTACAAAAGTCCTTACCAAACAGGTTGTTCTACAATTCCATGATTTGTGACTTTGCTATTAATTTTTCAAATTAAAACAGCCTGTGTGAGTGAACACAGCTACCAAGTTATTTCACTAACTCATGCTGTAGCTGCCTAATACTATACTTTGTCAAACATAACAACATACAAGTATAGTTCATGAAAGTTATTCCATGTTCCTGCTTGCACTATGTGTGATATAGAGGATAACATCACAGGAAATCTGTAATGAGATTTGTCTCCATTATTCTCCGGGGTAGTTGGCAGATTTTTTGAGCTATTTCTCTCCCAGTGTATCTTTTTGTTCCTGCAATTTATTTCAATTTTATGTCATTATTTTGTTTTGTGAATGTCTCATCAAAGAAGCTCTCTGTGTGTTCTCCTTTTGTCCATATAAAATGCCTGAATGATTGTTATCTATTTGTGCTCATTTTGCTCTTTACTCTGGCTCTAAATCTTCTCTACTATGTTTTACTGTATCCCACTTGTTTGCAAGAAGTTAATAACTTATATTAAACACCATGGATTCTCCTTCTAGCAAAATCAAGTTACTTGATATGACATTTTCCAAAACAGAAATAATAGCTAAGTGACAAAATATCACTGAAAAAAAAAGGGAAGGTCACTATCTGCCTCTTACTTGTGCTTCTAAAAATCTGCCCTCAGAGATTTGAGAGTATTGCAAGGTCAGGTCTGATTGCATGTGTAGACTGCACTGAGCATAAGGTTTCATAATTTTACATTTCACATGCTAAGCATACAAGTCCTCAACTAAAATTGGCAAGCTTTCTGCCTCCAACATGCAAAGGAGATATATATATGTATTTTTACAAGTGTTGGCGCTGTCATTTACTAATGTAAGACTGTGTGTGACACTTTGTCAGTCATCATCTTTTTCTTGAGGTGGTGGGAGAAAAACAGCTTGGTGATGAAAAAGTGGTGCCTAAACTCTCTGTGACCTGCAGGTTCATTATATCAGTGTTAAAAAGCCTTTAAAGTGAACGTGGAATCATTAGCTCCTCTTGAGAAATGTGGCCTTTGCACATTTGTAGTAAACCTAACAAAACACTAAAGCTGCACCCATGCTGAAGGCTCAAAGGACTGCCACAATCCTGCTGTCTAATAACAGAACTGCAGTGGGTAGAGAAGTGGAACACCACTGCAGTGGGTAGAGAAGAGGAGGCAAAACATGTTCCTGGAGACAGCATGGAAGAGAAGAGCAGGATAGATTTGGCAAAAACAACAACAACAACAGCAAACCAACCAACCAAAACAAAACAAAAACAAAACAACAACAAAACGGTGCAGAGGCAGCCTCCTAGCTGGGGAAGCTGTGGCTTCACAAGGATGATCCATGCACAGGTCGCAGCAATTGAGGCTGACATTTAGTGTAAGAGGAAGTTGGAAAGCAAATGCCACAGAGACAGTGATCACAGCCTTTCACCTGCACCTGCGTTTTAATTTCCCTACCCGTGTCACCTTTGCAGGATATTGTGGTCCTGTAAATGCAGCTGGCCAAAGAGCAATTAACTTCAATTAGGCTTGACTCTAATTGAAATGCAAGGATTAGGAGGGTAAAGGGAGCCTGGCAACCAAGATGCCACCACTATATTGTCTGATTCAAACCCCTGTGATCATTAGCCTCCACTCTGCTCCCCAAATCATCGCAGGCAGCACAGCACTCCAGGCTTCCAGGTCCCCCAGAAGCACTATTAACACTGTAAACATCAGTACACTGAGCCATCAGACTGGCAGCACTTTCCCAGCAGGAAAGGAAACCTAATGTATGTTGACATGTGACGGGCACAGGAGCAGTGGTGCAGCCCTTCGAGGATTGCACATGCCATTCTCTCCCTTTCAGAACTGTTGAAAACATGGACTGCCCTTGCCCAAAATGGACAAGTGTAAGCCAAATGCTGTCAGTTCCCCTTATTATTGATAATGCTTGGGAGGACTGAGCTTTGTTTGATCTTTTTTTTCGGTCTTCTTGTGCAAATGGAAATGGTGCTTTTTTCCCAGTTGTTTTTTTCCACTCCATGGTGCACAGAGATGGTCTGAATGTGCAAGAGGAACCATTCCCTGCATGAAATGCCAGGAACATAGACATGTAGGTAAGACTTTGTAAAATTTCTGGGTGTTTTTTTGGCTCTCTCCTTAAGACAACCAGCAAGTCCCAGAGAAAAATAAAATTCTGTGTGGGCATACTCAGATCAGACATGAAATATTCATGCTAATGTAGCAGCCTGCTGCTGTTTTGGAGGGTTAGTTTGTTTATTAATTTACTTACTTAGTTAGTTATTGGTTCTGCTTTTTAAAAACAGATTTAATTAGATCTGCCAAAGACAAAAGTTAACTTGTTTACCTTTAGAAGGCTTATCCTCTATTCTACAAGCATTTTCCTCATGTTCCTATTACTCTTCGTTAGAATTTAAGCTGTTCTCCTGAGATGGTTAAACCAAGTTAGCCTGACAGACAGGAAAATGTTTGCAGATACCTTAGCAGTCATGTCCTGAAGTAGTTGTCACCAAAAACAATTTTAGAGGCAAGTGGATGCCTAAAAATAAAATTTTTAATTTTATTTTTCAGGAGTTGAAATTATCACAGTTGGAAACTGTATTATGCCTGAGCTACAGCTCAAGTCCAAAGTTGAGCCAAAGTGCAAGCTTGAGTGCCAAACTGGTATTAAATACTAGAATGACGTAGGAAAACTTTATGAAATTTCTCATAGCAAATACTGTATCTCCCATAATATCAGATTACTGCTTTCTTTTTTCTTTGCTAAAAACACCAAGATGAAAACTATCAGAGAAGAAGAACCAAAAATCACTTCTTTCCATTGATCAAATTTGGTGTTGCTGTTCTTATTCACCAGCAAAACAAAGAAAGCACCAGGCAAAGATTTGGGAAGAATGATTAATTTCTGTTGGCAGTTCTCTGTCTAGTCCTTAGGCAACTTTGGTTTAGCTTTTAAGGCAGTCAGCTGTGATTTCACAGGTTCCACATAAAGCACATGCACATCCATCCATCACCAGAGGAGCCTTTGAGGAATCAATCTGCTTAGTTTTTCTTAAAACCTGAACTGTTTGGATGATTTGATAAAGCACTGAACTTTATCTTTAAATGGCTATTTCACCATGTGGTTCCTCTATAAAATTAGAGTTGATTTTCACCCCTGGCATGTCTCATCTCCATGGATCACAAGTGTTTTAGAACAAGGACTGTCCTTCAGTGTGTGCTCAGAGTCCCAGGCAGCAGATCCACATGTGAGTGGTGAGACACAAGGAAAGTACCAATAGCAGCAGACCCATGATAGCAGCTGCAATTTCTGGCAGCTACAGGAGAGAGCCAGGACAGATGAGGATGAAGGCCAGTCTTCTACAGCTTACTCCTACAGGATCAGAAAACTCCTTAGTAGAGCAACTTTTTTGAGTAAACTTGTTTGGATAGCTGTCATAATAGAGGAAATTAAGAAGGAAAGATAAACGTGAGGTTGACAGCTGAGGTTATAAAAACCCAATAAAAATTAGAATTATGCTTGCTGGTATTGTCTTGTGGAACTTGACAGCCAGGGATCCCAGGTCTGGTCATGCTTCTCTCATGTTCTCACCTTACACAAGCACTGACATTTCTGTCTGTCTCAGCTGTTTGTACACACAAGAAGCTTCAGGGCTGAGTGATTGCAGCTTCCCTTTCCAGACCTCTCCTGCTGAAGGGCACAAAAATATACATGATGGGCCTTTTTTCTCTCCCACCTAGAATGAGAGCCAGTCCTGAGTCAGGCAGCGTTTATTACTACCGCTAATAACTACATCAAATTGTTTGGTTTGTGGTTGTGTTTTTTGAATTGAGTAGAATCTGGGGGAAAGTGACTTTGGACTGAGGACATTGTGTCTGACAGCCAGCTTATAAAGCAGATCTCCAAGATGGGCATAAGTATTATCTGTGGAGGAGCTGACAACAGAAGCACCCTGGATGTGTCTTCAATATGAACTTCTATAAAAATCAGGTCTGTCCAGAAATAGTGTCAGCTCAGCAAAGTCCTTCACCTTTTTAGCTTCCTCGTGAAGAAATAACAGGAAGGAAGCAACAATTGCAGGTACAGAAAACCTACCAGAAGTTGGCAACAGGACTTCATAGGACTGGAGACAAAGTCCTTGGATATTAACACCCTGCTGATTGAATGTTCAGTCAATTGCTCTAATAAGCAGTGACCTTCAAGGTTGCTTCGTTTCTCTCCATAGGCAAAGCATGTAGTTCCCTGCCTCCCTTACCTCTCTGCAAGGTGTTGCAACACCTTAGGTTGGAAAAAAATGTTTGGGATTGGGGTTCCCAGAATTATTTTGACCTTGCATAACCCTGGTTCCTTCAGAAATAAGCCTGGTTCCTTCAAAAGTAGCTGAGTTCATAAGGCTGCTCATAATTTGCAAGGGCACCCTTATTTAAAATCCATCTGACCTCATTTGTAGGAGAAATGTGTCCACTTTTTCTGTGTTACTCAACCTTATAATAAGCCTAAGAACACAAGCCTGGAAGGAAGGACTCAAATGATTTTTAAAAATCTCCTTGGTGGGGAGAACGGACACAGCCTCTCTTTTGTCACATAACAGCTTACAATTTTTCACAAATGACTAAACTCAAGTCCTTAAAAGTGCAAAGTGCCTTACTGTGCTATATACAAAATGCCTACATACTTTGGGGCAGCTGGGTTTAAGTCCCTCAAGCTGCTCCTCACCTATAATATGAGTTAATAACATCTTCCCACTTCAGCAGAGTGCGCCAGAAGCAGTTCATTACTGCCCTCAGGTGTGAAACCAGCTGCAGGCACAAAGCCACTGCCATAAAAGAGTGCAGCTGGAGCAACAACAGCGTTAGAGAATGACAGCCTGAGGGGGCTGTCGGGTGGGCTGGAAGATTGGCAGTGTGGGAGGGCAGGAGCAGTTGAGGAAACTTGTGAGGTTTCCTTAGTTTTCTATGAATACCAGGTTTCTAGGTCAGGATTCAGAGCGGGGTCTATAAAAAGAGAAAAGGAACAAGAAGTATTAGGGATTGGAGTGGAGGGAGTGCTCATGCTAAGCATGAAGTTCTGGGGTTGAGTTTAAAAGGTAAATGGTTTTGCTGCCTTTCTACTCTTTTGTTTGATTTTTNTTTTTTTTTTTGGCCACAGAATGCCAGGTTGCATTACACCTTAGCTACAAACAAGTGTTCTATATACAGGTGCAGCTCTCTGATAGATGATCTGAGTTGCAAAGCTGTTTTCCTCTTAGTTTATGCAGGGGACCTTTTTCCTAGTCCTTCATAGAAGTAACTCTGCCTACTGTGATTTTTCCTGTAGTTATCTCAGACGGGCTTGTTTCCTCTTTTTGTTTATTAA
Organism: Cyanoderma ruficeps; assembly: GCA_008694505.1. Lineage (NCBI taxonomy): Eukaryota > Metazoa > Chordata > Aves > Passeriformes > Timaliidae > Cyanoderma > Cyanoderma ruficeps. The sequence goes on along the minus strand of VZDJ01000594.1, from coordinate 10,710,439 downwards.
AAAAAAAAAGAGAAATAGTTAAGACTCTTTTAAAGAGCCTCTATGGGAATTTGAAGTACTCACAGACAGAATGGAACCTCTCAGCTTTAAAGCTACTACAAGTAACTTTACATTCCCCCTATACATATATTATGCTCCTGGACTGAGCTAGTGGTCACTGCGTAACCTGGAGTTTAAAAAAGTGAAAGGAATATCATGAAGTTAGTGGACATAAAACTGTTCAACAACAAGAGGAATTCTTCCTGTCTCTGAAGAATAAGACGCTTGGATATCCTGGCTACCAGCAATCCCTGAATCGAGTGACATCCTTCCTTGGCCAACTATTGCTATAGCTCCTTTGTTTCAGTTACAGATAAATGAAATGTTATCTGAAAGGCTCTGCTTCACTCTTATCCTTCAGAAAGAAGTGGCATTATATGAGAGCAATCAAAATGCTGCCACTTGAAGTTTACAACTTCAGCATGGTAGGAACTCTAGAATGCAACTCTTTTGAGGGAAAACAAATATATATATATTAAACAGTAAAATTACATGTTAATCAGTAAGTTCTTCTCTTAAAAAGCAAGCTTGGTGTTTTGCCAGCTAATCAGTGGTGTTCACTGGGAATGTTCTAGCAAATGCTTTTGCTGCAGCACAAGCACCTGTTCAAAATCATAATTTTCATGGAAATCTAGCAATATAAAAAGCATTTCCATGTTGTGAATGTTTCTTTGGTTCAGTAGGAGAACTCTGAATGAAAATTTGGGTACTGAACCCAGAATAATTAGGACACTGCAGTCTTTCACCTTCGTTGCCCCAAGCTGAAGGTGGTAGAGAGGTTTTCTGAATCTCTAAGCTCAGGAACCGAAATCTGAGCCTCTCATGTCTAATGGGAGGGGTTTTTTATTCATATGCTCTCTGGATTTTATTCAAACTCTTTCTTCCTTACCTCTCCTGTCAAAACAACTGTTAAGCACTTTCTTTAAAAGTTTTTCCTCTAACATGTAACAGAAGGAACACAAATTGATAAGCTTTCATGTGAAGTTTTTTTACAGCAAGTTCCTATAAAAAGCAATATATCTGCAACTGCGCCATTTCTTATGGCAATCTCGTCTGGAGGCAAATCTGTGACCTTCCGTGCCCATTTCACTATCTATGACATTTGTCTCATGAAAATTTTTAAGTCCCTCATACCTGCTGTATGGCTTTTGGAAGATACCACTCTTATATGCACTTCTGTTCAGTTTGTTGACTTCTCTTCAAGCCTTACACTCATCCATAAAGCACCTCCATGCCTCAAACAAATAAGCATATTTTTGTGCTTTCATTCATGTTGAACCATAGGACTTTCCCTCCTGTGGAAAGGGAAGACTCACCACACCTACTTAGTGTTAGTGCACCATAAAGTGAGCCTGCTGCTGAAGTTTCTATACATTTCCCTGTTAACTGTTTGAAGAACCCATCGAAATATGATTGTGGACTTTGAAAAGAGTCCTTCCCAGCAGCAAGAACCAAAAACCACTACCATCCATATTTAATTTTCCCTCCTCCATACATCCAGTCCTTCTATTTGTGGAGAGATATTGATGTCAATTAATTTACTTCCAAGAAAATATGATTATTCTGAGAGCTGAGGTGGGTCCTTTAAGCTCCCTGATTGGGTAATTCACTAAAAAGCAGTAGATTTGTATTGCTGTCCCCAATAATAGTGGGTGAGTTACTGTGTACCTGCATTGGCATTTCATCCAAAGGAAATCCTGTTTGGCCAAGAGAAAGGCTTTGAAGAGATTTTTCTTTTTTCTTTGATGGCATCACATGGCCTGTGTGTGTCAAAAAGGTGGAATAAAACCTGAGCCCCAGGCTGCGAGTCTGTTCAGCTCTGATAATGTGTCTGCTGACCTTTAGTGCAACAGGGAGTTAAGTTGCTCCTAGTCTACAGCAGCAGCTGAAGATGGATCCCTGGCTGTTCTCCAGCCCAGGCTGTACGTGGGGTCATGAACAGCAGCTGCTTCTTCCAGCTAAGTGAGGTGCAAACCTCAGGATGGAAGACAGTGAACAAATCCCTACCATAGACCCATCTCACAGCAGCACTTCATGATGTCTCTACAGTCCATCTGCAGATACATCTTGTGAATGAGAGAAGGAACAAATAGTTCCTCATGGGAAATAAAGTTTGTGGGTTTTTTGTTGGAGTGTTCTAGTGGCTGCACTGTAAGTAATTAAAACTTAAGGAGTCTCAAAAAAAAATCTTCATACTTCAGGGTCTTACATTCCATAATGCTGAGAAATTAGCAGTCCAACAGGAGATGCAGAAGTCTTCTGTGAGATTTTATAGCAGAAAAACCTGAGCCATTTCTCATCAACATAAGATTTATATCACATGGAAGGTAAAGATCAATTACTATTAATTCATTGGGGAGATAAAAATTATAAATACAACTAATTTATTATATCCATAGGTAAAATCTGAGACCCACTGACAGTGCAGAGACTTTTGTCATTGAGCTGAAGAGGAGTGCAATGCCAAGCATTTTTAATATACATCCAAGCTCCTTTAAGCAAATAAAGCAATTATTTGTCATTCATATTCAGAGAATAAACTTGCCAGTTAGCTCTCTGAAATATTTGTTGCTATTACACTTTTGCATAATTTATTGCCAAATTTGTTTACATGTGCTGTGTTTGAAAACGAAGCAGCATGAGAGCAAAGAACATTATAGTTTGCCTGTTAAAGAAAAGAACAGTGTGAGGAGGCTTCCTTATTTCCACTGTATTGAAAGTGATAAGTTAAATACAGGGCCTGAAGTGCCTTTCCAGACTTACATAATAAATATAATATTCATCAAACCTCCTAGCTAAATATTGATCATTAAACTCCCACATTAAAGACCAGTCTGTGCTCACTTACTCCATAGGAAGGAGTCTGGGGGTGGAAGAAGTAGTTTCTGAAAAGTTTGTGCTCTTTCTCTCTTGCAACTGCTTCCTTGTGCTGATAAACCAAAATACCAGGCAGACAGAAATTGCCCTTAAATACTCTCTCCAAAAGCACTGTTAGGTTATAAGATATTCCCAAGGAGGTGGAGTAATACATGGATATGTCCTTGCTGTGAAGGCTTCCGGTGTGTTTGGGGCCAGCACAGGGGATGGCTGGTGAACAGAACGCTGCAGGAGCCCCAGGCACTCCCAGTCCTTCCCATCCCAGCCCAGCTCCATGCAGGGCTCCATCCCAGCACATCCCAGGTACTCACCTGTGATGTCATCAGCACAGCTGTGGCAGCATCACCTAGTGAACAGCTCTGTGGAACAGATTCCCCCTCTGTGGGTTTGCAGCATGAGTGGTTCTGTCAGCTCGGCTAGGTGTCTCAATGAGATGCCCCAACAAGGAGACCGTGCTTTTGGCTCCAGAGTTGCCCACCCCCAAAAAAGGAAGCTTTCCCATTAAAAACTGTTTTCACATCTTTCTGTAGTCAAATAACATACAAGTGTATTGAGTTGTTCAGCATTGCAGTAACAAAGAGGGAGAAATGCTCAGAGCAACATTAGCCTTTACTGTAAACTGAGCATGGAAGAAGATTAGTGCCTCTGTTGTGGTGATCACATGCAAACCTGAGCACCACAGGAGGCAGGGATGGGGGTATGGCCAGAGAATTCAGGGTAAACTTTATCTTTCATTGAGGTCAACAAATGTTTCTTACATGCAATGGAAATCAACTTGCAAAGAAACAAGTCCCTCGAAACAAAATTTCCCCTTCAGCAACTACAGCCTAGCACAGCCTTTTGCATAGATGGGCTTAGAGAAACAAGCACAGGGAAGGGAGAAGGGAGATCCTGGCAGAAGCACTGGTGGCCAAAACATACAATTTTCCCCATCTGCTGTCCCGTCAGTGAATTGAAGGCCATACGTGTCTCAGAAGGGTGCTGTACTGTTTAATTAGGTAATGTCAGGACAGTGCTTTGATCGTATAAACCACATATAAATGCTAAGGACTTAATTCCTCACATCCTGCACTGCAATGGGAAGCAAAAGAGTATTCCTTTGATCTCCTGTGCAGGCATCCAGACCAAACTGCTGTTCTGACATCCCTGGGTGAGTATTTAGGCCTAGTTACTCAACCCTTGAAACACATCCCATTTCTCCAGCATGTCACTCCTGCTGCCCATCTGTCTGCATGGCCCCATGCCCTCCTGAAAGCATCCTGTGTTCATGGTGGGAGCTCACAAGTGCCAAGAGGAGAGGGAGATGATGTGCACAGCCAGCAATGCTTTTCCTTTGAGGAGATCACTTTGTCAAGTGACACAACACATGCACTGTGTGTTGGCTGTGGTGGACAGACTTTCTGTAACACCTGAGTGGCAGTTTCATGCAGAAATAGAAATGGTCATGTCTTCTCTAAGAATTAGGAGCAGTAATGACTTTTAGGCAAAGCCTTATTTGTATTAGTCACAAATTCTGCACCACTGGGGCCCAGTTTGCAATTTAGCTGGTCTCATTTCTATTTCAGCAAAGAGTCAGGACAGCCTTTTTAATTATGTTACTGTGATACTGCTGCCTAAGTAGGAGAGATTCAGATATCAGCAGAACTACCTCAGAGCTCTTTTGACTCAACGGACTTCAAGGATTGCCAGACAAAATTAAATACATCAAGTTTCAGATTTATTGGGTAATGTTGTTTCAGCACAAGAAAATAATCCACCCAGTCACAGAGTGGATTTCCATCTTCCTCCACTAGTCAGAGGAATTGTGACTGACATTGTGATCTTGGAGGCTACTCCTGCCCTTGAGCATTACAGGCAATCTGTGCCCCAAGCAGCAAACACAGTCCCTGGATCAGTACCCAGAGGTGAGGCAGCCAGGGGTCATCATCATGGTAATAGTAGAGTTGAAGAAAATTGCAGATTAAATAAACCCAGACATGGAACCAAATAGTTGATTTCTGTGCAGTCCTTAATCCAGGGCTGACTCCAGGGAACAGAGATGGCAGTGTGCACCAGTTGGATGTTTCTGGCCAGGCCATTGTATGTTTTCATGCTCCTTCCTCTGGCTCCAGAAAGACACCCAGAAGCAGGGAAGGGAGATGGCCAGCCAGGTGTGATCCAAGCTGGATGAAGGAAGCACTGCAGATCAGCAAAAATCAATGCAGATGCTTTGAGGGTTTATTTCCATGATCAATATGCTGGAGTGTTCAAACTGGGAAGATATTCATAGTTCAACTATTGCTAACATGAATAACCAGTACTGGAAAACATGGTATCAGCAACCAGCCACTGCCAGCTCAGATAATTCCCTCCTGCCACCTCAGATCTTCAGCAATTGTTTTATGAGTTTGGAGAACAGGGATGGCATGACTCATGCAAGTATAATATTTCTTTTTTTCAGTCTAATGTTTTTGCCAAGAAAAGCTGGACAATCTGAAGCAAAATATTTTAACAAGTAGTAGGAAACAAATGAGACAACTGTGATTTTAGGAACAGCTTCCAGCCATCCAAGAGATCTGTGTGGCTCCCACAGCCAGCGAGCTGGGCCCCACCAGCTGTGTCAATGCAGAAAGAGAACGCTATGAAGATCCCGAGCATTGCTGAGTCCTGGTGAACTGGCTGTGTTTTCCTGCAACTGGGCCTAAACAAGAGTGAAATGAGGCCTAATAATCTTTCTAGAACAATAAATCTGTTCTATTCTAATTTTCTACTGAGAATAGCAATGAAGCAGTAAAATGTAGCCCAGTGGTTTAAAATAGATAAACCACATCTCACTGGTGCAAAATCATTATAGCGCCTGTCCATAAATTTTTGCACCAGTCTAAGCTATTTAATGAACTTGAGTACTTAAATTTAATATTGGCTCAGCTTAATCTCAGGTGATATTAATCACTAATTAATACTTTTTTGGAGGGTTGTTCATGCAGAAAGTATAACAGCTCTAATTACCACTTGTTTGATAATGTGCCTTTATCTCTATTTTAATGGGGCTACCCAGTTTATTTAGATGCAAACATCTAAGGATTTTTACATCCCCAAGAGCAATTGCTCTCTTAAATACTTTCAGTGATACAGTTACTTTAAAGCAATAAGCAGTGCAAGAGGAGCTAGCATGAAATTACATTATATCTCCAGAGCTTTGTAGTTATATAAGAACACTTGGCTTATTCTGTTAATTAGAGGAATATGTTTACTGCAGGTTTTTGAAGTTAATAATTATTTTCATTAGTTTAAAATTCTTTAACTGTCATCTCTGTATGTATGCTATTTGTATTAGTAATTCAATCCAGGTGTGTATGGTATTTTGTGCATTCCTATCTTAACCAAAGGATGAGCAAAATATAAAAGGAAAGAGATTCAGTTAGTCAGATGTCATCCCAAGTTCCAACACTGTAAGTATATATACATTTACATATATATGTATGTATATATGTATGCATATATGAGCTGCACCCAAGAAGCATGTGAACAAATTAAGATTTTATGCCAGAGATTTCCTACACTAAATCTAACAATTTTCCAATAGGCTTATTTTTGAAATACTAATATTTCTAGCCCACATTAATTTATAAGTGTCCCTTTAATGTAGAGCATAGCACTAATTAGAAATTTCCAAACATCAAAGGGAAAAACACTCTACTTATACTTTCTGAAGCTGGATGCAGGATAGTATAACATTTGTAGTTATACTATATATTACCATATATATATTACCATAGTATAACATAGGTAACATTTACTCTTGCATTTAAAGGACTAGGAGACAGATTTTTTCCCATGATTTCAATTTCCGTCATTTCAGACAAAAGCTTAACTGTTGAAGCTTATAGGCTGCATGCAAAATGAATTTTATATATATATATATATATGAGTAATGTGCAAAACCTTCAGTATTTAGTTGTTTACTTCTCCTTCCCTCAGTGTAAGCAGGTCAGATGCAAAAATACTTTGCTTCAGAAAAGGTGTCTGAAAATTAATTTATTAACATCCATTAGGCACTTGTAATGAAATGTAAGAGTGGAGTACAAAGAATCACTATTTTTTTTCTTTGCATTCATCAGACTAAATTGGATTAATCATATTGGAAAGGGTAATAAAATATTAGAGCTTGTTCTTATCTCTCTGCTTCCTCCCACTGGTTATAAATAAGTACACTGGATGCTACCTGCTGCTGTGATGCAACATTTGAGGAACTCTGTGCTGCCTTGTCATCTTGAGGCAGAAAATGGTAACAGAAAGATCTTTTCTTACTGAGTTCCATTGCTGGCCAGCACAAGAGAGGGAACAACTATAAACCAGAGGCATTTCCATTTTGCTTCATTTCTCTTTTTTTGTTTTTCTGTGAAATCAATGGCTGTGGAATTTTGAAATTCCCTCATAACTGCCAAACCTTTTTTCCCCCTCTGCCACACATCTGACAAGTGAAACCTCCATGCCCACTTGCCTTTGGCCTTTGCAGAAGGGTAGTCAGCCCCATTTCCCGTGCTGGGGTGTGGCTGATGGCAGCACGGGGCTGTCCCTGCGGTGACCTGCCGCCGCTCCTCTCTCCTCTCGAGGGGTGGCATCACCCTGACTGACGTGCTATGAAGCTGTGGCTCGGTCCTGCTGTTCACCTCTGCCTTCAGGTGCAGAGGAGGATGACACTGCCTCCAGAAATGAGCTTGAACTTTCAGGATACTGGAAGAGGGCTGGTTGTCACATGAGATCTGAATTAGATTTTTTTTAATTTGACCTGTCTCTGCTCAAAAGAGCCCATTCACAGCAGTGAGAGCTTTCTCTGGGTTGACATTTGTTCCTGCATGGCTTTCTACAAACCCTCTTTTTATCACCTGTCTAAAGTGAATCCAATCAGCTTTTCAGTTATGTAAAGACCATTTCCCATAGATCTTTTGTCATTCACATGTGGTGAAATACTTTAGATGGGGTTAAATCATAGTTCATTTCTGTTGAAGATCAGCACAGAAGGGTAGCATACTTTTCTGACTGTTTTCAGCAAGACCTTTAACTGAACAGAGGGCAGAGACATGTGAAGGCACACAAAGTTCACTCAAAGAGTTAAATGTAAATCCCAGATCCCAAAAGCTCAACAGAGACAGACAAGTGTCTTGCAGGTGGACCCACAGGACCACAGCCTATGTGGTACCAGAGGCAGCCAACAGGCTGCATTCACCCAGAGAACAAAAAAGATCTGCACAGCCAGCTATAACTTAGATCATGACATATTTAGAATGAGTATTTTTTCCTTCAAGTGCCATATAAAAATTTTTAATTTTAGGTTTTCCTCAAGGCCTACAGCTTCTACTTCTCTAACTGCTTTCTCTCTCCATTTTATATACATTGAAAGGAAAATCAGCTAAAACACTCTCCCTCTCTGAATATTTCCTTGAGGTACTTTTTAATGTTGGTGTTCCTATCTCAAGTCAAATAACCCAGGAGACAATTGGCCATACTTCAGCACTCTCCAGATCTGTGCTACTGCCTCAGTTTCTGCATCTCATGTTCTTTGTCTTTCCATCACATTCCTCTGGTGAAACAGAAACTCTGACAAACCCAGGCCTACACAGGAAGCTGACTGGTTCCTTCCTGAGCCCCACTGACTTTCAATGAACCCATGGCTCCTGTACTTTGAGCAGTCCATAACTTTCGTACTTTTAAAATGATTGGTCTTCCCCTTCCCTTTTCTTTTAACATCTCACAGCAGGCATGAAACTCTGTGAGATGGTCAGCAGGAGTACTGAGCTCATGTAAGTAAAAAGAAAGGAGTAACTTCTCAAGTCTTCCTCTATCTGGAACTGAATCCCTTGAAGATGCACAAAAGCAATATTCACTTTTAGAGGGGAAGGGTTTTTTTTATCTTCAGATACTCTTCATGCCTCTCAGGACCCTGTTTTGTTCTAAGAATCATTGAAGTCAGGTCTTTTTTTTGGTCTATGCCTAAATTGGGATCCAGAAGTCTTGAAGTAATTGTTCTGAGTAAGAGCTGTAGCTTCAGTCAGCCAGGTTAAAGTGAGATGAACTGAGTGGATCTTGGTTTCGGAATAGATGAATACATTTCCTTAATCACAACAAGCTATGACTTTCATTCATTTCCACACCTTCCAAATACATTCCTGAAATCAGAGGGGGAAAATTATGTTCCCATAATCTCCTGCCCACAAAAGAAAATAGGATAAAACCTAATTTTTATTTCCCTTTTAGGAAGTGAGAATTTCATCTTTTAAGAAAAGTTTTCCTTACAACTTTGAAATACAGAATCTTCAAGGCTATTAGGAAAATATTTTTTTTCAAAGATCTCTCAATTAAGAACTCATTTGAATTTCAAATAAAATACTGAAAATAAAGCATCTTGCCACTTAAACATGTTGTTCACCTGAGACAAATCAGATCAGCTATAGAAGCCACCAGATGTAATAGCTTGACCAAACACATTCCTAAGGCCAAAAGTCTGTCACAGTCTTTAAAATTCACAGTAAAAGCTGGAGAAAATCATGCCATGATAATTTTATATTAAGCCTATACGTTCAAGAAGACATAGGAGCATGTTTTAAAACAAAATTCATATTTTTCAACTTCAACTATATTTGAAGTTCTTAAAAAGAACACAAGCTTTTTTAATCTAACGATTTACAGTAATAAAGAGTTTGAAAGGCAGATTATACTTCTGTCTCAATCCTGGTTCAAGAATCTCACAAGTTTCTAGAAAATTCATCAAGCCTCATCTTTTAGTTGCTACTTCTTGCTGCTGAATTATAGTCAGCTGCTCTGAAGCTTTCTTCTCTCCCAGAGGCTAGAGAGGTTGTGGTCCAGCAGGTCCTTCCCCCAAAGAACACACATTCCCTCCGTGGCAGAGTTTCTTGCAGGAAATCTAACATGCTAGGAGGGCAGAAACTCAAGATTTTGTAGATGCCATAAATGGGAGCAATGCTGCTTTCCTACTTGGAGTCACATCCCAGCTCCAGATAGTCAGGGGTGTCCTCAGTTTCCCGGGGACTGTTGCAACCAGAGCTCAAAATGTCATCTTCATGTCCCTTGAGAAAATAATTGTAATGTGACCATCTCACGTTTTGAAACACCATCTACTCCTCTTGCTGCTGTAAAATAATCTGCTACCAAGTTCAAGGCAGCCTTCCTTCAGGGAGTGAGATCTTCAGGAAAAAATATCAGCATGAATGTAGAACTAGAACAAAATTAAAATTAATCTTTCCCAGTCTCCTATGTTTTCATGTATCTCCTCATTTCTGTGTGTGGGCTCTTTTGTATTGGTTTTTGAAACTGTGTTTTCTAATTGTAGAGAAAACAGACTTGGGGCTAAGTGTTGGATCATTGTCTCCCATGAACTTTTTCATTTGTACCTTGTGCCCTCTAGAAATTGAGCCTTGAAAGTCTCAGGCATTGATCTTTTTTTTCTTTTTTCTTGTCTGTGTAATGCATGTTGCATCTTATTATAGAAACAAAAGACACACATTTGCTTTTATCTGCATTTTAGAGTCAAAACACCGCTGTTCATTGTGAGGAGCGTCGTCAGCAGTGGTCTCCTGCCAATTCTCCTCCTCCAGATTCATATTCATTTGTTAGGTCTAATTAAAGACCCAGGGTACAAAGAAGCTTAGGGCTGCTTTACATTCAAGCTCCTCTGCTTTTGACTGATAGTACACCTTTTGTGTGCAACATTTTAGGTTTGTGTAGAATTGTCTTACAGTGACAGATTGCTTTTGTACTTGCTGGCTGCTGTCCATTTAATTTTCATTATATGTTTCATTGTATACTTCAGAGAGAGTTTGCTAAAGGTTTGCAACTTACCAAATTTACAGTGAGATTTGGATGCTCTGGGAATGGTTGGGAAAAGCCTGGTATCTTCCATCAAATTATTCTACAGTAGCTTTAAAGGAGCTATAGAGCCTGAGCAGATAAAACTAATGGAAAACATAATGCAATTCTTTCCTTCTTTATAGTTCTCTTCTTCTTTTCCTGCCAACTACTGCACAAGACTATTCCAAAGAGGATATACATTGTGTAAGGACTTGGAAATACCCACTCAAAGGTCAACCTGGGTTCTTTCCAGGCCAAAAATGTTCTGCAAGTTCAGTTAAAAGCCTTGTTGGGACACTTCTGTCTTGATCATCTTGAAAACCTGATCATGGCCAAGGCAGCCTAGAAATTGGCTGTCGTCTTTCAGTTTTGCACTGCCCGCAGGCACCAGAAATAGCCCTGACCATAGTACTGGAGTGTTACAGGTCCAACCCCTGTTCCACAAAGTGGTTTGTTTCTCTTGGAACTACACCTTTAAAAAATCAGTGTAATGGGGAAGGGAATCCAAATCTATTGCTTAAGATTCTTCTATTTTATTTAATCACTTACTAGGTGAGCCCAACTCCATGACCAGGTAGAATTTAACTTTGAGAAAAGGGAGGTTGTTTTAAGTCTTTCAAAGAAAAATAATGTCTCTTAGTAAAATCAGGGTGCGGTTTTCTGTAAAGCACTGCATTCAGCTCCATTTCCCCAGTATCAGGAAGTCAGTAGGAAATTGTGGGAACTGGAAAGGACTGATGAAATACTTTGGCAGAGCTTGAGAACAGGAAGAAACTGTGTTTTCAGGAAGAGAGCATGTGTTTGCATTTCAGCTGCTCCAGTTTTCATCCTGGCATCTCAGCTTAACCTGCTGATGAATGTGTGAGTTTGTGTTAAGACAGTAGACTGCAAACTGAACAGCTGAAGCACAGGTGTAAATTCCCTTCCGCTGCATCTGTCACAGGAGTAGCAAACTCCAACATGGGCTAGAGCAATAAATCCTTACACCGTGATTCCAAGAATCTGAAGAATATTTGTTTCATGCTAAACCTCTTGCAGAATATCCACAAAGCCCCAGAGTAGGCCCATAGGCTTTCTTCTGAATGTGTTTGCAGACCTGGGGAAAATGAAGAAAAAAACATTTTTTCTTAACTGCTTTGCACTGTTGTGGTAATTGTATCAATAAGGACAGAACTTTGCCTATAAGGGAAATCAGAGAGGAAGTCTGATCATACAGCCAGTGCCATTGCCCCCTATTCTGGGGACAGCCATTTACCATAGCTGGGACTATCAGGGTCCCATCTTCCCACTAAAGCATGATGCATTGGTGCCAACAGTATTTGCCCAAGTGTTTTATCAAGAGTACACCATACCCTATCTGTGTAGCCTATGTGCTTCTCTGGAACTTTGTGTTGGGCACTTGAATAAAGAGCATTTCCTGGCATTGGAAAGCAGAGCAGACACGTGCACCGCCAGGAAATACTTTTTGCCACTGCTTGCTACACCACATCAGTGTAGTTACTCCACATCATACCTGGGGAACACACTGGTGTTTCATCGTTTTTTCCGAGCTGATTAAAGTGTTAAAAATAAATACATCTGTTTAGGAAAAGATAGTTTTATTCTCACAGCAGGTTTTGCATCAAACTAAGCCCAGTTTGGATTTTTCAGTTTGGATCAGCCCTGAAATTTCTCATTCTGAGAAGAGTGTTCCACCCAGGCAGTCTTGTATGGGCCCAGACATAAACATGAAGGATTTTAAGGTTTTAAACCTTAAACTATTTTAATTTTAAAGGTTTCAGATCCTCTTCTTATTTCAACTAAGAAGACATTAGGTATTATTTTATGGGGATTCTTCTCTGAAAGAGCTGCCATCAGTGCCACTTGGTCCCTCAGAGGCCACCAGTATCTGCTCATTAATTTTGTTGATAAGTGTTAAATACACGGTTGACTTTGAAGTGAGTATCTTAAACTAACCGAGACAATCCATTCTTGCTCATGATAATGTCAACTTGAATATAAAGCCACTTGATTTATAAAGATTTTTGTTGTGTAGCTGAATTTAAAAAATAGCACACTCAATGCTTGCTGTCTATACTGTAAATAAAGCAGAGTATAATCACTCTGATAAGAAAGCACTTTTTCTGCCCAAATGCCATATTTTTAACTAATTTATTTTTTGGTACCTCTTGTGACTTATCTCACCAATAACAAGTTACAAGCCAGACAAGATACTCCAAAAGATCTAGAAAAATTTCATTAAGTGTTTTTAGAGGAATAAATGTCTTCACAGTGACTTTGAATTTTTGGCAGGAACCCACAGTTATGAGCCTGTCTCCAAGTTGACTGTAAGATAAGTGCACTGAATTCCATTGAGGTTACTAGTTTGTGCCCTGAGAAACCAGGTTCAGCTCCTGATTCTGCTATAGGTTTCCCAGTAGAGCCAGATTTGAAGCTAAGCTCACTGCTTTCCAGGAGAGTGTTCAGCATTGGAATATTGATTCTTTTTCTCTCCTTTTTTGAGCTAAGAGTTATTTAAGTATTTCATATCAAGTGGAACTATTTCTAATGATTTAATATTCACTAAGGGAATGAGACACTATAGTCTAATAGTTGCCTTGCTCTGCTGGGACAATGGAAGAGTTCAGCACAAAATCTCTACTATGTAAATCTTTAATTATTTTAGATAAAGTGGAAGAACTTTTGACTAGGTGAGACAAGGCGCATATCCAAGATAATTCTCTCACCTAAGTATTATGCTTGGAACTGTGTGTCTTGCTCCCTCAGCACTGGGAATTACAAAAGATAACTTGTTGCCAGCTCATAAATGCAGTATCTTCCTAGAAGAAAATTGTTCAGCCAAGAATGGCAGAAGTGCTGTTATGACTGGATCCAAAGCCTTGTAGTTATCTATTTTGCAAATCCCTATATCTAAACACTGTAAATGGATATATAGGGATAAAGAAGGGAGTTGGCATATGGCGCCATAGCCTTTGAACTTACTGTGTGGGAAGTTGACTTTGGAAAATTTAAGGCCATGGCAGAAATGTCCAGAATGCACCCCACCCCTTCGGCAGGCCAGCAATCTTCTTGAAGGTTTCCAATGTTTAGTCAAACTAAATGTATTCTCAGCCTTTTTTTGATATTAAATAAGGACAAGTTACAAAAGCAGAGACTGCTGTTGAAAGCAGGAAAATGTAACCACTGGAATTCAAAGAAGTTTAAAGCTGCTTCTGCCAATGACAAAATCCTCAGGACTCTTTTAGCTCATGATGATGCTGATAACAGCATCTCTGCAGCAGTGGAGACATATGGGTGCAAAATGCTGTTGGAGAGGAGAATCAGTCCCCAAAACTACACATAGGAGGTGCATATAAAAAAGTATGAGGAGAAGAACCCTACAAATAAAAGTTGCCTACCCTCAAAAGACACATTTCTAAAGCAATTGGCCAATTGTTTTAAGTCCCCTTGAGAAGGAATGAATTTTGTCTGCTCAGATTTCAGGAAATAAATACAATACAAACCACATTTACTTTGACAAGTTCAAAATTACAAGCATCAAGGGTCCTGCCTCTGAGCTGTGTTTTTGCAAAACCTGACATTTTTTAACTTTCAAGCAAGCATTGATGGAGAACTAGAGTGGAAGCCACGAAATCTCAGGTGAATGTGAATGGAAAACTAGCTGGGTTTCAATCTGCTCTATCAACCATCTCTTCAGTTCCTGGCAAACAAGGAGTCTGAGAAAATAAGCATTACACTAGCAGTATTTTTATTTTCATCATGATAACACACAGTTTCCTCAGTCTCATCAGTGGTAAGAAAGTCCTAGGAATGTAAGGCTGTCCACAAATTGGTTTTTTCCTGTCATTTTCACTTTCATCAAATTGAAAACAAGTCATTATTTGGAGCTTGAAATATATACACTTAAAAGAATTTCACTTAGAAATGTCATGTTGATGTGTTGTAGTGTGAAGCTTTTTGTTGTCTCTAAAGTCCCTTCCCATCCTTCATGATTCCCGAGTTGTTTCAATAGTGAATCAATTTTGAGGAAAATAAATACCAATGGAACGGAGATGTTTCAACATAATAATCCTCCTCAGATGCTGTAACTTAAAACATTAGAAAAAAGAATCAAATCACAAAATGTTTTCTACAGGAAATTCTAGCTCTCTGTCTCCATGATCCTAGAAGAGAAAATTCAGAACTCATACTCTTATTAACTTTATCAAAAATTTTTTCCATCTTCTTCTAAGAATTTGAAATGAAAGCTTTTCTATTCATGTTGGAAAAAAAAAATCCTTTTTACAGTATTCCTTCTGCCTCAGCACCTAATAAAAACATTGCAATATTTTTTTTCCATGTGGAACAAAAGTAGCATTTATCCAGGAAAAGTCTTAGATAACTGTATCTACATGATTATGGTTCCTTGCAGTTTGACAGTGCTGTCTGTAAGTGCACTGAATGGCAGACAAATGGTGTTACCCAGCCTGGGCTGCATCCTGTCTTCACAAAGTTATTAGAAAAGATCAATGTAAAAACTTTGTTGCCTGTTTTCCTTTTTTCTTTCCTTTCCCTTTACTGCAGCACGAAGTAATTTACAATCCAGAGCTTGGAAAGTGATGTTAAACAGATTAGGAATCTAAAAAATTTTTTCAACCTGCTTTTCAACATCAACCTGTATGACCTTCAATTTTTGGCATGTGCTTGCTCCCCTTATTGTCCTGTGATTTCAGCTCGTAGCAGAGAATGCAGAATGAAGAGTTTTCCCCTTCTTCCTTCTGCCTAGTCACTTGCATTCTGTAAGTGGGAAGGAAAAAAATCACAGGTGTGCTAATTTCTAAAATCAGGCTTTCTGCGTGAACTGTGTGAAAGCAGAAAGCCCAAGGGCAGAATGCACCTCATTGCTACAGTTTAGCTGCTTTTGCATTCCTCTGGTGATTCTTGTTTTCATGAATCATTCACCCTTTCCTTAGAGTAGAAGAGAGGAGTTTAAAGAAGGAAAGATTATTTTAATCTGTCAGCAGTAAACCCCTTCAGTCAAGTTCATTATAACAGTTGTACCAACCTGTAGAGCAAGTCAAACAAACATGAAAGAGAGGAACATGCAGCCGAGATGAAAAAGAAACCAGAAGATGCACTCATCTTCAGTTTGCCACACATGTGCTTTGATTTGCCATTCTTCTCAGACATTTTAAGTTTTCAGGCAGGTTGAAAACACATTCTCACATATTCTGACAGCCCTGTAAATTCTACCGAATCAGTGATGTCTGTTTGAGACTTTGGACACTAAGGTAAGCAGAGCTGGGCACCTACAGTTTCTTTAAAAAAATATCCCAAGTTTTTAACTTAACTGTGTAACAGATACGTACATGCAATAGTGTTTATTTATTAATGGAGCCCATACACATAAATGTGTACACATGCACATGTATGCTCACACACACAAATATGTATATTTAATTTCTTCAAAGAAAATGAATCTACAAATGCAAGGGTGGTCCTTGCCCAGAGTACAGAGGAAAAGATACAGTTTATTGTGGGGAGGAAAAAAAGTGTTCCCATGACATTAAATAGAAAATTCAGTCATTTGTTTTCAAGAGTTCATACCATCTGCTATTTTCAAAACACAAAATGTACCAGAACAAACCAAAGTCTTGTTACTTGTGTGACAGTAGTGCCAGCTACATAAAATAGACATTTGTATCTCAGTAGCTACCTTGGTGCCACAGCTGAGTTCAGACAACAGCCCAACTGGTAAATTTTCATGTACTGAATCAAAGAAATCCTAGAGGTATGTAAGAAAAGCATAACTTTTATATCAATTAGCTAAACTGACTTTCTCAGCACTGAAGTTTTCAACAGTGAAACTGTCAACAGAAAAGCACCAAGCCTCAGATACAGTTGGTGAAAGTAAGCACAGGAACCAGGTCCTGCCTTTTCTTCTGTGCGTGATGATAGTTGCATAAAAAATTCTGGTGCAATGGCTCAGGGCTGTTGTCTTAGATTCTACACACTTCACCTGTTTCCTTACTGTTGAGTATATTTCAAGCCCGTAAATTATATGTTATTCTGTCTTCATAAAACCAGAGCAACGCTATAGTGAATCATGTCTCATAGGGGAACAAATCCCACTTTTTGCCATCACACATATATTAAAGCCAAGGGTGAGAAAGGATGACAGTGATGGCAGAAGCATCCAAGCAGGTACAAAGTGGAAGGACTAGAGACCCACAACATGATCCAACTTCAGAGGGCTGTCTGACAGCTTTATCTGTCCACAAAGTAGATGACAGTTTCTAAAACAAGCATTCTGGGTTAACTGTGTAGTCAAGGAAAATTTAGCCAACATAATTAATGGAATTTAGAGTTAATTCATCCATAGATAAACCACCTACTCCATGCTTTGGCAGGCTGTACCCATC
Source organism: Cyanoderma ruficeps (assembly GCA_008694505.1). Taxonomy (NCBI): domain Eukaryota; kingdom Metazoa; phylum Chordata; class Aves; order Passeriformes; family Timaliidae; genus Cyanoderma; species Cyanoderma ruficeps. Next base: position 10,693,274 of record VZDJ01000594.1, on the reverse strand, counting down.
TGGATTCACAATTCACAAGCACCTGCTCTGCTCCTACCTGAAAGATTTAAACTGTAATGAAGGTTAAATGTTTTACCCTTTCAGCAGTGATGACTTGAACCCCCTGATGCTAAAATGAGAATGGGAGTGGGAGACCTCTCTACTCTTCAATCTTCTATACTCTAAACTGTATTATATCTCTCATTATTTTCACAAGCACTTGCCCAGCTTGTATTGTGAGTACAATACTTATTTACTCATAGAGCTGCAAGGAATAGGTTAGATATTCACCTGGATAAATGCTTCTAGATGAAAAATAATTTAAATATATCTGACAAGAAGAAAGATTATTTGTGGTTTTGCTGGGCAGGATGCAGTGATCTCTTCTGCTGCTGCAGAGAAAGAAAAAATAAAGATGGCTTGTCCTGTAAATTTTGTTTCATACCTGTACTAAATTCAAACTCTTCTTGCAAAAAATGTGCACTGAAGTAATGGAATGAGAGGTTTAATAAATGCAGTGGTCTAATGGAAATAGTATAGTAATGTTTAATTAATATCTGTAACGCTTCAGAGTCAACACAATTCCTTTTCCTTGCCTTTGCTGTGAGAAGATAGGACTTTTTTACCATAACTTACTCCAGACTCCTATATCAGTAAACAGCAGCAGAGAAATGTATCTGCTGAAACAAAGCTCAGCATTATGCAAAGAGTGATAAACTTCTCAGAAGGTGTTTACAAATGCATTCAGTGAAACAGAATTTTAATGAATTGTGCCACATAATCTTGCAGTTAATGAGCTGTAAAAGCCTTTGCCAATTATAGTGACTCAAAACTAACTCTTTTGGATTCCAGATCAATAATGGGACTACTTCTGCACATTTTTATTTTTAAAGGAAAATTAGGATCTCAGGAAAACAAAAGGTGTGCTTGTCATATTAAGCATCTCAGAAATGTCCCTCAGTATTATAACAGTTGTCTATATTCTTGCTATTTGTAATATCACCCCCCTGCTGGATTAAAAGAAACAAACCTTCTGAGATCAAATGGCACCAGTATTGTAAAATGCCAGCGGCAAAACCAGGAAAGACTAATGACTTCAGTAATAAGTAGGGACTTTTTCCACTGGTTATATTAAATTCAACCACTGTGCATAACCTCCTAGAAAACAAAAATCCTTCTCTGCCTTTGCTATCCAGCCTAAGCGCTCTGATGTTAGAAAGTGGACACCTTAAAACTCTCTGAAGACTGTTTCATCTGTTCCTGTCTTATTTTAAGCAAAGGATCTGCAGACACTGCTTTCTTGTTCAGGTGATTCCTGCCTAAGAACATGACCTTTTAACGTATCAGAACTGTCAGAGTTTCCAAGGACAATTAAATATTGTGCCCAAATAATTCCTGTGACTCTCTATCAAGCTAGTAAAACATTGCTTTAAAAAACAAAGATTTGGCTTAATATTTTAATGTCTTCAAAATCTAAAGGAGAGGAGACCAGCATTTATCAACTAAAAATATGGCAGATAGTTTTATTGCCTCTGATCTCCAATTTATTGTTTGATTTTTTTCCCAGTATGATTCCACTTTTTTCTTCTCTAAAGATTTTTTTCTCCTACACATGCCTCAGTGTGAAGGATCCATTAACAGAGGAACCACATAAAAAGTAATTCCAAGAAAAAGCCTTATAAAATGTGAAAAATTAAAGCTGTGCTCTGATCCCATTAAGAAAAGAAATTGCCTTGAGGCATCCACTAAATAGGTGAAATCCATTTCTGCTGAAGGGCTTCAGAGTATATTCCTCCCTTACAAATGCAATTTCACAGCCCAAGTTGAACGTTTAAACAAAGAGAAGCAGGATCTTTTCCCAGTTAACGCCTCTTTTCCTTGCTTGCTGCCAGGTCACTAAGTGCAAATTTACATCAGAATCTGAGATTAAATAAATCTCAGCCAAGAGGCTTTAAGGGCATTTCTGCTTGTGAAAACTGTAAAGCAGGAAATATTCTCAGTATGGAGAGTTTACTGTTGTTATTATCAGAATTTATTTTGCTCAGCTTTAAGTAGAAAGCTGGAGAAGGCTGAAGGGCTTAACATCTCCTTTCCTTCAGTGGTTAGTTTAAGCTCCCTAGTGGCTCAGCTCCCTCTGACCTTCTTTTTCTGGTGCTGGAACCTCACATATTTCTTCAGCTCCAAAACCGCATACACAAGACTAAGGGAGCAGAAAAAAAGGAAAGAGTGAGCAGCCACCAAGGAGGATGTCTTGTCCCTGCAGAAATCCCCCACCACCACATTCTTATTTCCCCCTGTCCCATGGAAAGGAGCATCTGCCACAAGTTTGTGGGGAGCTTAACCCAGTTCAGAGGGTCCATGAGGAGGGAGTAGTCCTTCAGCCTTGCTGCTGGAGAGAAGCTCTGCTTAGGCTCCTTGATTGAAATATCCTCATCCTTTTTCTCCAAAAGCTGAGGAACCTCATGTTGGTGCTGCCCTTCTTGCCAACACAAGCCACTGAACCAGGAGACTCAAAACAATATGGTAATGACCCTGTTGACTTCAGAACATTACCCCATAAAACTCAGTGAATATTGGACCAGAAGAACAGGTGGGAAAACACAGTTTGCCCCTCTTCCAGACCTGAGATCCTGCTATTGGTTAGGAAAATGTACTTTGCCCTCCTCTCAGTTGCAGTTTACTATCCAGCAGCTGAGGCTCATTCCCCTTGCCCAAAGCAGTGTTGTCAGCCCACCCACCCCTGCTCCCCAGAGACTACAGACCAGGCTGGCAGAGGTGTTGTCATCATTCTGCTCCATCCTACGGAGTGAAAGATACCTTCAGTGCTGCAAAAGACTTCAGGGGTGAGAACTAGCAAGCTGTCTGAAAGTGCTCCAAAAATTCTAAGTGGGAATTTGACTGTACAAAAAAAAAAAATCAGAGAGGAAGAAGTGGGTTTTCCCTGTGCAGTTTTCTTGCTTAGTCATAATTTCGAGATAACATCCGGAGAGGAGAAATAGCATCTCTGAAGCATATTGGGGGAACTCTTTTAAAGTATGTAACAAGCAAAATAACTGCAAGCCTGATGAAAATTCAGAAGGTTTCTAATCCAGCTAGAATATATGAAAGAGCCCCCTGCCCTCTGGCATATTTATTATTGGTTGCTGTTTCTCCAGTGGAAATATATTGTACCATTTAAGCCCACTGGCACAAAGCCTGTCCTTCAGGAGCTCTTTGCCAGTCCCTCTGAGTTCATGGTAATGTAAACTGAGAAATTGTTCCAGGGCCTAGCTCATGGGTGTTGCCTCTTCCCATCCTGCTTCCAGTACAAACCTCAAAAAACCCCACCTCCTTTCACACTTTAAAGGAATTGGGGCAGGGTGAGGGGAAGCTTTTCTAGCTGTAATAGTGATGTTTTTATAAAATGAATGGGTCAGTTCTGAAAATAAGATTGAAACTGCTAATGCAGTTCCAACAAATCAAAGCACTGAGTGTCAACACATCATCACAATTATCAGTTCTCCTTTAACTCCTTTGCAATATGTTACTTGGCTAATATTGTCCCTTCTCACAGCTTCTAAATCGTTAATTAGAATGGGGTTCTTTCTATAAAATTTTTCAATATTCTTCTTGCTGAAACTACTGGACCTTGTCTGATAGTCCTCTAGTTTCCAAATTTCACATGTGTTTCTTCGGCCTGAATATTTTATAATGTACATGAAAATGAACAAATATCTACATTCTTAAACTGCCTGCTGAACATTTGCTTTTCTATGAAGCTGTTTCTCAGTCCCTTCACTGTCCTATTTTATGGAAAATGTGAGTAATTTTTATGCATATTCTCTATTATAAGAAAAAAAAATACTACATATTTATATCACCATTACTGACTGTTTGATCCAATTTTTTTGCAAGATGAGTAAATACACACATTTATGGTTCTGTATAAAATTACTTCTATGCCGATAGTGGAGGAACATTTTAATTAAGCCAAAGTAAAATATATCTGAGAGAGATCCATATTTTGACATCAGTTACACATGAGCAATCCTATCAAAGGATATTGAATTCCACTGATGCTACAGAGCAAAGGTTCTTCCTCTGTAATTACACTTTAGAAATTATGTTTGTTGAAAAATCTAAATTGAGAGCAGGCACAACACCTGAAACTTTAGTTCAGCTTCAGCAGGAGACTTGAATGCTCTAGTGTTATAGTAACCTAGGACTTGAGGTTTCCAGCCCAGTCCTTATTTCCTCCTGGGTTTCTGCTGCGTGATCTTCAATGAATCATTTAATACCAGTCTCTTTGAGGTATTGCAGAATTTAACTCCTGCTGTTTTCAGGGGAAGTTAAGATCTGAAAGACCTAGGACATTGTCTCTCCATGCCTCAGTTGCCCTGCTGTGAAATAGAAGAGCTGCAAGAGTAAGAGACTTATCTGCTCAGGTATTACAGTCATGAAAGCTGATACACATTGTATTTAAATTCTGCTCTCATTTTCCTGAAGTGCATGTAAGCATGAAGCATTTAATACTTGGTAGAGCTTCTTAGGACTTTGATAATTTCTGGAATACAATTTTTTTAATGAAGCATTAACCAGAATAGCAAAATACCTTACTTTTTGTAATAGATTAATTTCTCTCTTCTGCTGTGAAGGCTAACATGGTTTAGGTGGACTGTTACTTGCAGCCCTTTACCTGGAAAAATTTCCTGGAAGTGTAGGGTAGTAATGGTCACTCTTCTTCATGGCTGTAAGTATTCTTCCAAAATCGTTCTCTCTTCACTCACCACCCTTTTATCTCTTATGCTTCTTATATCCATAGCATTGTGCCTTTTTTTACATCTTTGCCTCCCCTTCTCCCACCACCCAACTCTCTTTGGATGTTTGATATGGTAACTCAGAATTTGGACTAGAATAGATGGTACGACTGCAGCAAACAAATGAAGTTGGCTGAGGCTTTTGGTGGTAGCCTGAAGAAAATCCCACATATGGAATTTTCAGTAATTTTTAACGCAGAATAGAATAAAAAAAGCACTGGAGCAGTCTCTTTTGCATAATCAGATCAGCCTCCTCTCTTTCATAACTGCTCTTGCTGTGCTGTCATCCCCACCCTCACCCTCACTCCATGCCCTTCACCTCCTTGTTGATTTTCTCTCGCTTTCCACCAGAAATCTTCTCCTTTATGTGAGCATCACTCTCTCATGGCCTTTCCCAGTCAACATTATGCACAGTGGACTCCTCCTGTCATCCCTTCCTACTCAGTAAAATCACACCACTCTCCTCTTGGCAGTCTTCACTGTCAGGTTTAGTTGCCTTGCCAATAAAGCAAGACATCTCCAAAGTGAATCCTTCCTGGCAGCACTCCCTTTAAGGATAATAATTAGAAGTCTGCACTTTAGAGGCAAAATCAGTGAAATTAAAGGAGAAGAGCTTCGTCCAGCCTGCTGTACTAGGGAATGCTGCTGTGCTTCCCTCTCAAACAAACTTGGAATAGCTCCTCTTTTGCACAGCTCCTGTTTTCACAGTAATCAGATCTTAAATTAATAATAACAATTAACAATAATAATAACAAATTAATAATAACAGCATAATCATAGAAATAAAGGAACTATGTATATAGATAGAATCAATACCATAAAGCCACTATTGTAACAGTGGACTAGGTGGGTTTCCCTGGTCCACAACACTGTCAGGAGGTAGGAACAATGCTGAGTTGTGCCTACCCTCAGTTCAATACTCCTTCTTCACTCCCTCCCTGACCTGTTAGCATTTAGCCCTGATGAGAAAGTCCCTTAAACACTCTTTAATTTATTTTTTTTAAGAAAATCCCCCAAATATGTATTTCAGATGCCACTATAACAAACATTTCTCAGCACAGGGTCAGCAATATTAGTGGCACCCACTAGAAAATTTGTTTAGTTTCATTTATACAAGATAAGGAACTTGCTAAAATGGAAATGAACTTGCTCACACAAAAAAAAATAGACTAACATAAGTAACATATGTATATTATTTGCAGAGTCATCTTCTGGAGGGAATTCGAGCATTTAAAAGGAAAAAAGCTCACAATGGTAATCCTTCAGAACCGGTGCAGAACAAAAGGAGGAACATTTCATCCCTCTAGGGATGGGGGACCCAAGGGGACCTATTTCAGCTAAGCATTAATTGGTGAAAGTCTGGGAGAAACATTTGCAATTGCAGGAACTATTTGCAGAGAAGATGGCTGATTTGCATAGGCATATTGATTAAGCACATCGTAAACTACATTAATTAGTTATTTTACTATTTAAATTACCTTTAATTATTCTTGCATTCGACAATTTTGCACAGGGTGCATCATCCTCTTTGTTTGTACCAGAAAACACCCCTCAGTTGAATAGGCACAAAGATAAAGAAAGAAAAGCAGGACATTTCTCTTCCACTTTCATCTTGTCTTTTCTAGCCTGATAGGTTAAGAACCCCTTTTCCTCATTTTCTTTCAGAACTCCAAATGTTACTTGTCTCAGTATTACCAGGTTGATTATGATTATTACTCTTTATGAGATAGAAATTGTTCCAGCCTCAGTGATCTTTCTGATGTCTTTAAATACACCCCCTAAATTTCACAGCTTTACTGTTTTACAGATCTCTCTGCAGCTGTCAAATTTCAGTTGTGTTACACTGCACCCACAAATACCAAGGCACTACAGAACACACCAGAAAAACTGGGAAAAGGGAGAGATAGAATGAACGCTCTTCTCCAGTTTAGAGGGGAAAAAATAAAAGACAACACCACCCAGTAATTTCACTTCAACACTCCCAAAAAAAAAAAAAAATAAGCCAGGTCTGTGAAATGACAAGACTTAATAATTATACTATGCCTATCACAGTGAGTCTGGATTCACTAAGTGTGTCTAGAGGCTACTGTGCTCCAGTAATAGATTTCCAAACACAAAAGTCAGTATGATTTTTCTTGCACTACAATAGCAAATATTTAAGTGTATCCAGAAACTAGAGGCAAAGAATAACTTTCAAGCTATGTTGCTGCCATATTAAGGTCAGTGCAAGCTCCCTAAAATTAATTATTTTTTATCATCATTACTCTTTATTTAAAACTCATCTTTGACACTGAGTCACTTTGAAACTCACAGTCACGCACACAACTTAATCAACCATATTCCAGTTGTTCTCTTGCTTGCCTAAGTTCAGCTTTTAAAGTTCTCTGTCTTCTAGTTCTTCCTTCCTTAGGAGGCCATTATGACCTCCTCACCACCTTTCTGTAAATACCGTGCTTCACTGTCTTCTTGCCCTGCACCATATTTTGACATGATCATATCTTCTAAAACAAACTAAACTACCATCCCGTGCCACATTTTTCAAACAGATTACAACAACCTAAATGTATGTCATTCAGACAGTGTTTGTTGTAGGTCTTTATCCAGTGCCTCCATCTACATGTGACCTGAATGAAAGCAGGTCTCGTGGATACTTTTTTTCACTGGGATTTTAAAACTAATTGAAGCCTCTTAATTGAAATGAATGAAGAAAATATGTTCATTCATCTATATTTTATCAGAAAAATTAACTACACATGGAATTAATTTATGGCACTTTGTTTACACTTAACTATAAATGAATATGAAAAATGAGTGACATGTTGGAGAAACATGGAGATTAAAAAACATGTGCAGGAAAATATAATTGCCTGCCAAAAATCTATTTGTGTAATTTCAGCATCAGATAATAATCTGATTATTTTCAGAACACAGGAAAAGTTCTGAACACTTTCATCCTGTGTTGTTAACAAAATCATAAATATTCTTATGCATGTGAATGTGTTCTTTAACATCTTTGTGATTTTCACAAAGTTTAAAAGTGTCCTAATTTGGAAGTGTTTTCTGATGACTGTGGTTGGATTCAATTTCACCACCTCCATGTGGTTGGAGGTGAAGATGTTGGGAGTTTTTATCTTCATGAAATATGCCAAAGAACTGACTATAAAGTGGTAAGAAAGGCAATGGCTGTTTCCTCAGATCCCCATTTAACAGCTGCATACAGGAGAAACAGAAAGAGGCTGAAAGCTTCAAAATCAGAGAGGAACTTGCTGGAAAAGGTAATTCTCCTCTGCCTAGACTCTCTAAATCCCAATCCATTGCCTCCTAATCCTTGTTATTTAGTACAAGGTTGAAAAGAAGAGTTTTCATGCTGGAAATGCCTCCAGGCACCATCACGAACTGAAGCAGTTCCCACCCTCACTCTACCCTGCCCAGTGTTTTGCTGCTGGTAACTACTGGAAACATTCTGCCATTGTTCCAAGGCAGCAGTTCATGTTTCCTCATTTTGACTAATTCTGCTTTTCCTCAAGGTATATTTCTATAAGATTCTGGTGGGTATTTGCTGGAATTAGTAATAGTGATGGCTAGGGGGGTGGAGGAAAGAAAAAGCAAGCAAGCAACATTGCATGAACACAGCACAATTGAATTGATTTCAGGGTAAAATCTCCTGTTGCCATAATTTTTCGCTAAATCACTTTATAATACAGAATCTCTTCCAATTACAGAAGTCTGAACTTTGTGCTTTGTTGGTAAAATTGATTCTAAAAAATAAGCTGGAGTCCTGTTCTTCTTTTCCATCCCGGAAAATATTCGCACTTTGAGGGTGTGGGGATATGCTTGGCAGAGTCAGCTACCTGCCAGTGTTCTCAGCAGATTTTAACAGAGAATACTGAATGAGAAACAGCAAGCTTGATCCTTTGACTATGAAAAAGAGATGAACAAATTAAATCTTCTGGAGAATAATTTTGGTTTGTTTTGGTCAGGAAAAGAGTTTGAACCTGAGTTGAGTTTTATCAGCTTTGCAAAAATAAAGCCTACAGTACCTGAATAGATTTCCTACCATCTAATTTATGGTGGATTATTCTAACAGTTACACATCTGCATTGTGGCATTCTCAGAAGTATGAAGCCTAGAGACTGAAGCAGAGGCTAATGAATTCATTCTGAAAATCGGAAAATGGATGAAAATTTGGTGTTCTTCATAAACCGATTTAAGTGTGGAAAGCCAAAGGTGTGAAAAAAAACAAACAATGCAAAATGACTTCACCAAAATCCTAATCCCAAATACCACAAGAAAAATGTTTCATCGCACCTGGTGTATTTGGCAGTAGCCATAAGTGCTGGGAATCTCCATCTGTATGAGAAGAAGACACTTTTTTGTAATCCGAGAGCTTCCTACCCTGACACCAATGAGAACTCAGCTGTTCCTTCATCTTCCTGCAGCTCTCCTGACAAAGAAGAGGGACTGACTTTCTGCCAGGGATGTGCTCGCTGGTGCTGAACTGAGGGATGTCTTCCTTCCAGCTTTACTGCTAGATGGCTGCTGATTTTAAAACAGTTGATATTTTGTCTCCTGCCTCAGTTTCTTTGACTAAGAAGGTAGTAAGGTTAATTTCCTTAATTGCTAATTTCATGCCTATTTGCCTTGAAATTTTCAGGCAATAAACACTGTTGAAGTTCAGTGCTATTATTTCTGCACTGAATTCATGAAGGCAGCTATGCTATGCATCATCTTATCCACTGTTTCACCATCTGTAGCAGGTATAGAGCCAACCAACATAACTTTTATGTTTCCTTTATAAAGAACACAGAATTGACCCAGAGTATTATTAGATGCTGTTAACATCCAACAAATAAATTTGGGATAGGTGAAAATTTACACTTTCTTGCAATTAATTTCAAACATATTTGAAACATTCATTGCTTGAATAGAATTTAACTTCATTTTTAGTTTATTTTGTTTCACTTCTGAAAGATAAGCATTGTCTAATCTGAATTATGTGTTTAAGCACTTTGTGCAACAAAAGGCTAAGCATGTTTTTAAATGTTTTCCTGAAATGCAGCCTCCATTTTTTTCCTCTAGATCTACATGCAAACTCATTTTTTCTACAAGACTGAGAGGGTTTTTTTCATTTCATATAACTAAAACTTCATGTCTAAAAACATTAATTTTAAGAGGGACACTTCATGTGTCTCTCTTAACAGATAATATGAATACTTTTTCCTCTTTCTTGAAAAGTGAGTTTGCTGCAGCATCTGCCATAAAGCAAATTACAAGCTTGAGTCTAAGCTACAGAGTAGCTAATTCCATTTAATATTAATAATTAGTCAGAGGTGTCTTGGACCATATGACCAAATAAAAGCCGCACTCAAAGAAATCCTAGTCCTTCTAATTTCAAGGCTTTGATAGAGCCTTTGCTCTTGAAGGCTCAAATAAATAAATAAATAAACAAGGCCAAGGAATTATTTTGAAATATTAATTAAAATGCAAATTAAATTCAGATTGCATGGGCTTTAAAAACTGTTCTCTGAAGTTTCCATGAATATAAAGCATGTGACAAGGTACTGTTTTAAATGAGATCTACATAAACATACATTGTTGAAAAACCGCTTGGCTTGAAAATAACCTTCCCAACACCATGAACCGCAAATAATGAGAGAAAAATCTTCAGCAGCAACAGCTCTCGTTACTGCCAAGGCTGATTGTGAGGTTTTGCAGCACGGCTGGGGGGAGGGTGGTGTGACGTGCCCTGGCCACCACCGCTCCTGCCCATCTGTGCTGGCGGCCGGCTGCCCGCTGCCCAGGCGGGTGGCCAGCTCCGGCGGGATGCAGCGTGCCCGGGTGGAACTGCTCTGGGAGTGCTGGTGCTGCGGAACCGCTGCCAGCCAGGGAGGCAGGACAGCCACCCCCTGGCACCACCACCCTGGCACCACCACACCATCAGGCATCACACACTCCTTCCCATTTGGAGTGAATTAAAGCAGAAAATGCCCAATTCTTCCCTCCATCGGTGCAAAGATGTTCCCTATGAGGTGCTGCCCTCCTGAGTTGGCCAGCCTTACTCACAGCACATTCTGGCTCTAACAAGTGCCTTTTCCTGTCAGGTCTCTCCTTGACGGAGTGCTGCAGATGAATTGCTGCAAGACAAAGACAGATGAAATAAGGGCACCATCTTAAGCAGAGACTAACCCAGGCATCTGGAAATCCTCTCTCCCAACACTGTCTTAATGTAAAACAATGCTCAGATTACAATTTCTGTTTAATTTGTTTTCAAGTTCATCCCACTCCCAAAATGAAGCCTTGTGTCTATTGGGAAAGGGTTTGTTTTACTCTTGATAGTTTGCCTGGCCACTACTTCTGTCCTTCTTCCAAGCAATATAACCCAGTTAACCAGTGCTGGGAGCAGGATGTGGGATGGCCCAGGCTCTGCTGAAATGGGCTACAGCCAAATCACGCCACCCAGCTCTTTATGAGGAAGATAAATGATGCTCAGGATACAATGTAAACAAGAAATCCAAGTACCTCCCCGCAGCCTTGGGAACACCAGACTCTCTGGAAGAAGCTTGTACAGCATGAACATTAAGAAAGTGCCCATAAGGAAGAGAGCTGCAGTGAAGCTATAGTAAATAATGCATAGGGCCACATGCTGAATGACAAAGCTAAGAAACATCAAACATCTGAATGTCCTCTGAGGCTCATCCATCCTGCTTGCCAAACAGGCAGGTGCTCAGAGAAACAAAAGTATGTGACCGTGGACAAGAAGAGCCTATCAAATTGCAAAAGCTCTAGGAGCAGAGTTCAGGCTACAAAACTGCCCTGGTTTGTAGGTATTTCCTAGATCACAGATGCAGGACTTGGTTGTGAAAAAGTATTAATGTGAGTTTGAGGTGTGGCAGATAATCAATGAAATTAATACTGCCCCACTAGGTAGAGCTTCTAGGAATACAAGCATAACACAGTTTAGTTTCCATATCTGGAAGAGTTGACCTCCCAGGATTTTGTCAGCCACTGAAACCATTGGTGTCCTTGGCCATTTACCCATAACTGTAAGCTCTACCAAGACTAATTAATGTTGCTGAAAGATCTGCCTCAGTGGGAAACACTGTCTAGATGTGATGCCCTTGTCTTTAATTTCTGAGCAGACTTGGTTAAAAGAAAGTTAGGTATCTTGGCACAGAAGCTCCCTTTGTTTTCAGAGCTATCAGACTTTAAAGTATTTTTTTCACTTAATTGAAAATAAAATTTCCCCAGAGTGCTGAAGTCTGCTCTTAATGCACACGCACAGCCCTAATTAATGTTAATTATTTGCATTCACCAAGGGGAGAAGCGTATTACTTCAGGTGCCTACTTGGAATTTGTTACTTTAGCCCTTCATGTGACTCCAAGTGACATAGTCAAACGGAAAGATGCAGCTGCCTTGAGAACCAAGTGTCTGGTGCCTGAGGACAATCCAGACTGAGTGTAGGACAGGATGTGCTACACCACAAATAGCACAGCCAGGCTTCCTGCACCACACAGTCTGACTCACAGAGCTTGCACACACAGCAGCACAGAGATCACTGTAAGTTCATTTTCTCTCTGCACATTTGGGCAGGGGACCCTCTTCATGAGATGCTTACATGGTGCCCAGCCAAAGGGCCATGAGCCTCAGTGCCACACTGCCTCAACACAACCAGTAAACAAGCCCTGCTCAGGCTGGGACCACATAAGAGGTCAGAAACAAAACCCAGATCTCTGGAGATCTAAGCTCAAGCTTTATCTACTCAGCTACACTTCATTTTGTGGCAGGGCTGAAGTTCCCAAGGGATGTTTCTTACAGAGCACCACTGAAATAACAAAGCAGAACAGATTTATTCCAAGTCAGGAATCTGGTCCATACACTTTCATTGTAAACAAACTGCAAAACCTGGACATGTTCCATACTCTTCCCCACACATGCAAGTTCATCCAAACTCATCAACCTTGCCAGCATCTTTCTAGTTGGTTACCCTTTAACTAAGGTTTTATTGGATAACTGTAACCCAATTTGCTGCAGCTGCATGACCCTGGCTCTTGTTTTGGAACAGAGCAAGCTGGAGGGAGAAGTGCCAAGTGGGAGCCCACCTGCCAGGCAGCCAGTGTAGCTAGAAAGGACCAGTCTGAATGTGCACAATCTGGCAGGTGGCAGAGAAGTGGTGGTTTTTTTTCCTAATGACAAAATTAGCACATTGATAATAATCAAACAGAGCTGTGTGCAATGGGGGGTTATTTAATCAACAAACGTTCCTTTTTCAGGTATGAGCAGGACACAGGTACTGTGCTCATCCATGCAAGCTGTCACTCATGTCCCTGGAAAGCTCAGATGCAAACTGCCTTCAGCTTCCTTTGTCTGGGCTGGCTCTGGAGAGGAGGTGGATCCTACTTGCCTTTTTTATTCATGTATTCTCTTTCTGCACAATGTTATATTTTTGCTCACAATCAAGAATGTGGATCACATCTAATAGAATAGGTTGCTTTGAAAAGCCCAATGGACACAAAGTAATGTTGGGAATGCTGCCTCCTGCTACTTTTAACTACAGTACATCCTCAGTATCTCACAACTGCCTGATCAAAATTGAGGAGTTTTTCTAATTAAGTTAACTGTGGCTTTAATATTTAATAGACAGAAACATCTTAGTCCTTAACTACCTTTATGTAATGCAGCAGCTTCACAAGCATGATCATGATCTTTGTTGCATCCAGCTCTAGGGACCCATCCAGCAGCAGAAGTCGATAGTGGTGACACAAATGTTCTTCTCTGGGTTTGTTACACATCGAAGGAGTTGGTGCAGCTGCTCAGAGCTGTATCAGCCCACTTGTGCCATCTATGTAAGAGGGAAGCTGGTCAGGAGACCAGGAGAGATTTTTCTGCTGTATACTGTTCTTCAGAAAGAAGGCAGGTGAGGAAGAACAGCAGTAGACACTTTATACAAAAGTCAGTTCAAAGAATTGCAGATGTTTTCAATTTACCTCTGCTCAAGGGACATCATCACACTGAACTTTCTTACAATAGACTCGTAAATTCTCAACTCCAAGAGCTTCCATTTCCAAAAAACTAGAAGAACATTCAAGATATAAAACTCTGGTTTGCTTTTGTAAGTTGTGATTTGCTCTAGAGAAATCCTAACTTGGAACTTGCCAGCTTGCTGACAATTTCTCCAACAGTCAAGGTTATTCAAATGTTAAGTTTTTCCTCATTATTTTATGGAGATAAAGTCCAGGTGTGGGTTGAAAACTCGTATCTCTTCAAACACTGTGGCTGGTTGGATATAAAGTTTTAGATTTCCTTTGCTTCAAGTTTGAATTTTACTCATTCTGTTTTGTTCTGGTTTTTTTATTATTTTTATCAGCAGTAAAATCTATTCCAGGCAAGTCCAGATAGCAATAACCAGCTTGCAAGCGTTAGCAGGATAGTCATCACCATGAAACCAGTGACAAGGTAGCATTTTAATGGGGCAGTTAATTTAGTCAGGGCACTCATGTAACTAGGCTTGAATTTCTCTAGCTAGCTTGGTTAATTTCAAGTTGATTTCGGTTGAAAGACAGAAGCAGATTTAAGAGAAGAAATTAAATGGATATAGCCATATATCAGCTCAGGAAGGGAATGTTCCCCTCAGGGGCTCTAGGGGGTGTTTAAAGAGCCATGTGGGATTGTAGGAAGCCTAGCATGGCAGTCGTGGTTGAGCTGGGAGCACCTCATCAGATCAACAGAGTCAAAAATCTGTGAATTGGTGGTGCAGAGTGACTGAGCACCTTCGTGGTGCTGGGACAGAGACAGTCAATGAGATGAGTCAGAAGAGTGACAGGAAGGCGGAGGAGGATGTGAATAGATTAACATCCCAACCAAGAATTGCATATTCATCATTGTACCTATTCATTAAAGGGATCAAAGAGCTGCAGGTAAAAGGCCAGAAAATAAAAGATTAAAGTTATCCAGGTGCATGTTATCCATGCAATATTCAAGACTGCACTGGAAAACTGCAGAGTGGGATTTTGAGAAGAGTGGATAGGAGCTAAAAAGGTAGAATCAAAGCTGAAAAGTATTGCCATGTAGAGGCAAAGAAACTTGGAAGACAGAGTTTGTGATAACAAAAAAGAGAAGAGAGCTGAAGTCCAAAAATAAATTGAATTTAGCCAGAAGGAGACAAGACACAAAGCAGACGTGGGATTAAATGGATAGCAGGAGTCAGGAGCAGGGTGTGTGGCTGGAGAAAATGGAAACATGGGGTGAAATAGTTCTCAAAATGATCAGAGAATTGCCTTTTTAAAGGGGGCTAAATACAAAGAGGGAATTTAAGGATGGAGTCTGTAATAGTGAACACAAGACATATCTGGAAGCAAAAACTCCCAAAAATTATAATGTGATGTTGGCTAAGTACCAAAGCAATAAAGCTATTCTCTGCTGCATTTGGAGGTGGAGAAAACATCGCTGAGGCTGGAGAGAGTTTTCTGCCTCTCTCTCACGCTTTTTCTTTCATACGTGTTTTCCTAAAACACATGGAATGGGTAATAAGGCCATTATCAAAAATCAAGCTTGGGGTAAAGGAATAGGGGAAAAGAAGGAATAAAAGAGATCCAGAACTGTGTATTTAGCCATTTGTTGTGGAAAAAAATCTGTAAGAAAAATTTGGAATTAACACATGCACATATACACATATATAACTTTCAATTCAAAGCACTGAAAATAGTAAATGCTCCTAGAGATGGATATCATGGGCTTTGTTTAAGGCATAATCTCTATTCCTTTTGAGTTTATGGAGCAAGAAGAGCTGTTGAAATTGAGTGAAAGCTGCAGACAAAGTCTTTAATCAATCTCCAAAGCTGTTTATTGCAAGTATAGTATAAAGCAATAGAGATTAATGTCAGTTTCTATAAATCACAGCAAAAAAGCATCTTCTCTTTCACTGCCAGAGGTGTAAATATCTTCCCTTTTTTCTCAGATGTAACTGTAGCATGCTGGCTGCAGAGATTCTTCGGAGGAAAAGAACACAAGTACAGTGTCATGCACTTCTAAAACAAGTAAATTTAAAAACAACTTGTATGTTTATTTACAGAACTGGAAACTGCTGGAAGTTTTAGGCACCTAATTCCTACTGAGCAGCTTTGAAAATGTCAGCCCATCTACAGAAGAGTACTGCCAATTAACTGCAGCTACCACTGGGACAGGAACCTGACACACAACAAGCAGCAAATTGTCTTTCCAGGGCACATCCCACAGATTCTAGGCAGTGAATCGAACAGATATGTATCTATGTACCTCTTATTTTGTGAAAGCAGTGGTTGGTCATTTCTTATTACTACATTCTACTTTTTAAATTTTTTTTTATTATTTTTGCTTGTTTTCTTGTTTCTTTGTTTGGGTTTTTGGGTAAAAGGGGAAAAATAAAGTGAGTGACAAAAGAAATTCTAAAAAATTTCAGGAGTATATTCAAAAAGTGTCTCCATCCATGGAGCCTCAAGCCTATTTCAGGTTCAATTATGGCCTTATACTGTAAGAAATGGATTTAGAGCAGAAAGAACAGAAAGCCCTGGGATAGATCATGTTGCAAAAATAAAATGCAAAATGGAAAGTTATTGCCATATAAGAGAGTTGACAGAACAGCTGTGTTTTCCTACCACTCCTGCCAGTCTCACTCTCCCATCATTAGCTGTTTCTTGGACACTTCTACCAATACCTCACAAGAAAACTTCAATAGCTGCCCTTTCATTCCTGTCCTGGCCTGTATGAGCTGCAATGCATCTCATGCAGCTCCACAAACCACCTGCCCAGAGAGAGATCCTGCCTTTTTAATGACGTGGCCAAACCTTGTGGCAATAACTGTGAAGAGAGATGCTCCCTCCTCCAGGAGGAAAGTCACAGTATTTAAAGCAAGGTTACTCCTCTGGAAAACTCTCCGAAGGAATCTTTCCACACAGAGTGATTGTAACAGGGAGTTGATAGAAATTATCCTCTTAGGGTAGGCACTTAAATTTTCTGGGGTGCTTCAGCACAAATATTGTGTCTGCAGAGCAGTGGGCAAAGAGTTGGATCTTAAGGAAAATGAAAGTAAATAAGTTCATTCATCTAAAAAGTAGAGACCAGTGTCAGTCAAAATACTCCACTGTAGCAGACATGAGTGAGCCTTCAGAGAAGTTGCGTCTCACCTGAGGTCCCTTCATACCAGCCGGAGCTTTGCAGAAAGCCATGGTAGGTTGAGCCAGCATACAAAATGCTGAACCCTCGGCAAAATGTTCAGAAAATGCATTATCGCACTGAACCCTGACTCAAAAGATGTTTTTAAAAAACTTTGCAAACTTCCCTTTTGCTGAAAATAAAGCTCTGCATAGGCTGAGTGAGAAAAATGTTTTTGTATGTTTGTCTCATTTTTTGAGCTCAACAGCAGAATAGTGGCATAAGATTCAGTCATTTCATTTGGAGGAGGTTTCTACAAATCCCCCACTGATATGCCTGAATCATTTTTTCTGTTATCATTCTTGTTAAAGAGAGATGCTTAAATGGAATTTTCCTTTGGGATTCAGCACCGAATGTTGAAAATGTTACATGGATTAAAATCCAGTTAAGGAACAACTTAAAGCTACGGTATAATATTTTACTGAGTCCCACACCAAACTGCAAAGCAATGTTAAAGTTACTAGAATATCCAAACTGAACTCAGATTTTTGCTTCTGACTTTTGATAAAATCTTTCAAGGAAAGAATATTTTTGTTCCAGAAGCATTTAATAATGCCAAGATACTTGCTCTGTTTTAGTTAATTAAACTTAAGGAACATGGAAGTGGATAAAAGTTCATTAAATAGATACAGGGCTGATGGTGAATTGGAATACTAATTGAGATTTTATGTGCAACAAAAGAGATACAAATGGAAATGCACTGTTATTCCAGTGAATGCCTCACATAAAAGGCCCCAATAGAGCAGAGAATGCATGAAGAAAATTGGATTGTAAAATCTCTGAGATAAAGATCAGTTATATGAAACACGATGCCCCATTGCTTGCTTTTCTATTTTGACAAGATTCTTTTAATAATGCCAACAAATGATGCAGTGACTGCTTTAGGTGTGTTTGAAAGGTTCACAGTCAGATTCAGAAATGAAGCAGTTAGATTCAGGGCTTAAAGTACAGAAGAGATGTGATGGGACCTTCATTTATTTAATGGAATGTTTGAGTATCCCTGCTTAAAGAGCATGAAGACCTTAGATTAGAAAAAGTCACATTTTCTGTCGTTGTTCTTTAAACTCTTGAAGTGTGGTGGCTATTTGGCTTGGAAAACCCTTCCCCAGTTGAATTTCTGGCATAACCCCGAAATGCATGTGAATTGTTCAAGCTAAGAGGAGAAGAAATGGGGGTGAGCTGCAATGAATATTCAAAAAGTGTTTCTGAAGCCTGGAGAACACAGCTTGAACCATGTGCTTCTCCCTGGATTTCCCCCTCTAGTAACCAGAACTGGCCATGTGTTGGAGGAGATGCCTTCCATCTCCAAGCCAGATGCTCCTTGGGACAGCATCTGACTTTTCACTATTAGTGGCAGTGGTACTAACAGACTTTCTTGAAACACCAAGAAGAAACTGTGGATATAACATTTCCCACACATTTTGGAACCCCGTTTATCTAAAGCACTGACAGCCAGTAAAGAAAATTATGGAATGGAAATAAAAAGCACAAAGAATCTATACAGAGAAGGGCTGAATTTCAGGGCATTTTTCTCTGCCTGAAGTAAATGTTCATTGTAGGGCAAATAATCACTTTAAAATGTACTTTATTTTAATTATGTGTTGAGCCAGAGCTGTTCATATATTAACCTCCATATAGAATTCTCCAAATATTGTTATGTGGTCACATCAGATGCAATTTGAGCTGCTCCCAGAGTTCACAAGAAGATATTGAATCTGGACTTATGTCTTCTGTGTCCAGACAGCACCGTCTCTATGCATGTAAATTACCATTAAAAAGCCCATTGATCTATTTGAGTTTTTCAACTGTTTTGTAAGATAATTCTGACTGTTCAGAGACATCTCCAGACAGCCTAATTCCATCTCCATCCCTGTGTCTTCAGTGGTGTCTAGCCAAGAGGAATCATTAGACACAGGGTCTCTAGTAGGATTTTAGATATTAGGGAAATGTTTATAAAAGTAGGGAGTGCACTGCCCTGGAGTGGATTCCCCAGGATAGGGCAGGGAGTGCTCATTACTGAAGGTGTAAGAGGCATCTGGTGGGAACACTATCAGTACACATCCTGACATTAGGAGCAGGAGGAACTGCGTGGTCTTTGATCTGCCTTCCAGCCATATGTGATGATCGTTGTACAGCCATGGTGGCTCCTGTCAAAATAGCTTCAGGGTACCTCACAATATAGAAAAAAAATAAATTCAGATGTAAACGCGAATCCCATCAAGGCAGTTTAAAATACATGTTGATTTGGCATTCCTGTTATAAAAATACAACAGGCCTAAAAATAGTATGCCTGATTATTTAGGAGGCTTTATAGATTATTCTTAGACATTCATGTCATATGGGAAGAGCCATTAAAAATTCAACTGCTGTTGAGCCAAGCATTCAAAAATTAAAAACACTCATTTCACGGACCATGTTTCAACCATGCACCAACACAACTGGAATATAGGGAGACTGCCATGATCTCAGATAAGGCAAGACACATGAGATCACCCCTGCCACATGTGAACAGGAAACCTGATCCAGGGTGTGCACTGAATCAGGAGTTTCTCACTGAAACCAAGATTGCTCCCAGTCTTCAGCCTGTGCTAGTCAAGCTAGGCTCAAGAGCAATCCAAACAAAATGCAGACATTTTCAGGTCTCAGTAATTTATTTATCTACAAATAATAAACTCATGTGTTTGGCTTTTGCCTTGTTCTCTCCAGTAATTCCAGTTTAACACAGTGTCTTGATCTTTCCATCTCCTCTAGGTAGTGATACTCACTTGAGTGAAATTCATTTACCTGTAATGACAATCTGCACAGAGGAGAAAGAGGAGAAGGAAATTACATATGAAAACACTCTGGCACAGTTAATTTCCACTACTTGGTACAAGCCAAATACTACAGACACAGCCTCAATTGAGTTGTGAAGGTTATTTGATTTCTTCATGTTCTGCTGATGATTTACCATCTGTTGTCCTGAGAACAATGTTAAAGGGAGTATTCACACTACTAAAATGCCCCCTGGTAGGACATGTGTTTCTCCAGTATTGCTCTTTCCTTCCACATCCTCTTCCTCGCACCATCTCTTAATTAATGTTCTTCCATCTATTTTGATAGATGTCTTTTTAATCATATTCATTTTCACCTCGCCGGCATTCATATTTTCACCTCTGGCATGATCTTATCAGCTCCCTAGGAAAAGCATCCCTGAAACTGCCTGTGGAGGAGATCTCCTCTCTCTTCTCTGAACAGGGCAGTCACTGTTAGAGACAGAACACAGGATTAAGTGGACCACTGCTTTGATCCAGTAGGCAAATCCCTCTTGAAGCAATTGAAGCTGGCTTTGGGCAATGATTAGATGAGGCACTGCTAGAGGAAACCCAAAGTGTAGCAGGAAGCCTTATTTGATACAGAATGGCTTTCCTTCCATATCAGCAAGGCCCAAGCAAATTCACATTATTTTCCTGCTTCAAAAGCTATGCAGCTATAAGAAGAACAGAAAGACTCTCATATCCTTGCTAATACAGACATGCTACTTCACTGTAGTGCTGTGTCCAAGATAAGACTTTCAGCATGTTTGAGGTTTAATGCCCCAAATGTGGTGTGCTGCTGCAAAGCACGATGCTCTCTTTACTGTTATCATCCTTTTTCCCTGGTTATTTGCTATTTTCTACAGCTGCTTTTAAATGGAAAGTTTTCATTATCACCCCAAAAGGTGATCATCTGGGGGCTAAACAAGACTCACCTATGGCTCTGGAGTAGAAACTGTCTCTCCATTCCCAATCCTCTCACGTAGCACCGATTGCAGAGCCAATACTCCTTTGCATTAGCAGAGGAGTTTGTACAGCTCCATCCTGTCCCTTGCCTGCTGTTACTGCTCCTCCAGGCACTCAGGCTTAGCTCTGCTTCATGCAGATCTCTCTGCTCAGCTAGTCTGAAGGAGTTTAGGTGACCTCCCTTAAAGTGTGGCTTTTTTGTAAGGCAAGTCCATGCTAAAACAGCAGTGCCCAAGAAAATGGCAGAATAAATGCTTTAAAGATACAGCTATCAGTTCAAGAGTGTTGACTTATACATAAAGTCTTTTAATGGCTTCAGTTGAGGCAGGATCAAGCTCTTGAAGTGCATAAATGGATAAACACTCAAAGCAAGTATAACAATCCTTTATTTTTGTTGAGGTAGAAATAAGGCAAAAGGAAGGAAAAAAAGTGCCAGGGTTTCAGCAGTCATTTTTATAGAAACTGTAGAGGATGGGAGGGTTGATATGAGTAATTAACTCACATTTCACCTAGATTAGCAAAACAGTGGATTGCTTCTCTTCATTTACACATTCTTTGCCCTGAGTTTCTGCGGAAGCTTTGCAAATATCCTTCTGTAGTTCCATCCCAAGACAGGCTCTGCACAGGTGGAACTGTCCACATCACAGTTTTTAGGAAGTGTGGGGGTTTCCTGAACTGCTGCAGACAGCAGTGCAGCAAAATTCAGTCTGAAAAGGCTCAAGAGGTTTGCAGTTAATTTCTGGGTTTCAGGACTTTCAGAGGAATGCAGCTGCCGAAGTGATCTACGCCAATCTCCCCCCCTCACACTTCTGCCCTTCTTTTGACCATGTGGTGACACTGTCTCTGCTGAGGATTTTGGAAAGAAGTCAAGTAACTAATGAATGCACCAGGCTGCTCCTTTAGAGGACTTTGCATCTGATATGGGAGTTATAGTTATTAACTTCTCTGGCAGCCTATTTAATTTACCTGCTGCTGACCCCTTTTGTGCATCCAGAGGATAATCCAGTCCACAAGAGCCCTGCTGTAGCTGGTCTGCAGGAGATCATTGTCCTATTCCCAATTTATCTAATGTAATCACTTCGCTGCCTTTCTATAAGAGCTTTATCCCATCAAGAAGCTTTGGAATAATGTAAAGACATTAGAGATTAGAATTTATTGATCCTGAAGTTCATAAATTTAATGAAAATCATGACTCTCCAAAGGAATTTAATCTTCATTTGTTCTTTCAGTAGAGGTGTCAAGATTTAGTTTATGATTCATTAACCCATTGCCCACTGCTACTTTTTCCATATTCAGCTTTTCAGGAAAAGGAAAGATACCTTGTGTGCACTTACATGCAGTGCTTTCTCTCAGCTGCTTTTGTTTGAGACACCAGCTGATAGCCTCTGGTTTTAAAGTGAGGATAGAATGTGATTTCTCTTACTGACTTCAGTGGAAGCTGGCCCAGGACCCTTCATGAGAACATCCGTGCCACTCAACATGGACACATTTCCATTCAAAAATGGTATTACAGGAAAATACACATCTGCAGATAATTTGTTCAGTGTTGCTCATAGGTACTAGCTTTTACATATATATGTAGGCAAACCCAAGACACCAAGAAATAATTTCTCCATCTCTACACTATTGCTGTCTATTGTTTTATTTTCACTGCAGAGCACCCTAAAGGTTTCTTTTACTGTAGCTGGGGAAATCTGACTTATGATCTCAAACCAAGAGGGTCAGACCATTGACTGGACTCAGACCTGTCATGACATCACTCTCTGCAGTGGCTTCCCTGTTGATATATCAGATTTCTTTTCAAAAGACTTTAAAAATTCACTACAGAATAATTTAGATTGGAAGAGACCTTTAAGATCATCAAGTCCAGCTGTTAACCCAGTACTGACCAGTCCACCACAAAGCTAAGTGCTCCATTTACACTTTTTCAAAATATCTTCAGGAATGGTAACTCTACCACTTTTCTAGATTTCCAATGCTTGACAACCCTTTAAATGGGAATTTTTTTTCCTAATATCCAACCTAAATTTCCCTGGCACAACTTGGGTCCATTCCCTCTTCCCTTCTTTGGACTTGCTCCAGCACCTCAGGGACTTTCTTGTAGGGAGAGGCCCAAAACTTGATAAAAGTTCTGTCTAAAACCAACCAATTGGTCTCATTGTTGTTACTTTCTGCTACACCCTGTGTAGAAAGTGAATTTGACTGAGTTTATTGACAAAAGTTCAGCACCTCTAGCTGCTGTTGTCACCCCTAACCCTGGTAGGAAACCTTTCAGCTAAGAGAGGGTTTTCAGCTAAGCAGCTGAACTGAGAAGGGTTAAGTGATACTGCTCCGATACTCTACAGTTAAACTATAGAAAACTTACAGGGAAATAAAGATACCCATGTTCAAGTCTTCTGTACTACTAATAATATGTTCCCAAAATAACTCTATTTCTGTTCCACCACACACTTAATTAGAAGACTGCATATCCCAAACCTTTCCTGCTTTAGATGCCTGTTATTTTTTTCACTTGATAAAACCTTGTGATGAAGTCCATAGCCTTTATGACACATTGAGAAAAATCCTTAATCAAAGGGAGAAAATTTAAAAAAACCTCTGTACAAGAAATGTGGAGAAGAATTGTAAAATTTCTGGCACTTCTTACAGAAGAGCTATTTTTAACACTGGGATTTTTTAGAAGAAAAAGACAATCCACATAGGCAAAGTGGCTATGTGACAGCTGTTCACATCTGCTCTGGAGCTCACAGAAGTCAGTGGAATCCTACTCATTGATTTCAAGAAACTTTAATGCCCACCTTTGATCTCCACTTACCCCTTCTCAGCTCACAGGGCTCTTTCCCAGCATTGATGTAAATAATGCAATGCAAAGCTTGTCTTTGACCTTCTTTTGTCCTGCACTTATTTCACTGCCCAAGAATACTCCTCCTTCTGGTGTCACGAAAAGCAACCACATTTAGTTCTGCTGTCAGGACAATGTATAATTTGGGTGACTGTAGTTTTCCTCATGAGCAGAGCTGAAATATCATGGAATAAGGGCAGCCTGTCTGCTCCCTAGGCAAACTCACCAAGGGAAGCCACAACCAAGCAACAAGAGATGCGACAAACGGCTTCTTTCTCACTACTATTCTCAATTAAGCATCCTCTCACAGGACTGGTCTTTCAGATTAAAATCACAAGCAGAAAATAAGAAGACATAAAGATGAAAGCAGCTGAAAATCTTGGGGGGGGAAAGGTATTTTGAGTTACCAGTCAATAATGAAACTCCTTTTCCTGTAGATTTTGGCAGAATTAGCAAAGATAAATGTCTCTGGGAGGGCCACTCACTGTATTGGGTCATTTAAGACTAACAAAAGTACTTTAGACTATAGTTTTTATTTCAGAAATTGACCACAAAAATTCTTCTGTAGAGGACCAGCACATGGTTGACTGCACTTTTACTAACTTTCTAGCTTTCTCTCTCTCCCCCTACATATGGCCAACAGCCCTTAGAAATTTTTCTCTAAAATTCTGCCTATAGCAAAGTTAACATTCAGGCACAAAGCCCCAGGCTCTTTACACTCTTAAGTGTTTCAGCTTCAGTATTCTTTTCCTAAATTGCTATGTCCTAGAAGCAAGGAGTGAAAACAGCCATTTCAGCCACTTCTTATGCAGACTGACCACATGCTTCTTTCTGCCTGTACCTTTTTTACAAAATGTAGTCTCTGCTCAGTAAGTGGCTAAACAGAACTGTACAACCCATGTGCCCTCAGTACGTCAATACCAGGTTCACTCACAATAATGACCATGCACTTGTTTTTCAGGCTCATGCAGGGACACAAGCAGAAATAGCTGAAAAGGCCATCTTTCCTGAGAGCCCAAGTGCAGGAGACAGAGGTGGTCAAGGCACTTCTTGATCCTTTTGGCACTGGGAAGAGTCTAAAGAGTATCCCAAAACTTGGGCACTTAGAGCACATTTAATGTTGCTGTCAGTGCTTGGGAAGGGATATTATATTTAAGGGTGATAAAGCCATGAATAAACATCCAACAAAAGACTGATCCATGACCATAATCTTGAGAAGAACTACACAGAAGTGTCAGAGATGTCCTGGTTAATGCTGCAGCATGCTGTGTAACTGGATATGTGTTAATAGATAAAGTCACAGCAAGAGTGCTCAAGAAGTCAGAGCATTTCAGGATTTTGATTTGTTTTTTTTCAGAGAAGCTTTATTTCTTTCATGTCATAAGGGGCTTCTTGTAGCAGCTTGACGCACCAATTTTTAGCATATTTGGAACTGCTTTGTTATACTATAATGCCTCTTTTACAGGCCTCTGTCAGTGGAAAGCCACTTAATGTTGTGGATGTAATGGGTAGGGAGTAGAAAAAAGAACCTCAGATCACATCTCCTTACAGTGTCCTCCAAAAGAGTCACAGATCCTGCACTGAATCTTGCATTTCTCACCTGTCAAAAGTCACAAGGGCTGAGCACCAACAAAAAAAAGGAAAATGAAAATATAACAGAGTTGATCTTAAACAAAGATACACAATGGAGCAAAGATAACTGATGTTGAGAGAAAAACCAAGTCTTAAAAACACTCAGCATGCCTAGGACTACTATTTTCCACACCAGCAATAACTGAAAGACCTGATGGCAACATTGTGGGCCCATCTTTTCCAGTAGTGTAGCCAAATGATCCTCATCTATGAGAAACAATTTAGGAATAATGTAATCATCCTGCCAGTGTGATTTACTACAGATTCCATTGACCCAAAGGTCATTGTAATTCCTCAAGCATAGATAACCTGGTATTATTCCATGGCCAAAAAATCATTTATATATATACATTTATATGTGTGTGTGTATATATATAAGCCCTTTATTTACTGTAACGATAAACTATAGTGATCTGATCAGGCATCACTGCCTCGGCAGAGGCAGCCTGACTCCATAAAAGTACATTAAATCATTGTTGCTAGGATTATGAATAATAACTTATGGGAGTCCTCAAGAAAGTCCTACAACCATTTGAAATGAAGCAAGAACTGTGTGTATGCTATTCTCCTTCCTCCATGAAAGACTTTTCATTTATAAAAGCAGTGCATTGTTCAATATCCATTGTGTTTTCTTCATTAACTCCAAGGTTTGCTTCATTTCATTTTTCCACCAAAGGGGAAGAATATATTGAGCTGTCAGTGATGTTATCTGTGAAGAGAGGCTGCGGATTTCATATATTGAATCTAAGCTTTACAAATAGTCAAGTAATAGGAAAGGCTTTGTAATAAAACACAGGTAAAAATAAGCTTGCAAAAGTCAAAGGGAAAAGAAAAGTCTAAATTGTTTATATAATCAGTTATACTCCCCTGAGTTGTTATCTGCCTCTTCCTTTTGAAAATTTTCTCTTATATATTCCAGAGTTGGTAAACCAGTATTTGAAAACAGCTGCAGAAAAAAGAGTATCTCAATTGCTTCACAGGTATTGTGACCCAGCTCTTATCCGAGAGGGAGGAAGCTCAGATGTGCACATACCTGCACATACTCTCTGATCTGATTCAGTTTTGGTAAACTGAAGTAGGATCTGAGCAATATTGACTGGGTAAGATCACAGAGAGTGAAAGGAGGTTTCCTTTCACAAAAGTTGGGCCTTGTTCATTTCATTTGATTCTGAACCATTTGACAGGGAAAACTCTGCAATGCAAAAGAAAGCAGATATTGTTGCAGACAGGCTAGGAGTGAGAAGAGATTGGAATCTTTCCCATGAAAATGGCAATTGAACAAGTTTGAATGAGTGGGAGAACTCTTATGCTGGAGCGTGGGAGAGCACCCTGAGAGGTTGGAGGAACCTCAAAAGTTTCGGAAATGTATCATTATGGAGGGACTAACAAAAACAATTAGGAAGATGGAGAGGATTTAGATGACCAGAAGGACTGAAATGAGGTCAAAAAGACATTTGAGACTTTGGGAACAACACGATAAAAAAGGAAAGATCGAATTCATAAAAATAAACCACTTACATGCAAATAACTGAGGCAGAAATCAGGCAGCAACAGGAGCTGAAGGCAATGTGGGGGTGAGATTGACAAGAGGTTTTGTGGAGAATGACCATTGAGTAAAATAATTTGGGACGATAAAGAGCCATAAAAAGGATTGAGGAACATGAGTGGAGGTGTCAAACACTGTGGGAATGGGAGAAATAACAGACTAGTGCAATGACCAATCCACAAGTGACTTTGGAGTCTGTGGCATTTCTGAAAAACTTCAGGTTACATAATAAAATACCTTGAAATATTAAATTTTAACACAAGACACTCAGGAATACAGCCTCACTTAAGTAAATGCAATGTGTTCCTGAGCAAATGCTTTCCAAATTCCTTCCCAACTGTCTTCAACTCTCAGGATAAATGTTGAGGCACATCACAAAAATAGTGCAGACCGAGATAGGAATATTACAGGTCTGCCAAACCTTTGCCTGCCAAACTGACTAGAGAATAAATATAAAAATAGATGAAATTGCATTTACTTATATGCCCCATGTATTGTTTCACACAGAGTCCCCCAGCAGTTTTGTCTTCTCTCTAATTCTCTCTTTCCTTTCTCTTAAATCTAATTTTCTTTGCAGCAGTTCAGCTCTAGATGCTACAGATTTTTGTTTGTTTGCTTGTTTGTTTAGTGAATAATCATCCAAAACCTCTAGAGCATATCTTTTTCTAATCTAATGTAAAATGTTAAAAGCTGCTTACCAGCAAATTAGCTCTTTCCAAATTATGTGCACACCAGATCCTACAAGTCAAATAAAATTAAACTGAAGTTTGGTTTCCACTTTGGTAGAGACAACTTAGAAACTGCCCTGGGGCACGCAGTCAACTAACTGGCTGTCTGGCTTAATAGCACAAAGCACATACTGTAATTATGCCCATCATTTCCTCTTAACCACTCATTGCTGCAAAATGAGCACTTCAGAGATGTTTACCTGCTTTTTCAGAGATAAGAGATGCCATGAAATTCTACTGGCCAAACAGAACTGCAAGTCACAGCTTATAGCACACTGCTTTTCAGGAATATGCTTGAGGTGTTTGAGAGCTAAACATCATTCAACATGAATGACGATAGCCCAGAATTCTTCTGCCTCCCCACACTGCATTTTTCAACCCGCTCTGAACTTCATTTGGAGTATCCTGCCTATTTGCACAACGGTGGGCTAGAATAAGACCTTGTAAAGAATTTGATGGTTCAGACATTGCCTGAGAAAGATTTACCTGCTGCTTTGATTACAAATTACTTTATTCCAAAGTCTGGGTTTCTCTGTCTCACAATCACAGCCTTTGTGATGGAAATGCATCAGGAGAAAAAACTGTCCCATCCTTAAAGGGTAAAACCCCACCTCTGCTGAAATCAAGGGCTGTTTGACCCCGTGCAGCCTGTACAAATTAAATACAGGGAGAAAAGTAATGCGCCAGGTTAGAAAATGGAGTTTCCTCACTTTGAGAAGCAGCCTGCCTGTATATCATCATTCACTCCAGACCAGAAACCTTCCACAATGCAACAAGAAACTATCTCAGAACAAAAAAAATGTGAGAGAAAGATGAAGAGCAGACAGTGCAGTGTTTTGTTATTAGTGGTGCCAAGCAGTCCATAAACTCACCTTTCTCAATACCACTACATGAGTTCAAGCAATTAGCCTGATCTGAATCTCACTGAGCTTCTGGTTCTCACAAGCTTTGGGTCAAGTCCATAGTGTGATACCACCAGCATGTGTAGTTGTAACACGTTTCTTTAGTTTATGCAGGTTTTGTAGAACAAGTGAGTGCTGCTAATCAGCCATGGTGATTTCACAAGGACAGAGCAAATCCACATGATGTGCCTTGTCAAAGGACCAGCATGTTATCTATAAAAAATTCTTACATTATTTCTAATAGTTGACTTCCTTCAAACTAGATTGTCAAAATACACCTAAAATGCATCTGTGAGGCTGAAGCTATTCATAAATCATAATAAATATTTTCAGCTGGAAAAAAGGTTTTGAAGTGTGATGCTTGTAAAATTATAGAGGAGAGTTTCAGAATAGAAGCAGCTCCATTTAGGGTACACCTGAAGGGATTTTTTAAAAAAGAATTAATTCATGAACGAAAAACCAATTCAGATTATCTAAATTTTAATATGGGAGGTTTTTCTATTTGGTGGGGTTTTTTTTGTTTTGGTTTGGAGTTTTTTGTTTGTTTCTTTCTTTCTTTTCTTTTCTCCTTAGTTTGTCCAGGAGCCCATGAGTTTTACTGCTTGGATCCTAGGAGAAATGCCATTTTTATAAACAATATGTTACCAGAATATATACCTAATAAAGCAATGCCGTTTCATGATATACTTTTAAGACTGCTAGCCTTGTCAGTGATTAATTCAGCCTCTCTGAAGTGGAATGCAAAGCAGAATATCAAGGAAGATGGATAGTAATCAATCAATATTGTAAATCACTACTAAAATCCACAGACAGCACAAATGTAGAGTAACAGAAACACCTTTATATGGAATTCATGTCAAAGCAGCACTGCTCTGGCACCCTGGGGTTCAATTATATCTACAGTGGCTCTATACAGAATTAGTCTCTCATCTCTGGGAGGGTGGAGTGAATGGGAGAGGAGAAGGAGAATGTCATCCAGAATTGCCAAACCTTGGATGAAAAATGTAGGTGTGAGCATTCTTCCTGGAACTTTAAAGTGAGTTTAATTCAAATGAAACAATCCAATAAATAACACCTTGCAGCTGACTTTGAAATGTTCGCACTGGCGCTACTAAATTCTACAGCTGCAAACTTTCATTCCCATCATAAATGACATGCCATAATTATATTTTTTTCAGAGTTCTCTATATATGTTGATTTATTTTTTTTAATTTCTCTTTCATTAATAGCTTTTTTCTTCCTTGGTAAGATAAGGTGATCTGAAAAATGCCCACTGGCTTATTCAGTGACCCTGTTTTTATGGTATGACAATACCAATAATAAAAACTAATTTCCTCCTCTGATTTTCTCATACGTACAAAGCAAAGATTACTTCTGCCTGTACTTGAAAGCTATTGAGAATGCAAAGGCCATCAAATAACTGGTCTAAAACACACGCATATTTTTTCATCTTCTCTTTAAAAGCTCACTTTTTAATCCATTAACAATCACAAACAGCAGACTGAGTCACAGGTGGTTTAGGTTCCCCTGTTGTGGTATGTCACCACTGTAACTGATTGCCAGTTAACTTGTGTTAGCCAGCCAGTTCAGCAAGCCACAAACATTCATCTCTGGGAACAAATGTTTGCAGACTGCCTATACTAGCATTTACAAATGCATTATCTAACCAGAGTTAATTCCAGCCATCCTTTAACAAAATTAAATCTAGTATAGAGAAGAGCTCTGTTATCACTTCTCCTTGTACATCTGCTTCTTGGAATGTTTAGATGTGTTATTTGCTACTGACAATATTGCATTACAGACTCTCACACTGGGGCTTTCCTGGACATGGCCTTGTCTGTCTTTCTTCTTTGGGATTTTGGCTCCCATGACTGCTTTTTTTCTCTGTGATACCTCCTGAGAGCCCTTCCTGAGCCCATGTGTGGGTCGGCTGTCTGGCACAAGTCTTTGTTTTGCCAACAGGGGTGGTCTGCTGCTCTTCATGGTGTATGTGCACACCTTGATGTACACCAGCACCAGACAGAGGGCTGTGGAATTATGTGAGGGACTGTTTCTATATCCCTAAATGTACCCCTCCGAAGTGAGGGTTAAGAAAGGGCATGCAGACACAAGAAATGGTTCTTTCCCCAAAAAATTATGAAATGCCCAGCTGACTTGGCAGGAAGGTCTGGGAGGAAAGACACAAGACATATCCTGTGGCCCTCGTTTCTTGCTGTTGAAGGAAGACAGGAAAATGGCAGAGATAAGGGAAGGTAATAGGGTAATGACAGGAAACCATCAGGAAAAATTGAAGGAAGAACGGGTTAAGTCAGGATGGTAGCCAAGCGCATTTTCCAAAGGATGTGAGAAGTGGTGCTCACGCTTTTGCTGCCATCTTCCAAGGCTGTTAAGCACTGAGGGAGGTAGTAACATGTGGTAGTAATATGTGGCAGTAAAAAGGTCACAATAACTAGTCTTACGTGGACTTAAAAAAGGTTTTGCCCCCAAGTTCACTGTATCCCAAAGAAGCTGTGGAGACCTGTGCTTTGAAGCCAAGACACGTTTACCACTGAGCCTCTGTGTGAAAGGACAGGTTATGAAAAGCAGCACTACACAAGAAAACATCTTCAGGAATGAGCAAAGAGGATTCAGTGATTCGGGGAGAGGTGGTAAGCCAGGCTTGTACCCGTATAAACAGATAGTCTGAAAGTGTTTACAACCCCTTAAAGCAGCATTTGGCTTGTCTTCACTAAAATGCCTCCAGACGGCCCCAGGGCTGCTTAGGTAGGGACATAAATGGTTTGTGATGCCGAGGGTCCCACTGACAAATTGCCAGGAGGCTGAGTCACACTTAATTTGCATATAAATTGCAACCATTTTTATCAAATATAAATGCACGCAATCATAATAGAGCATTTGCTTATTCTTCCTTCTCCTTTGAGAGATGAATACAAATTGTTTGCCTTTAAGTTTAATATTAAATAGCTGCACCATCTCAACACTGCAGAAAATGGAGGAGGAGGAGAAGATGTTTTGCAGCAGAGCCTAACTTAGGATC
Source organism: Cyanoderma ruficeps (assembly GCA_008694505.1). Lineage (NCBI taxonomy): Eukaryota > Metazoa > Chordata > Aves > Passeriformes > Timaliidae > Cyanoderma > Cyanoderma ruficeps. The sequence goes on along the minus strand of VZDJ01000594.1, from coordinate 10,661,864 downwards.
CTGGCAAACCAGGTTTGACCAAGCATAGGTTTAGTGAATATTTACATGAACCATTTGATACCTTCAGACCAACCAAAGGTGAACAAACTCAAGCGAAGGGACCTGCCAGATTAGTTGCACAACTACCAGAAAATTCAGATCAGATGCAAAACTTAAGAGATAAAACTGAGATTTATACTGAACTCAAGCCTGATTACTATGGCAATTAGGGCTTCTGCAGTTTTGGATTGAAAGGTTTAAGCTATTTTATCCAAGGAAAATTCTGGTAGTGGGGGTGTTGGCTCTGTTAATATAACTAGACTTGTAGTCACAGTTTTAGATAATGAGATAAACACACTACTTAAGACACTAAATTACACTTTTCCAGATTCTTAAAAAACAATGCCCTGAACTTCTCCTGTCCTTCCTGTGCTTGCTGACCGAGGTATGCACAGTGTGAGAACATTAATGCCTAACACTTTTACCACTGTTCAGAACCGATTTCCTTCACATTGCAAACAGTGTCTATTCTTAGCCAGACAGTAGAGTCTGTGGGGTTTAGTCACCTCTATGTTTGACAGTGACACAGATTAAAAATATTGCTATTAGCTTCTACTCATGCGCAGTGATAATAATCCCTTCTTATAAACTGCCGAGGCTGTGAAGAAGCAGAAGGAAACCCAACTGGCATGAGGCCAGCAGCAAGAAATCACCATTGTAAGGCCAGAGGGAAGGATGCTGATGAGTAGCACTTGAAGCCTGTGCAAAGTGAACCAGGCAGAAGGCACTACAGCTAGGTGGTAAGGAGAAAAATGTTGTATTCATGAGCCTAAGACAGAGAAAGTTTTCTTTGGCCATAGGAAACATGGAATTACCTACATCCACGTTGGCAGCAACAAAGATTCTCTCTGTGTAGTGGATGAATTTGTACGGCTTCATCTTTGCCTCCTCCCATTGTCACGGAACAGCCAACAGACAATTTTGCCTTTTTGCTACTGAGTTTTCTTTCGCAGTTTGGAAGAGTCTCTTTGTCTCTTTCCTTTTAGCTTACAGCTAACATTTCCTTCTCCCTTGCGAGGAAACCACTATACATGTGGTTTCTTTTTCTTCACAGTCAGTGCTGTGAAGATACCAAGGGCTAAATTTGGCTCTGAGTAATGCGTCCTAGCAGACTCTTCCAAACTGCACAAACAGCTTTCCAAGGTTCATGGAAGGCCTGTTTTTTTCCAGCTTTCCAAGGTTCATGGAAAGTCTTTCTTTTTCCACTGGCAACAATGGAAGAAACTACAGACAAATTGTTACCAGTACTGTATGCAGAGGATTAATCCATGTATGCAGAGCTCTGGAGAGCTCACCCTTTATTGAAGTGCCTTTCCCCACCCTCCTCCAATAAAACAGTGAAGAAGAAATTTAGGTTCCACAGTCCAAGCACAACCTCCCCCGTTGTCATCTCCAACCCTGGCAATATGGTGAAATCAAATGCTCATACAGACATACAGCCTGAGGTGTAGATGTTGCCAAATTAGAGTTCCACATGCGAATTTCTTTGCCAGCTTCTAAATACCTAAGGATATTCATGGCATAGAACCTGTCTTCCTTCTTTCCCAGATTACTGTATCAGTTGTCACAGCTGGGGATTTGGTAAAAGGGACATGTGTTTTCTGGATAACATAAAATTTAAAATGTCTCTCAGAGCACATTCTTTGAACTTGCTTTGTAGCCTTTAGCTCATTTCTTGCTTATTGTGCAGCAATTTATATCAAAACTAGTACTCAAAGATGGGTTGCTGTGATTTACATGCTGCTGGCAGTGCAACAGGGCTTCAATATATAAATAAAAATAAAGTCAGGTATTTCAAGCACCTGTCTGAGAATCAGTATTGCAAGAGAGTGTTTCTAGCTGTGGCTTAGTCTCACCAGGGACAAATAAATGCCATAGGCAAAAGAACGTGAGAAAAAAAACACGAGGAAGGGAGAAAGTTTGCTGCTCTCCACTTTCCAAAACTGTGCGATTTAATATCCTCTGAACACCACAAAGTTTTGCTTGTTACACATTTACACACTGAATTGTCTTGTCCTTTGGTATCACTGTAAATAGAGTGAATAAATGGTACTCTGCACCTCAAGTAATAGTGATCAATACATACAGCAATGGCCAGCAGTCTGACTTTTCATCATTCCAGAGCTGCTCCCTGAAACGTCTAGACATTTATAATTGCAAGTTGTTGCTACATAAATAGTAAATTAGCGCTAAGGCTAGGAAAGAAAATATTATTTACAGCAGAAAGGTCATTCTTTCAAAAAGGGTCTTCTGTCATACATCTGTCCTAAGAAAATTTGTTACATGCCATTTATACATTGCTAAATTATGTCAACTGTTGTTGAGTCTATCGAAAAGAATTTTAAACCCAGCAGCAAAAACATTAATTATACAAAATGTCTAAACAGAGAATTGAACTGGGAGTATTATCAAGAGAAAAAAAAAATCTTTAACTACAAATAAGTTGAACTATGTGTGTCAAGAAGTCAAATGTACCCAACAGGCAAAAGAAAATCCCAGAGAAGGACTCTTTCAGGCCTGGATTAATTTTTTTGTCTGGTCTCTATGCCAAGGCTGAGAGCCCACCCTGAGTCATTTGCTGACACAGGGAAGCAGGAGGATCTTACATGAACCCCAACCATCACCAGCTACAGTGATGCTTGCATCCTCAGGCAGAGCTGCTTAGATTGATGATGCCATTTACCCACTGCTGTAAAGCCTCCAGGCAAGGACAAGCCCTCAGCCCCATCAGCAGTGTGGTGAGCCAGCAGCAAGAGACCTCTGGCAAACCTGCACTCTACCCTCGGGGCGACCTCACTGCCATGCCTTCTCCTCATCAGATCTTGAGGGACCTCATGTCTCAAGGTATTTGCACAGGGAAGTTGTAGGGGTCCTCTGCTATGGCTGACACCTTTCTTGGGTAGCTTTCCTCAGTGAAAGGACCCTTTCATCTTCAGGTGGATGGAGCTGCACTCCCTTTTTAATGCTGATAAAACCCCCAGGACCCTTCTGTTTCACCTCTCCACCCTTTGGTACATCAGTACAAAATGAGACCTTGCTGACTTTCTTAGCCCAGGGATAAGATATTGAGTCCAGTGAAATCCATAAAAACCAGCTGCTGTGGGCAGCACACATGCTCTTTCCCTTTCTGGGGAATAAGAAATGCTACTTTATATTGTTCAAACTAAACAATATCCCAGGCACTAATCCCATTTCTTAACGACACCACTATAACTTTATATTACTTTATCACTCGGGGATTTGACATTGTAACATTTTATATTATTCTTAGCTAAGTCTAGAAAAAATTAAGCCTTTCTTATTGTCCATTTGTGAAAAATTTCTTAATGCTAAAAAGAATATGAGAACCACTTTTTCTCCATAGTAGACAATGCATAAATATTTTAAGTAAGTAGATTGGATGATAGCTGTAAACTTTCAGTAAAAAACGGTTCACCGAAATAAAAAATATGGCAGAAGGGGGCATTAACAATAAATAAACTACCTATTTTTTCAAATAATTTTAGTTAACAATAAGTTAACTAAAGTTCACAGTACAAAATAATGATACTAAATACTAAATCAATACAAATCTGCTCTCCTTATACTTCTTTGATATCTGATAGCTGTAAATTTTGGTTGCTATTCTAAAGTATATAGAATCTGATTTTTTCAAGCAAATATTGTCCAAGTGATACAATATTTCAGACAGAGATTTTGATAGCCTTGGGTTTTGACTATTTAAACACATCACTAATAAATAATTAAACATGAAAAATTGAACTTAGTAAATGTTCTAGTGAGAAGATGGCACATTTTCCCTCAAAGGCATGTAATAAGAAACGCTGTTTGACCAGTTAAGCAAGCAGAAACAAAATCTTCACCGCCTATTGCAAAACTTGCTGCAGTCAATAGAAACAGACTTATTAACATCAAAGGGGTTTAGGTTATCTCTTTACCAAATAAGTGTTTGTATTATTAGAATGGTCAGGGACAAAGGGAATTAGTTGTTACTGAAAGGATAGCAATTCAGCCATCTCCTTTGTTTTTCCTGTTTTGCCTTTGGCTGTATGGGCATTTAGAGGCACAAGGACTTTTCTTTTTTCTTTCCCGTGAAAATGGAGGATACTCTTCTGTGACATAATGAGGCCATGTGTTTTATTGCCTGCTATCTAGAAAAGGCATCAAATGGGAGTTTAAGTCCAGAAATTTAAATGTACAAAATTTCTGTGGGTGGAAGAAAAGATGTTCCTCCACCATGTACAAACTCTGTGAGACAGCAGGCCACAGTCACACCATCTCCGTTTCATGTCCAAGTGACAGATCACATCTCCTCCTGTTGCTCCTGGGGAAAGCTGACTTGGCTGTGCTGAGCTGCACAGCGCCAGGCTCCATGAGTGACTCAGCAAACACACCTGAAGTCAGGGGCTGTGAAAGTCCACTTACACCTACATCCATCCACATCACTGTCACTTTGCTTCAGCACCCCATAGAAAGGTCCTCAAAAGCCCTGTGCAGTATGAAAGCACTCATTTTTGAGAATAAAACCCAAATATCATTTAGCTTTGGTGCAGTTTCTTAGATAAAATTCCCTCAGTCATCTTCTGTGGCTACTCTACTTTTTGTTGTTTCCTAGTCTGAAATGTCTGATCATGACTGTGAGCTGTTTATCAGTTCACAGATCTGTGTTCCTCTTCAGCCACAGGTACATGCAGCAGTAGTTTTATCTTTGCCCTGCTTCTGCTACCACCAAAATCAACAAATTCGCTTTTACTTATTGTAGTAAGAGCTTATTGACTTCCCAAGAAAGGTACTCTCCACCTTGTGCTTGACTCAGTGCATTAAGCTGTAAAACTGAAAAAAAAAAAGTGAACTGTTTCCCTTAAAAAAGAAAATTGAAAGACCTTTTTCAAAAAAGCAGAGGAAAGGTCCTTTAATGGACTTAGACTGCATTAAAGCTGCTATAAAATACCATACAGCTTATTATATTACTCCTGCCATTTTTATTGAGTAAGCAAAAAAAAAAATCCCAAACAAAAAGCCTCTAAAATTTCTAAAAATCCATTTTAATACCACCTGAGTTAACATTTAAGCCATTTTTTAAATTTTCTATCTGTTTATTTTCCTTTCTTTTTAATTTATTTTTGTATTACTATGTCACATGTTAGGAACAACAGATTCCATACAAGGTGATGGCCGTATAGCTTATTGATTTCTCAGTCAGTTAAGCCATGACATATCAAAGAAGTAAAAATAAAACAAATCAGTTCAGTGCCATTGATATTAGTAGCAGCAAAGACTTTAAATGCATGAGTCAGTATTACACCAGCTGAAAGATCACACCTTGGCTATATCAGACACCACAGCAGGAAAATGAGCCAGTAAGTAATCAGGTGACAGGTTTTGGGATCTTTTTAACAGTGACCTGGCAGGAGCTGGTGACCTACATGTATGTCTGGGAGAGGCCATCATCACTGTGGGGACAACACACACTCGCACACACCCCCTCATGCTGAGCACAAAACAGAGTGCCAGGATTCCCTTTTCCTCCAAGCCAGATTGATTCAGTAGGTAGGTCTTGGGGGATGATTGCTTGGATTATGTCTCAATGCCCCATTCAACTTTTAATAGCAGGTATAAAAATTTTATCTGATTTTCTACTTTACTCTTTTGAAATATTAACCATTGATAAATTATTAAACCAAATATAAAGTGGTACAAATGTACATAGATTTCATAAAGAAGTCTGCTCAGGCAAGCTACATAATGGGACTTCTGTCACCCAAACAGGTCAGAAATCAGCCTCTCCTCTCCTCTCCTCTCCTCTCCTCTCCTCTCCTCTCCTCTCCTCTCCTCTCCATTTCCAAGGTAGTTGAAAATTAAACTGTCCATTTTTCTGAAAAGGTTAATATCAAGAAGCCTATTCATGCACCCTAAACAGTTTCAGTATGTTTTTGCTTTGAACCAGCCAATATCCAACTAAGCTGTTCTGAAGAGACCCTAGCAGTAGAGACTATGAGACTTCTCCTACTTGTTAGAACTATAATAATTTTGTGTCCCTTGAGGTCTAACTGCAACACATCCCTGATGGCCTTGTCAGACTGATATTTTGCGTTATGCTCATATAGAAAAAAAAAATCCAAATGAAATGCCATAGCTATCCTTTGTGCCTTCATCTTCACTCTCTTTTCCTTCTGACTACACAAGTCAGGTTATGCCCCCACAGCTCATACCCTTAAAAGCTTTGGTCATTCTCTGTCTGCTTTTCTGGGATTCCTTTGAATGGTATTTGTGGAGGGAGCTGAAACCACATCACCCCAGTAATGTATCCCTCATGGTGAATTGCCTCCCACAGTGGGTCCAGTCACTCTGGAAAATAAAATCCCACTTGGGACCCTGGCCACAACACACAAGGAGGAACACGATGGCTGTGAATTGCAACTCCTAAGCACCTTTATGCAAAGTAAAATGTTGATGTTTCATGATTTGGCAGGTGTCGCTTCATTGGTCCCTGAAATTCCAAGAATTCTACCATAAAGAGGAGGAAAAATCCTATTTTACAGTTATTACAACTGTAAAAAATCAGGAAAATACAGAAAAAGTGGATATTATGCCAGCTTTTAGTGAGAGCTGTGTACACCAGGGAGCAAAACTTGCAGCTCACTCAGAGACTGTATTATGGACTTCAAAGAGACACTGTGTAAGTCATTTGAGAAAGAGCCTAAATGCCACAGTGGGTATTGTTTGTCCTTACATAATTCCAGTAGCTTTAGCACTATAAAGAAAAACGTTAAATCTGCCCCTAATTTGTATTTGGAACCTGGTGAATTACCCTGGATATTAGCTGTATTAAGTTACCATGAAAGTATAAGCCTTAACAAAAGTAATTAGCACTCGTACCTTGTTTTACATTGGCAATGTACTTTGTGGATAAGAGAATAACAGTGGTGTTAAAGTCATGCACATTGTGCTTTATCAGACGAGTGTATTATAGCCCTTCATGTTAAAGGGTTCAGAAAAATGAAAGAAAATCCAGGTGCAATTTCCTGCTGCTGTTTTGCTGTAATACCAAATCCTTGCAGGGTTGACTCTTTACTTGCTAGATACACTACAAGTTAGCAATTTCAAGTTGCCATGAGATAATTTGCAGTATCTATGCAACTTTTTGCTTGTTTCAAGAATTATGAGAAGTGTTAAGCATGAAAAAAGAGGGAATACAGGTCAAGAAACTGATAGCAGATATCTATCTAGATTACTTTTGCCATTTTTAAAATGAGGGGTTTTTTTGCTTTGAAGACCATAGGCAGAAGGATCACTGCATATTCATAGGGATGTGCCTGCACCTCTATCTTTTGCACAGGTTTTTATTTCTGCCTTTCCCTACATGGAAAAGTAAGATGCAGAGCTGCTGCCCTTCCCCACAACTTGCCATAAATCATCCCCTTTTGTGTGGCAGGACATTTATTGGAGACATGGTTATAAGTAACAAAAATGCCCATATGCAGCTGATTTCAGGGCTAATTAAAGCAAGATACAACTGGGCTGTGAAGCAGCTGATGAGAATCTCAAGCCAAATCAGAGTTACCTGAGTGCAGCCTTTGGAAATATGACTTACCTTTTCTGCTGTACAACACTGCAAAATTACTTCTTGAGTCAGTACTCATCTTTACTGCTTCAGCTCAGCTGAACTCCCTAAGAGAAAAACAAAAATCCAAGGTTGCTCAGAGCTCAAGACTTTCCTGAGGAGAATATCAGACAATAAAGACACCAGCAAAAATAATCTAGGACCTTTTACCATCAAAAAAATTATTTCATTGATCACCATATAACATATCACATTTTCTGACACATGTAAAATTAAATGAAAGCAAGTTATCTTTAATGTTCTCCCAACTTAAAAATAAACATTTCATGAGTGCTCTATATATATACCATATATATATTCATGGGTTTTTTCTCAGGAAGCATGACAGTTTTTAACTATTTACATGAAGGAAGGAATTTTCTTATTCACACATGGGTATCCTGAGAGGCTTTTTCCCAGAAGTTAATAATGTCACTGTATTAGAATAGAATGGACAGTCAATGGGTAAGAAAATCATCAGTCTCCAGAAAAACCTCCGAGAAGTATTTTACTAAACACAGAATTCTTGGAACGGACATAAGCCCACAAACCCACATGCCTCAGGCTTTAACGCAGCCTCTAACTACCAGAGGTTAAAGCAGATTTTGTGGGCAATCTTCTCCATAATTAAATACTATGGGATTTCTTGCACTGTGTTTCTTGCAGGTTGTATCAGCCACCGCTAGAGACAGAATTTATCAACAGACTGGGATTACAGTCTGCTCAGGCAGTACTAATTTTTACATTAGAAATCGACACCTTTCATAAAAGTAGAGGTATGCTTTAATTGAGGTCTCAAAATTAATTTTAATATGCTAAAAATACTCACAATGGTTTGATAACTCTTAATATTTTGTGCTAGTTTTGTTTGCTAACATGCAATATCTGAGGTAATCCACCTGACTTCTATAACAGGACAGAAGGTAGACTCAGTTCTCTCTCAATATTAGCATTCAAAATACACCAGTTCTCATATTTATAGGAGTATGGAGAGTGCACCATAGAGGGGTGTACATTAGGTAGGAAGTCTCATGTATTTATTTTTTTCTCACTGCATTACATCCCTGGGCTGACATCCCTGGATATGCTCTTTTCCATCACCATGACATGCTATTTTAAAGTAATGCATTGTAAGTGAAGCAAGTGTTGCCATAAAGAAATCTTTCATAAAATCATGTCAATGGAAAGTAACACATTCCATTCAGACCAATCTCCCTGATGGAAAAGGGTGCTTTGAATAAGCAGAGATTGTCTAGCTCCATGGATAATTTATCAGCGCCACCAGCTGATCTCTAGAAAAGGCTTAAAAATAACAAAAGACAACTAATCCATTAAAAAAAAAAAGATTGAAGATGTGTTTCAAAAGCTCATTGGTGCTTCTCGCATTAAAAAGCTTACCCTGGTGCATTCCATCGATGGCTTTAGACTATTCATCATATCATTTGCATGAAGAGGCTTACAGCTCTCCCCAGACAGAGAGGGGATTACAGATGTTCCTAAGTCAATAGCCTTCGCATTTTAAAGTATTTGCTTATTAAAGGCTACTTTTAGAAGTTCAGAATCAAAACCTTGCTATTCCTGTTTGACAAGAAAACCTTGGCAGCTCCCTAATTCTCAGTATAAAAATGATGCTTTACATTTCTTCAACAGTTTCTCTCCTAGGAGCTCCAGGTGCTTTGGATAATTAACATAACTCCAATATGTATCCCTAGAAACATCTCTCTGCAGTACCGAACTCTTTACACCACGGTCTCTCAAGAAGTGGTCACAAAGCTGGCATCCAAAGGCAATCAAATCAGAGCTTGGATTCCTACTCATGTGAAGTGTTTTTTTGTTAGATTACTGATGGATTTGATGGATTGTTTGGTATGGTTAGGGCTGAAGGACCTTCCATGGGCACACTGGTGACCTTCACAACAGTGAAGGATTGTGCCCGGTGAATCTCTAAGCTCTTAATCCCATGGATATGGCCCCAAGATTCAGCCTTTCTGCATTCATTTGTATGCAGATGTTGTTCTGTCTTTGCTCAGATCTCAGAGGAGGAAAAGGCAATGTGATCATACTGTCTGCACACTCCATAGTGTGTCCTTGCAACCCACAACTCTCAATCTATGAAGAATTCTAAGCAATTTTGGCATAGCAAAAGAGACCTCACAGATGGTCCAATAATTTTATGGGGAAAAAAAATATAGGTCTCAGCACTCGATCTATTACTGCAGTGGAGCTCTAGGGATATAAGACACAAATCCACAACAGACTCTCTTCATTAGCCAGGATGCTCATGGACCAGGTTATTATACTGGGACAGATAAAGCAATTCAAACTGCAACAGAGACAGGGAGAAATATGTAGGACCAATAATACAATAACATTGAAGTAACTGTACCTTTATCTTAATTCTCACTAAAGGCTGTAGCACAAGGATTATTCTGTACTAAGAAAAATAAAAGTATTTAGCAAATATAATAAAAATTCAAGGTGCTAATAGACTGTTGCAGAGGCAACATTTAGTTTTACTGACTTGCCAGCTGTAGCTGTAGCCAGAACTTCACCCTCTAATAGGGATGAGACAAGCTGGTGTAGAAAGTAGGAAAAAAAATTGAAAAAAAGTACTGGACCCAAGGCAAATAGCAAATATTAGACCAAAAGAACCAGACAACCTGGTGTGGTAGAGGAGAAGTTGCATCTGCTTTACAGGTGATGATTTTTACTTTATTGACTCTGGCCTAAATGAAACATGCTGGTTTTGTGGGATTACTAAACTGAATAATAATAGGAAGAGAAAACAATGATATTCTACTAAGAAGACTTTGTGCATGACATTTACAGTTGTTTTGGATCATATAGATGGCTTAAAAGAATATAGCATTAGTTTAAACAATCCCTACTTTTTCCCAAATGAACTCACTGGTGGGTTGATTTTTCTACCGATTTCTTCCTAAACATTAAAATCTAGAGAAAAAAAAAAGTAAAAAAAAAAGTGTGAAATTATGCCTTTCCTATATCTGTGGAAGAGCTAAATGTAGTTTCAAGCTCTCCTACAGACCACTACCCAGAGTATTTTTACCAGTACGTTGTTTCACTTGCAGGGAACATGCCTTTCTACTGCAGGAGTAAATCGATACCATTTTATAATTGTATCAGTGTGAAAGTTCTTAGTAGCTGGGTAGTATATTGCTCTTTCTGGACAGATATAAGATTTATTACTACAGGTACCTTAATACAGATATACATGACTCTACTCTTACAGTGCTATGCCATATTTATACCAGAATTTTGTAAGCAACTTCATATTCTGTACTATAAAAAGATTATCTAATATTATTTAATACTTATGCTTCAGATCTCTCCCTCTTTTCTCCCATTCAGAGGAAAGAAGAGTTTAATATTCTTCCAACCACTGCATGTCTCACTTGTCTAAATACATAATTTCTTTAGGTCAGACTCTTTTACTCAAAGCAACCGCGTATGTATCTACATATTCTTTGTGCTGAGCAACCTGGGCACAGTGATAACTGCTTGGGAAAGGCTGGTGAAGGGATGTTCTGGCCTCCACCCCATTTAAATTCTTTAGAGCTGTTGCAGTGAACTCAAAAGATGCATCCTGGATGAAACAGTGGTCCTGGGTTCAAAGTAAAATTTATTGCGTGAAAACTGAATGTCTGATAAACACCCAAAGAAAGAGTAAATAACTCTAATGGAAGCTAGTGTATTATTTGGATCTTATTTAATCAGGGCTGCTTAGCAATATTATAATAGAAAAATTAATACAAGGAAAAAACTTAACCATAAACTAGCTGTATGTGGGCAGATATAGGTGCAAAGAGATGTGGAACTAGATGTAGTTTAGATGGAGGTGGTGGATATATAGATAGAATGGGGGACACTTTTCTAAGTATTGGAAGCCCAAATGCTGGCATAAAGTTCTGAGTCTCAGAATTTCCATCTGTGGCACAGGAAACCATCACACTGAAGTCCAGTAGGGCAACCTCCAGATGTCAATCAAGTCAATTCCAGCTGCTTCAAGAAATGTCAGGTAAAACACATTGGCTGCTTCTACCTTAACTTCCTAATTCTGGCATAAGTGACTTACAGCATTTGCAAGCTGAGGATATGAAAGGGGGAATGAGACTCTTGACTGGCTCAGTGACAGAGTTTGTCTGCTTTGGGGGATTGTTAATTATTATCCTCTTAACTGAATCACCCTCATGTGGAGCTTATCAGTCCAGGTAAGTAGACAGGCTGTTAGAGAACAAACCTCTGCGGCTCACTTTGACCTTCATTTAGCAGTTTCTTCTTTAAAATGTAGCCCTAGTGTGTATGGTATTTATCCTATTCAATAGTTGATTGCACACCACCTAATCTCTTGATGTTGGTCTAATCCATCCATGCCATGGATTTTTTGTTACAGTTGCCAGTACTGGACTGTCTTTATTCATCACAGTAACTCTCACTATATATTCTCAGAAAGCCGTATCAATCAAGCCACCCTTCTGATTTGCTGCATCCCAGGGTAACAAGAAATGCTTTGTTCTGACTGTATATTTTTAAGCTATTTTGAACCCTCCCACAAATTAAAGTCAGAGGAGCACTAACTGAGATGGTTCTCTGTGTCATGGGGGAGCAGCATGAGCTGTTCACAACATTAGGATGGGCCTTCAGTGGTCACAAGCAACTTCCTCATACCCTGAACATTTCTCTCAGGACTTCTCTCAGCCACGCAGGCTCTGTTCCCCACAGGGGAGGAGAGGAGGTTGGCCAGACACCACAGTTCAGGATTCACCCTAAGGCCCCAATGGGCCCAAAGAAACCACCTTCCCAGAGGCAATAGCACACAGGCACTCTCCACCAGAGAGAGGGGCTGTTGTCCTTAGTCATTCTCAGACAGTTCCCAGCTTCTCCTCAGTTCACTTTTATGTTTCCAAATTTGTCCTAAAAATTTCCCTACAACTCAGAAAGGCACCATGAAATACACTGGTGAATCACTAGAGTCCCAGGGCTGATTTACTCACCCCGGTCTTGCCATCCAAACCATGGGTCAGTGTGAGGGACTGGAAAGGACAGGAGGGGTGGGAGGTGGGCAGAGGAGGGGATGCTTGGGTGAGTTTTCTTATCTTGGGCAGGATTCTTCTGTCCCTGACAGAAGCATCAAGTTTGAGATCAAGCCTGATCCAGGAGCTCTACAACAAAGTCTCATTTTATTAATAAAGGAAACAAATGTGTAAACTCTACTAGAAAAATTACACTCATCAAAACATTCATAAAGCCATGCATATTTGCACACAAATCTAAAGACTTATAAAATTACAGCCTAAACCATTTTCCAAAGAAGTTCTCTTTAATTGGCACAAGGTGTTGAATTATGCAGAACAGATCTCAACAGAGATTTTTTTTTTAATATAAAGTTAATTACTTTGTCTTGGTGTGCATAAGGAAGCACAATACTTTTTGCAGTGACTCTTTGTATCACAGACAGCCAGTATCCATGTTAGTGTGTTCATGTAATAAAAATCAATTCCTTAACAAAGCACAGCAGAGGCTTCCCTTAATAGAATCCTTATTAGAGAATCAGATACAGCTATCTCCAAAGAAAGGATTTTTTAAAGGTACTGGGATTTCTCTGTAGTTTATTAGAAAAAGCAACAGTGGAATTAGCTGCTGGAGATGTCAGGTTGGAATAAGAACTGCTGGGTGGAAGGAGAAGCAATTAGGATACCCTCTGCTGTTGACATGACTCAATGGAAATTTTTTATTTTATGAGCCAAGCTGAAGAGGTGAGAGGGGCAGAAGTGCTGCAAGTCGACATTTTGACTCTTCCATTTCTATCTACAGAGAGCTCCTCCCTCATATGCATTTCACACCCAGGAAAGACCAGGGTTACAAACCAAAACCAATTCAACTCTGCAATCATTCCTGAAGCCCCAGCACAGGAAACACAGGGAAACTGGGAACTCTGGGGATTCTGCTGTGATGGGATTTGGCTTAACCTCCTTCCTGTGCCCCAAAACCCAAACAATTTAACAGGCCAAATCTGGGCTTGAGAATTTGTAAGCAAGCAAGTGAATTTTGCACGCCTTTGTTTTTGGGGAGAACAGTTCTCACAGGCTCATCCTTAGCCTGAAACTGTGTTCAGTTGGCGCCCTGAAGCATGAGGATTGATAGCCCTTGTTGTTTGCTCCCAGCCAGTGTAAGTGCCTTATCTAAGCAGAGCACACCCCATTGCCGTGGGACTCCTCTGGAGGACAATTAGCAGCAGCAATAATGACAGCAGGGCGCTGGCAGCAGGGCCACACTCAGGCTGTGGAGGAACAGACCCCTTGTACATTTCAGAGCTGCTCTCCACAAGCCATGGCTGGGGATTCTGCTGGCAGGAGGTTGGCAGGGTGTTTAGAGGCAGCTGTCAGGGCTGCCCCACCAACAGCTACTGCAAACCCTTCCTGGCGACTTCAGTACTTCAGAGACAAAGGTTTTGGAAACTCCAATTTGTGACATTTTATGTGCCAGACCCCGCAGTCACTACTGCTGATGGTATTCTTGGCCACTGCCTTTAATTTGTTACTCCATAATGACCATGCAGAGTTCAGTGAACTCCAAGCTTGTGTTCAACCTGATGCTGATAGTAAAATGGCAGGCAGCACCATGGCACCCAGGGTTACCCTCCTTCCTGCAGCATCCTCTTGCTCCAGCATTCTAGAGCTGCTGAAGTGGGGAAAGCAAAATTGCTCTTAAAACATCCTGCCTCTTCAGAGTGGTATTTTCTCTCCTGGAATGCTGCTATATAAAAGGTTTTACAGACCAGGATCTCAAAATGAAACTAGTTTTCCCCTTTCCTCTCTGGCTGTGGTGCTTTAGAAATACATGGACAACACCTGCAATACAGAGGACATTAAAGATTCAACAAGAAAACTCCATGAGTGTTCCAGGATTAGGAGAGGGAAGAGACAGCCAAAGGAAAGGAGTAGGAGCAAAGGCACTGCTTGCCAAAGCTGAGGGTGTTTTGAAACTGCTGTGGGGCTGTATCAGAAGGAGAAATGGCAGAAAGTTATGCATTCCCATCTTCCCCTTCTCTTTGTCTTCGTTCTCCAGATAGACAAAAAGACTTTCTTTGCTTGGGGATCTAGCAAAAATGAGGCAGGAGCAGCTACTGGTACCTGACTGTCACAGCATCAGAGATGTATTAAGGTTGATGCTGAACCCTCATCAACTGCCAAACTCCAAGCAAAGCAGGCAAGATGCAGTTCAGCAGCACTTTCTGTATTCATTCCCTCTGACACGAGGTGTCTAACTGAGTTGTCACTCTCGTGCCCTGCTACAATCAGCAGCACAGATGGGACTTTCCACAGAGACGTGGTGTCTTGTGCAGGCTGAGTCACACTCCAAAGGATCCTGATTTCTGAAATTGTTCTGGATACAACTGTCTGGGAGGGTAGCAGAAACCCCCAGCAACTCTGTCCCTGTCTTAGACCCTGAACAAAAAAATCTGTAGCAGTAGGTACAAAGATACAGGTTTAACCACCTAACTTAACCATAAATCATCTGCTTGAATATGTGCCCCGACGAGCTGCACATGCTGCTTTTTAAGTAAAAAGCTACCTGTAATAATTTTAACAAGCACTAGCTGTTAAATATGATCACTACTAAGCATGCTTTTAAATGCCCAGAAGACAGCAGTAACATGACTTTGGACAGTTCTAGCTTCAACACCTTCTCAATTTGCACTGCTGGGACAAGGGCATACGGTCCTCCCCTCTGGATTTTTGTTTCCCACCTACCTCAGGAAAGTGCCAGGAAATAGTGTAAAGTGCTTGTCTCCAGCTTGCAGAGGCATTTGAAGACAAGAGACAAGTTTAAGTGGAGTTTGGCATCCCGTGGGGTGAACTTTTCCTGGCAGCCAAAGCAATGATATTGAGCACTATCATTCTCTGCTGTACACATCTTTGCCTGACCTTATCCTGGACGCATCCCCTTTGACTTACTTCTTTAAAGAGCCTAATAGATTTTCTTTAGCTTGAGGCAGAGCAAACCTCTGCTGGATTGAAATAATGTAGAAGTATTAGAAAAGATTGGTGCTGGGAATTTTTTTCCCCTCTTTCCCTTGCTGCATGATAGGAAGAAAATATATGACCTAAATCTGCCAAGCACCTTCAAAGAGAAGGAAGAAACACATGTGGAAAAGCATTAGAAGGCCACCCAGCTCCCTTTAATTATAATGAGAATGCCACCATTGCCAAATGAATAGAAAATAAACGGAATAAGTATTAAATGATTATGGTTTCCCTCACATATTTATTTTCATCTTTTCAGCAGCAGATAGTTTTACAACATAAATAAATCTTCCGGGATGTAAACAAGTCTCCGGCACACAGCGCTGGGGCTGGGGATAGGTGTGAGGCGAAGGGCGATCTCCAGCACCCCCTGCAGCCCCCGCGCCAAGGCCGGGCCGCGGCCGGCGAATCCAGCTCGGCGGGGGCATCATGCCGAGATCTAAAACGCTAAAACGCACTTACATGCAGGGTTTAGTACTACCCGTTTCTCACTGTGTCTTGGTCTCAGCCCTGCACAGAAGGAAAATTTGTTTTGGAATCAGGAAGATGTGTGGGGTGGGAAATGCGCTTTCTGCGGGAGCCCATGCTCCCTGCGGGGCCGTTCTGCTCCCAGCGTGAGGGGCCTGCTGAAGGGGCTGTGACTCTGAGGGGTGAGGGAAGGTTTGCAAACCTCTAATATTTGAGAGGGGAAAAAAAATCTAGATTTTTAAAGAAACCTGAACCTCTTCCCGAGGCTGGTGTAGATTGCCACATTGCTTTCCATTGGTTTAACTTCTCCCTGCACCAGAGACGCATAACAGCCCCCAGCCTTGACTGGCTCTATAGGGTGGACAAAAAATATATAGTTACACTCTTAAGTTTTTGAATTTTCCAATTTAGTCCTTGATATGTTGACCAAATGGCTTTCCATTTCATCTCCACAGATCCAGCACCGACCTGCTTACCTATTGAAATGCAGTAAGAACATAAGACAGGGATCAAATCCCTTTAAATTCACTCAAATGAGTTAGAAGCCTAGTTCCCACAGTCAGCTACAAGCACCAGGTACCCTGTGCAGGGAAACATCAGTGTGGGGACTGTCCCAGCTGCAAAATCTATAACCCAGTAAGAATACATAGCTGCACTGCTTCACACCACCAGGGCTGTCTTACCCTGCTGCCCATCAGAGATCTTCCCCAGTTTGGTTTGACCCCCTCTAGGAGAAGGACCACCTGATTGCAGAGCTGCCAGTGAGCCCTTTTATTTTGCTGTAGTGCAAACATGAACTTCAACATATTTGCCTCAGAATCAGGATGATGCGAGCCTGGTTTTTGCTAACACAAGAGAAAAAAAAATTTACAAATTGTTCTTTTCTTTGCCAGACTGCTTCCCAGGCAGGTTTTGAGCAGAGTTAATTTGACACATCCCCACAGGCCTCCCTGGTGACAATTATGCAACAGACCCCTCTCATGTGGGGCATTTCACACCACTCAAACATGCATCTTGGGAAGAGATCTGTTTATATAGTATTTATATCCTTCTTTGCATCCCTGAGCTGCTGAGTGCTGCATGTCCCTCTCCAGCTGCCCACAGTCTCCAGCCCTTCCCTCCTGCCCCTTCTGTGGAGCACCTAGCATGACTTTTCTCCTCTGCCCTGTCCCCTTGTCAAGTCACCCTCCTGCAGAGCAGCTGCTGTTAGAGCAGATGTAAAACGGTTCAGTAACACTCGTTAATATTAGCATTGACAACACCACAGAGAGGAAATAAATTCTTTTCTGGGGGAGAAACACAAATTACTTAATGCAGCAGATCAGAGCAGCATCTGTAACAATGCTGGAAGAGAACTGGTTTGATATCTCCTTGAATATAACACACAAAAAAAAACAGTCACCTGCCCACCAGCAGCCATGGTACAGCCTGTCCCAGAACGCCATGTACAACTTGTGGTGATTCTTCCCCAGCCTTGCAGGACTCTGGTCATTAACCTAGCATTAACCTAGAATCTATTTGCCAGTCCATAAAATGCTGCTTCCAAGGGCCTTTTCCATGACAATTACAGCTGGCACTAGCAGCACTGGAGAGGTGGCTGAGGCATGTTGAGATGGAGGAGCTGCTTGCTGGTGTTTAATCAGGCACAGGTCACAGGTCATGAAGTGGGGTGACATTCATACTTTGGTACAAGCCATGCAATAGTCAGGCTGGTCAGTGGGAGGAGCAGGGGGGTTTACAGTGGATTGGGAACCTAGATGGAGTTTTGAGAGTGACTTGGAGAGGTTTCAGCTTCCTCAGTCAAGGAAGAGGAGTTTCTCATGGTTATGTGCATTGCTCAGCAGTCAAATCCCACCCGCGCTCTGTACTGTATGAGGCCTTCAGCTCCAAAACCTGCTTATGGTCCTGGTTCCAGCCCAGGCAAAAAAAAGGATGCAGGGATGGAGCTGTTGCACAGGGTTCAAGGATTCTGAAGCACTTCTGCCTGCAGGAGTGTCCCATCCTCTGCTACTGCAGCACAGCTCCTACCCAGAGAAATAGATTTGCTCTGCCCTGGGTGACTTCTCCAAGGCAGGAGTTTAGCCAATGATTTATGGTGGCCTTGAGCTGGAGAGGAATCACATCTCATTCCCGTGTTACATGCCACATTTTCGGTGTATACCAGCCCTAGTAAGAGATTTTCACCTGCCTCAGAAATCTCAGGTACAAGAGGGATTTGACAGGGATGGGATGACCTAGTATGCAAATGATTACGTTCCTGACCTGGAAACTCCTCTTGTTTCTCCTTTGTTCTGCATTTGGGATGAAATCAATGAAAGCATTTCAGCGAAGTCAGTACCTTGGTAGCTGCCCTGGTGGGAAATACCTTCAAAGGGTCCCTTTTGCTGGTGCTGCAAGGCTGAACATAGCTCAGGAAATAAGGAAACAAGTTGAATTTGGGAACTGCATCCACTGACACCACCAGTAATTGGCCCATTGTCCCTTTGAGGAGTTCTAATGAAAATCCTGGCTGGTGATGGGAGTGTTGATGTGTTAATCACCAGAGCACACACCCGCCTCGATTGTTGGCCAGCTCTATGGACAATTTCTGCTCAGGTTATAGATTAGTGCACATGTGCAACACAGAGTAGCATATCCAGGCAGAAAGAAAATAATGAATTCAACACAAAGAATCAAGAAACTAAACTGTTTTGATAACCTCAGGCTTTTTCTGCTAAGAAAACCAATATGCTTAGAAGCTGGAAAACTACCCACATTGCCAGCAGAGTGAGGCAGCAGAGACACAGAGAAACCAATATGAATAACCGAAACAGTTTAGTTTCCTTTTTTTTTTTTTTTGCTTATGCTACCTTTTTAAAACAATTCTAAGTGTTTAACTGTAGTTTACACCTATCTCTTTTCCTGTAAAGTTCAATATTATTTGTATCCAAAATCTTGGTTCTCAGCCTCCTGTATCTGAAATGCTACACCCCTACGAGTTCCCTTCCCTTTTGATGATATCTGTTATTAAAGCACAGAAAATCTGGCATAGAAAAGACGGTGTCAACTTGCAGTTTCCCAGCGTGGGTAGTTTATTCTCTGTATTCCATTCACACATTTCATGTCCTCACCCCGACAGCCAACATGGGTGCTAATTAGCAGTTACACTCCTCCTGGCAGGTTGTGTGGGCACCCTTCAAGTAGCACTTGACATGAATTTAATTCGCATCACGGATTAACTGCTTTGTTATTTGCATTGCAAAACCACCATCAGGTCCCAGGTAGGGCTGGGACCCCAGGCCACAGAAGAGGGAAAAGGACTCCCAGCAGTGTGAAAAATATAATTAGATGTGAGGGCATTAGTAGGCCTCAAATGACCCCAGCCAGCCTCGGCTGGGACCCACATCTACACCCTTCCCCTGGGTCTGAGGATTCCATTTAAGCAAAGGCCGGAGAGTTCAACCCTTCCCCAAGCTGTGCTTTGGATATATGTGTTCTCAGCCCAGCTGCAGAAGCTCTTTTCAGAGTTGGCCCAGGGCTGTAGATAGTTTGTTTCCAGCCCTGTCTTATGGGTGGTGCTTGGGCAAAGGCTGCAGTCTTGTCTCTGTCTTCTTTTGCTCCTGTGTACGTTCTTTGCACAGATTCTGGACTTGATGTGTTGCCTTTCTTTATCTGGGACTGTTGGTAGATCCTGTTACCGCCAATGATGTGATCTTCCTCATCTCACAGCTTCCCTTCTATTGCTTTCTGCTCTTGTTCGTCCCTGATAACAAGACAAGAGAAGTGGGGAGTAAGGAGTACAGCAGCTCAGGGAACACTGAAGGAGCTGCCACTAAAGGGTGAGTGGACAGGGAAGAAAACCTATCCTCGTGTGCTGCAGTGAGGAAGAGATGTATTTGGTAGTCTTCATCCCATAGGATGGACAGAAGGAAACTGTGTCTACCAGTTTCTTCTGGTCTTCTGTCTACCTGTCTCTTCCTTATTCCTCAGGTAAGAATTCAAGGAGAAAGGGTGTCCACATCACCTGTGACTCCAGCAGTCAGTGGATGCAGTCAGGGCAGGTAGCCAAGGACAGCAGGGGGTTGTGCTTGCTGTGGGTCAATCTTTGATCCCTGTCTAAAGATGCAGGGGAATCCCAGGCAGGAGTTCTGAACCACCTGGCCTGGTGACCCATGTCTGAGTGTACCCAGAGCCACCTCTGCAGTGGGAATGCTAACAAGTGGTTTAGCTGATTTCATGTGTCTCTCTGCCCAGCCTGAGAGACTAAGGATGTGCTCCTGCTTTCCTTAGTCATTCCCACGGCTGTACCGTGTTCTCTTTAGTAGTATAGGTATGCCCTTGAGATGCCATACAGAAAGAATTCTGATTAATGGAGGAGGAAAAACATTAGAGCAAAGAGCTCTTTTTAGAGAAAATAACAAAATACTCTAATCTTTGGAAGAAGTTTATTCCCGGTGTGTTTTAAAGCTTATGCTGCAGAAAGGAGATGTCATTTGCTGCAAACTTTTTTTTTTTTTTTTTTTTNTTTTTTTTTTTTTTTTTTTTAATCTTGCAAAGAGACTAAAGACAGAAGTACTCAGAAAAATAAGTATCTACAGAGACTGAAGAGTCAGGAAACAGTGAGATCTCCTCCCTTTCCATACTTTGTATGCCAAATGGCTACCAGTGCTTGTCAGCCTGTCAGCCTTGCAGAGTATCAGGGAGTGTAGCAGACTGTGTGTTCCAGACATAAGGAGAGCCAGCTGGGCTGCCCCATAAGGCAGTGCCTCTCTTAGAGCTGCTGAGCCATCTACATCCCCAGCACCAATAGCAGGTTGGTGAAAGCCAAGCTGGAGCCCCCCAGCAAAGAGAAGGGAGTTTAAATCCCTTGTGGAGGTTTCTTAAGCTCATCTTGCTGTGCCGCCAGCCTGGAGCCTGCATGGAGCTGCGTCAGCCCAGGTGGAATACTGTGTGAAACAGCTCTGCATGCTGTGGGGAGGAAAACTTTAGGAGATTTTTACTGAGCAAGAAACCCTAGATTTCCCCATAGGGACCAGGGATGTGCAGACTGAGGTGTTAGATGATGATATAATCTATAAAACTCTCATGCAAAGAGGTGTTTCTCTGCAAAGAATGAAGCGATGCTAAACAGAGGGAGATTAATCACTCCTCCTCCCCTTTCCTCCCACTTACCTCGTGGATCATTAGGTCTCAGGAAGGTTTTAATTCTGTGTGTACATGGAAAAATTGACAAGAGTTTCACCTGACTGGTGACTAGGTCGTGTTAAGATCTGTATCATAATCAACGCTCATTAGTCCAAAACAGCGAAGAAACAACGCATCCTACTGGGAGAGGAGGGTATTTAACAACTTAGGACGCCTTTATGGGGGATTATCTTGACAACTCGTACATACAGCTCTTCCTTCCTTCCACAAGAGCTCCCACTTATATAAGCAGGAGACAGGGAAAACCGGTGTCCCTTGGCATCCCTCTCACTTAAGTGATCACAGCTTTATGTCCCGGATTGCTTCCTCCAAGGAGGCTTTCCATCACAGGAGCTTTGAGAAGGGAATTTCAAAATGCGTTACTCAAAACTCCCCTGTTTAGTGCTGAAGTAATGTCTCACTCAAAAGCCAAGCCCCTGAGACTGTCCTGCATTGGATTTACTCCAATCTGAGCCCACTTTGGGCCTGGAGTTATTTACTGTGAACTGTTGGGAACTGGACTTTCCCATGCAAAGCAACAGCTGTGATTCACCCTCAGTTATATATTGATCAGCTTTTGATCCTTTTTCATAGCAAATGCTCCTGAGAATCTATTTCTGTCCAGAAGAGATTGGGTTGTGTCTAGTCTTTATGGGTTAACAGTTGAATTCTTGTATTCATGTGCTGGCACTTCAAGCAGTGCTAATCTGTGCAGAGAACAGGGATAATAATATGGGATTTAAGGCATCAAATCAACTGAAGTAAAAATCAAGATTGCAAAGGAAAGAGATTTGACTTAAATGTTTGAACTAAGATAAAACTCAAAGGCTGAAAACTGCAAGTAAGTAAGAAGGGAAAATATTCAAGTACAATCTTTATTTCTTACCAAATGTGTTTTAAAAATAGAAATAGATTTTTTCCTAGTTTTGAAGCCTCTAGTTTTTATAGTATTGATAACTAAAGTTAGAACTAGCTTAGAACTTAAAAAATCTTTAAAAGGAGTTTATAATGACCATGCTGGTCTTTTACAGAGAAAAAAAATCTGCTGCTTTCCTCTCCAGTTTACCAAAACAGGCATCAAAACTCAGCCTTTCCCTCTGCAGATTAAACTAGAAGCAATATTTTACTCAGCCTATTCCAAAGGTGATTCCACTGGTAAATGCTTCCATGGGGGGGTGCAGTGAATTGTAAACAGTCCATCCTCTTTCTGTGAAAGAGGTTATTGAAGTGTATTACAAGCTGTTATCAGGTTTACAAAAGAGATTCACTCTGGAGTTATGGTATTTTATACCAACTTTCAGCTTAAACTAAACTTTTATAGCCAGGATATAAACTCCTGAATATGGGGTCTTCATAACAGAAAACTTGTCTGACTAGAGGGTTAGGAGGAGCAATGGTATAATGCAATTTATAGCCTGCTCAGCTTGGATTTACACTTCATCACAGTACAATATCAGGAGCAGATGTTACAATTACAGTCCTTTTTTTGGTTGCTGTGTAAAAACAACACTTTTTAGTCCTAAAAGAGAAGTGTTGTTTTCCTAATGGGAGAGCAGGGTAGCTCATGTTTTCCACAAGTATTTTTATAGGCATAGCCACTGCAACATCAACCCCTCAAGATACCCCCAAGCCCCTTCAAATACAGGGGCATTCAAGATGAAACCTCTGATTTTGACCTGTGAAATTAGAGATTAGAAGCACAGTAAAATCAAAGGCTGAGCTTTCTTGAGACAAAGATCAAGCTATAGGGGCTCCAGAAGGTGTTGGGAAAGGGAAGCCTATTTTGAAGATGAGAGACAGAGCATTTGCCATGGGTGGAATCATTAAGGTTGGAAAAGGAGTACTCTGGCCAACATCTGCCCATAGCAGGGCCAGCAGAAGGAACAGTCACTTTTTATTAATAGTTCATGCAAATAAGTTATACTCAAGAATATTGCAGTGCTTGCTCAGTGCCCAAATCAACCAGTTCTGTGACAGATATGTCACCCTAATGCTACCTGAATGTAAACTTTCTCCCTGTACAGTACAATGTGCATGTAACAGATAAAGTAGAAATGTTTAATTTAAGCCTTCTCTTGTCCCCTTGCAGCCCTTCACACACTTCCTTTTAAATTTGCTAACAGAACTGAAATTAACAGTTGCTTCAAAGCATGTAGTAATTATCAAAACACTCTGTTTTCAACCCTGGGTGTTGTTCTTTGGGGAAGACAAGTAAACATTACAGTTTTGATCCAGTCTGGCAGAGCTTGTCCTGTGAAAGATCACTGGGACCAGATAGCTTTTTGTTCTGTGCATGTTCAGAGTCTGCTCTGGGAAGGGAGAGTTCAAATACAGAGCTCCCAGGCATAAGTGGAAATTAAATAATGATCTCAGGAATGTCTCCCAGTAATTTCCAAAAAACTGATTATGTGAGATTATTGACTGCAGAAAATCATGTATGTGATTATTTCTGTCTTTATTCTTTATTGCCGTCTTAAAGTCTGCAAGGCTGAGGGAAGACCAGTCTCCTTGCACCAACTCTGTCGCTGTACAGATACTTTCCAGGCTACAGAACTACATCCCTTGCCATCTACCATCTTATAGCTCTGTGGAGAGAGCAATATTGGTAATATTAGCAAGGAAATTCTTGGGTGAGACTGAAGTTTTCCAACGATTCAACTGGTGCCCATTATTGAGGTATCATTACCTACAGAGTTGCTAGTGCTCTATGCCACCAGCAAGGTTAGCAGGAAAACAATGATATTTAAAATATATCAAAAGCATTCTACTCTCTTTAGTTATCTCCTGGCTGCAAGAAATGCTGTGAACTATCAGTGAACCCTGGCTGAGAGTTCATGCCTGCCATTTCATGCTTTTGGACAGGATCCCTGGTGCTTCCTAATGGTGCTCCTGGCCTTGAAGGTGCCAGATAATCCATGCACTGAAAAAGGCAGCGATGGTGTCTGTGGTGTCTGTTTGAGGAGGTCAGAGATTGGAAGCACTGAAGGGAGAAGTTCAAACTCTTGCAAGAGAAGGAAACTGAGAATATACTCTTGTTTAATATTCTGTTGTATGCCAGTGTGTAACAGAAAGCACATCCTGGGCATGACATTCAGAGCAAGGTTCAATCTGCCATGTCCTGGCTATATTGTCCGTGAGATTTGACTGCGAAGCTTAAAATCTGTACAACTAAACCTCTGAAACATTCAGTCTTCCGATTTGCAAATGGATACCCAGATTGGCCTTTTACTATTTGATAAGTCCGTGAATAATATATTTTTGCCCTTGCAGAGTACTTCTCAGGTATAAACTTCCTGATGCCATTTCAGCTTGTCTGAATTCCATATGCATACACACGATTTTCAAGGTATTTTTTAGAATTTTGTAAGTTTTCTAAGCATTAATTACAGGGGAAGAAAGAACCACATGTGGTCATAATAAGAGTTTCTCCTGGCTCTATGTAATCTATTGATGGTCATAAACCAAAGCACCAGAATGGATCTTTATGGCATCTGTGACACTGTCTACTAAGCTGGGTGCTAATAGACAGAGCAGAAGCTCTGTTTTTCTCTGTCAGTTCCCTTCCCTTTGCTGCTTTCCTTCTCCACGACTACTCTGCTTCCAGCGTGACTTCCTACCAAGTACTCTATGTATGTAGTTTGTCACTCCATGATAATCTTGATGGAGGCATCAAGGAGAAATCAGCAGGAAAGAGATAGGATGAGTGATTAGAAAATTTCTGGAGGATGGGATGACAGGCAAATCTCATAGGCAGGAATTTTTTTTTCCCCTCCCATAATCCTGGGGAACCCAGGACTTTCAATTAGGGCAGATGTGTTTTGTGTTTTCACACATCAATCTTTCATTGGCCTTGCATCAATCATTCACTGGTTTGTGCAAATAACTTCTCCCAAACAATATTCTCCTGTCAGAAACAGGCACTGTCATCTGCAAATCTGTTTGAATATTTCATTATTACCAGATGATGCTTTTTGTTGAGGCTTTTTGTGTATTTTCTGGATGACATAGCAATATAATCCCTGTGCTCCTTGCCCTAATGAAGCTGGAAGGCCAAGGTAAAGCCAGACAGTGACTGGGGCTGTGTCTTAGAAACCTTTTCTTTGTAGTCTATGAAGAGAGGAACAAAGCTGCAAACAGGGAGCCCCTGTTCACTGCTTGTTTGATTCCAGTCCAGCCAGGCTCAACCTAGCTGATGTCAGGAGTGACTAATTGGTTTTATAAATTCAATTTATACACATTTAAAGCTTACTTTAGATGCCTGTTCCTTCAGGGAAATATTAAGCCACAGGCTACAGTTCCAGTAGTTGTCACAGTGCTTGTTTTCTGAAGGTGCTAGTGGAAGCTCTTTGTGTATGGTCCCTGAGAGGCCACCCTGGCCTGAGTCTAGGTCAGCATGGATGAAAAGGGCTTACATGGGGAGAAGCAAAGCATGAAACTGAGGGGAGTTCTGGTGAAAACCAACCCACCCAACAACTTCTGAAAGGGAGGTCTACCCAGCCATGGGACACTACAGTAAGTTGGCTGAGCTGAGTACTGAAAACTAGGCCTACCCAGAGAGGATATCACTGATGCAGCAAACAGTAAATGCTATGAACTGGTTAATTCATGACTGGCTTGGGGAGTTTAGTTTTTACTCAGTGAAGAGAACATGGCACTTATAATTTTTATTCCTGATGACACAGAGATGACCATTACTTTCTGTGATGGTAAACAGCTTTGGCAGGAACAGTGCTTAACTCAATATAGGTCTTTTCAAAAGTGCATCAACAAATTAAAACTACAAATTAACACCATGTTGCTGTGTTCCTGTGGTCTCAGATTTCTCCCTCAATATACAATACTCCTGCAAGTGTGTATCGAACTTTTTGTCTTTGTGCTCTCTCACCAGTTTCTTGGTGCTGTGCTTTTGCACTAGAAAAGGCTTTGAAATCAATTGCTGAAATGTAGTTCAGTTTATGGTTCATAAAGGGCTTTGAGAAACCATTTTATATAGAATGTGTAACATAAATAAAGGCAGCATATTCATTCCCTTTTCTTAGTTTTGAAATTATCCTATTAAGCCGGCAAACCTGTCAAATATGTAACTTAACTTACTGATGCCCTACCTACCAGGAGGCACTTAAGTGGATGCTTAAAATTAAGCATGTGATTTAATCCTGCCTTATATAGTTCTTAACCACAGGCATAAGTCTCACTGGAGTCAAGGCAAGCACATTGAAGCTAAGTGTGTGCTAAGCACTTTGTTAAATCAAGGCCTAACTCTGGTTATTTTCACATTCCTTTCTAAATCTGAAAAACAACAAATATGCTACAAGAGGCAGTGACATTGCAACTTCTGCCCCCATTAAATAAGTTAAAAAATCATGAATCCTAAAGCAATTGCATTGCCATCATACTACTTTTCTTTTATGATTAATCCAGAGTTTGATATTTCTTTCTGTAGGATTAATATCTTAACAGCAAGGTAATAGGTAGTGTGACATTTAATCTCTTTGATTAAATTCCATACTAAAAATGTCCCATAAATAAAAGAAACAATTGAGGCAATCATAAATTACCTTCATTGTTGCAAAGTGATGGATTTAGTGGTTACAGAGGGTAAAATCTCATGAGCTCATTAAAAGCTATAAGGGTTTTTTCCTTCCACAGCCCTAAAAGACGTTGTGGCCTAGGGCAGGTTTTCTCACATTGCTTTAATTTAATCAGTTGAAACCTTAAGAGGAAATAGGAGATGCTTCATATGTGTCCATTTCATCTTCTAGTAGAGATCACCAGATCCAAATAGGGTTTTCTATTTCAGATGCCTCCTGTGGCCTCAGTACTGCATGTCTAATGAGAGAGGGTGTATTTTTGAGTTAACAGTCAGAAGGAAATTGTTTCAAAATCTGAGTCTGCTTTTCAACTCTGGCACTGACCTCCACTGTGACCTTGGGCAAGTCACAGAAGACCAAGTGTTCAAGAGCTCAGTATCAACCACCAGAGCCAGATCAAAATGTATCAACCACCCATACTGCCAAATTAACATGGTTTGGATGCAGCCCAGCAAGCTGCTCTTTTGACTACTTGCCTAAAAGCATCACAAGGGAGATACTTATCTGAGCGTGTCTGAAAATTCACATGCAGGTGAAGGTCTCAAAACTTTCAAGGCTTCATGGTACTACTTAAATGCAACTAGAGGATTAATTTCTCTCTTTCCAAAATTAGCAAAAGGTTGTACCCAACTAGAAGGGCTTCACTTAGCATAATAAGACATCATTTCCCTGTTCAATTAGAAACTTTTTACTCCAAATACTAAGACAGCTTTTGCCTTTCTGATTGACTATAACAGGTAAAAATGTCAAGTGACAAGGGCAATAAAGTGAACAAGACTTTCATCCAAGTTGCTGGGGGTTTCAAGGGCTCTCATAAGAACTTTGCTAGCTCCTGAAATCTGTGTTGTCTATTTGATTCCTCACAATGAACTCTCATGACATGAAGCCCATCCTCCAACAAGAAGCACACAAATGCACAGGCTGCACTGTGCTGCCTCTGTTGAGCTTCAAGGTTCGCTATGGACAAGAGGCTTCTATACTGTCTCACAGTGCTGCTGAAGAAAAAAAGAATTAAAATGGGATTAAAGATTCAAATGAAAGGCTTTCTGTAAAGACACATTTCTAATATAAAAGGCTGACAGCAGAGAAGGCCCCCACGGTGCAGTTTGTAGGATCTTCCAAGAGTTTAGCAAGATTAAGTTAATGTAAATTACTTGAGGAGTATCTGTGTAACCCACAATGAGGTTGGTTTTGCTGTACATTTCACCAGATGAAATGCTGCATTTCAAAGTTAAATCTTGTTCAAGTACCCATGAAAACAGCACAGCTGACAGTGCTGGGAGCAGCAGGTTTCCTACTGGAGAATTGCTGTGGAAGCCTTAGTACCCATGGCATGGGTGTTCTGCATGGGTGGGCCATGAGTGGTTTTGCTGTAGGTCTTTGCCATCAGCAGAGAGTGGGAAACTCCTAATTCTGCCTCAAAAAACCAACAAACCAACAACAAAACAAACCCAAAAACAAACAAACAAAACCCCCCACAAAACAAACAAGAAAAAAAAACCCTGCCCATACTGACCAAGAAATTTCTCATTACTATCTCAAGAGCTGCCTACAGCCTAAGTCTCCTAAATTGTGGGAAGCCTGTTTTAGCAAAGATTCATGGAGGGCAGAAGCTTGCTGACAGGCCCTGATAAATCAATCAGATCTTGGATTGCTTTTTAAAAACTTCAGCCTGTTTTTGTGAAATCTGTTATTAAGCATGCCCTGTTCTGACCAGTTCCTTTCACAGTGACCTCCAACATCGTTTTGTTGAAGAAGCTATGAAAGGAAAATGGGCTTATGGCCAGGGACCCTTAAAAAATGCCTTGCTAGAGAGGATGGCAGGGCCTCCAGACAGTGGAGGACAAGAGTGGCCCGGGACTACATCAAAAATTCCCATTAGTGGAGATTTAATAATGCTTTGGGTGGATTAGCAGGGAGTGCATCCCAAGAGAACCAAAAAGGGAGGAAAACATGACTTAGCATCCCTGTGCTTTGGTTTTCTTGTCTTTCTTTGTGTACCACCATTTTGTGACTGGTTTACCACAGACTGGGCCAGTGCAATCCTGGTTTACTGTAGAAATCTCACAGTGAGCCTCCAGACATGTGGATTCTTCATAAGCCCTGCCAACCAGTTCTCTTCTATCACCCATGTTGGTCGGACAATCACATGCTGTGGCTGGGGATGGAGATGTTTTGCATTCCCTACAAGAACATTTTCTAGATTTTCACGCAGAAAAACAAACATTTTTCACTATGACTGAATTTGATTCAAAACTCAACTGTCCATAGGGAGGGGAAATTCAGATTTTTCCCACCTCCTTTGTTATTAAACTGATTGTGCTCCAGGCAGGAGCTAATAGGATTTAGAGGAAACGGGTTGCTACCAGGGCAATTTCAGAAGTTTGTGACACGACCTGAAGAATTGATTGATTTACACCATCCCTTGGCAAGGAAGATAAGTCATGTGCATGGAAAGAAACAGCCAGACATCTGAGGTCAATTGACCAGCAATCCTGCAGTGCAGAGATAGGGTGCAGAGCAAATGAAGCGCTTTCTCTAATAACAGGAATTCAGCCCTGCTTTCTTTGAAGCTAAAAGAATTGTTTTCAATGCATTTTGATTTATATTATAAAGAAAGTTCCCATCTCAGGAAGCTGAGTTGCTTAATTTGGACCAAAGTAAAACATTTCTGCCTGCTTTAATATTTGTTTGGAAGATAATAGTTTAGAATGAAACAGGCAAAATTTTGATACAACTAAATCTTAATGATTGTTGTTGTATTCAGTTTGCGTTTGTTCTAGTTCCTTTTTTCCAAAAAGACCACCCTTTGCTGGTAATCATAAATGAGCTATAAATGTAGTCCTTGCAGCAAACACAGTATTCCTTTTCCTTTACTCACCTTCACTCTCCCAGTGTACCTTTTACAACCTCATGCCATATGTGGCTACTTTAATGCCACATGCATTTTAACAAGTGAATTTCCAAAGTTTGTGTGGATGAGTGTTTACAGGAGCTTCCTTGTCTTCCCTCACTCTTCGTATATCTCTTGAGCCTGTTGCCCTGTTTGTAGGTATTTGCTCCTATAACATATTTCACTCAAGAAAACTGCCATAATCATAAGGACTATGGGTTACCCTAAAGCAGAGGCTTAGTACTTTTTCAGGTAGACTCTGAATTTGTATTCATATTTAGGATTGATTTATAGGTTATTCTCTGTAGGGTTTTAGGGATTTTTTTTTTCCTTAAATACTGCAAAATGTATCTCAGGTTGGCTTGAAGAGCTATTCAAGAGATCACCCTGCTTATTCATTGGATTTTTCTTCTAGAAGCCCACAACTTAATTGTAGCAGATTTAGAAAATGAGCTGTAAAACAGAAATCAAAACAGGGAGTTCTGGCATTGCAGACAGTGTCCTGAAGAATGGGTGAAAGCTGCAGATATGCTGCCACATACATCGGGCAACAACTCAGCAGAATGAGAATTCAAAAGAGGGATTGAGCTAGGGAGAAAAGGGATTTACTGGATGTATTTCAGTGGACCAGGATATAGGATTTGATGGCATCCTAGGATCGACCCCAACATTGTAGACAGCCTTGAAGACAAACACAGTGTTTCTGCAATGTATTTGCAAATACCCTGGAGCATTAGGCTCCAGTCACAGCCAGAGGGGGTTTTTTAGGGTTGACAATACATATTGATAATACTTTGCATTTACCTGCCAAGTTGAGAATTACTGGTGCTGGAATCTTTGTCTGTTTAGTTAAGGAGGGAACAGAAATAACACAATCTGATTTCCCCAGCCATTCACACCTTCACAATGAAGCCTGAGCTTCTAATGCTCCTGGTCCCATTGCTGTGTAGGCTTTCTTTAAACTATCAAGTTCATATGATAAATAGGTTTGAGGAAATCTCTTCATTTCAGTGGATCCCATGAGCAAAAAAAGTAGGACTGTATATATGAAATAAAGTATTAATTCTGAATTATTTACTCAGCTCTACTTATTTGCTCTCATTTCCTTCTTTTTTACTTAAACCAGATCATTCATCTTCTCTGCCTTCCTTAAAGATATTTCAAAGGTTTTTTAATCACTGCACATAACAAATGCTGTTAGATACCATGACCATACTTCTGTTTGGTATGCCTACAAATGATATTATATACATTGAAGTAAATAAACATCATTACCTTTATTAACTCCATTAATCACATTTAATAATGTTAATGAAGCCTATTTTACGTCACTGTCAGAGACTTAGGACTAACTGATCTCATTATTAACTTTTGTGGAATTACAATCCTCTTCAAATTTATCCCTCAGTACTATCAAATTTTATGTGAGGTCAGCATTTTCCTATGAGATTTTGAAACATAAATTCAATGAAAAACATTGATTTTTGGAGCATTTTGAAAGGTTTTCAGTTTGATGGCAAAAGAGCCTAAGAATTAGAAAGTGAGGAGGACTGGAAATTAAAAGGAAAACTACACAGAGTCAAACTTCTTTTCTTCACTTGCTACACTCGACCCTCCATGTGACAAAGGTGTCACCTGAGCAACAGTGTCCGAAATCCCAAACAGGACTCAGTCACCCAGGAGTCAAATCTGACGTAAAAATATGACTCAGAGGCATAAAGGCCCCTCCAATGGTCTCCAATGCACAAGGACTTTACCTCACTATTCCCTCACAGGTTGTCTTGAATGCATTTATGCACTTGGATCTCCACATCTGGGGGGTTGTAGGGAGTGTTAGCAGACTGATGTATTAGCCTATTTACAGGCTGCACTAAACCAGTTTTATTTAGCAGATTGTACAGGCTTGACATGATACAGTTAATTCTATACAGAGCCACAGAAAAGATGACTTTATTTTCATTAAAATGTTGTTCCTTTTTTGGTGAAAAGTTGACAAAACCAATATATTACATTTCCTGAGCATTTTAAAATTTAAAGCAACACCTCTAATGTTATACCAATGCTATTTTCTTCTTTTGATGCTTGGGGGTTTTTTTTCCATATATCTCCCATTCTGTTTTCTGGCATGGATTAGAATTGGCAGTATCTAAAATACCTTGAAAAATATGTCTTCCAATAAATCTTTGCAGTTGAAAATAGGAATAACCAGTGATATAAAAGAGCCAGTTTTGCAGTTAGACTTGATAAGTATCTATTCATATTAATACATACCAGCCTTCTGTATGAGGTACCCAAATCTTTCTCAAGCACAACAGCCTTTCCTTAGAGTTTTTCCCATTCCCACAGCATGAAAACAGATCAGTTGCTCATTTCAAAAGTGCTAATCCTAAATAAACATAGTTTCTGTATTTCAGTCTCCAGTTATAAAACATTAAATGTCTATGTTTGGCTTCAGGTCAATCAGTTTGAATTTTTTAAGAACGAAAGCTTGAAGTATCTCCAGTGTGGCATTCCCTCAGTCAGGCAGCCTTAAAACCCTTGCCCACTCCTCATGCTTCATAAAATAGGATGTTCTTATTCCTACATAATTACCAAGCAGAAAGATTCAGGGGAAAAAAAGGAGGGGAAAAGATACTTTAGAGCTCTTCCTAGTGAACTGTCTGAGCCTTTCCATCCGTTCCCTTTAACTGCTCTGTGGTTAACTTCCCAGGTTTCTTTCAGTGACTAATGCTGGATATTAGTTTAATGGGTCATAGTTACTGATTGGATCATAAATACAGAAATCCCACCACTGAAGCTTAAAAAAATCCCTCAGAGTTATGCAAGAGTAAAGTAAAACTCAGCAGAGCAACCCAATATAGTATCCAACTCTTGGCTTTCCCTTACCAAGAGAGCCTTTCCTGACCTTGCTGCATGTCCCCTATGTCAAAAGGGTGCTTATTTCCTCAAGAAATCCAGATTTTGTAATATCTTAGGCCAAGTTCTGTTTCCCTTTTCTTTGGAAGGAAGGGGTATCAAGGCTGAGGCTATGAGCCCAGGTCACTGGAAAGACCTAGAATTTGTTTGGAATTATGAAGACCATCGGTTTTGCCAGGTGTCAGTGGCATTTCTGTTCTAGGGCAGTCTGGTACAACTTCATTATTGTGGTGCTTTATTGAAGTCTTTGAGGGGTAACTAAGGAGCTATTTACATTGACCTTTACAACAGTGGCCTGAGGCTCAGAACAACATGGCAATATTCACTGCCAGTACAGCTCTGCAGAGATACTTCACACTGTAGGAGGTAGGAAGGATGCAGACTGTTACAGCAATGGCCTGAAAGTTTTCCAGGTACAACAGCTCAGATGTTTAATGTGCACAAGTGTCTGGGGGCTGTTTTCAGCCCTATTTGCACACCTTGCTGCTGCTCTGCAGAGGTGCTGAACTGCCATGTGCTGCAATGGAGACACCTGCCATTTAAAGTTTTAAGACTGACATTGTGGATCTTTGCCACATCTCACTGACTCCAGGACTGCTTTTTGCTTTGATTTGTAACATTTAGTTAGTATTTGATCACATTCGTACATCTTCTCTTTAGAGCTGCAAAAATGAACTTTAAAAAGAAGTGAATACTGAAGCTCACTGGGCTCAAGATTGGAGTCTTTGAAAGTATTTCAAGACTCAAAATCCAGAATGTGAGTAGTACCAGCTGAGTTGGATTGTTAATGCTCTTTTTCTCTCGCTATAGATTCGTTGTATCAGCTACTTGCACCTGAGTTCCACCTTCAAGGAAATATGCATCTCTTAATGAAATATAATTTCCAGGGACAGGTCCCCTGTCTGGCATGTGTCAGGAGGGACAAACCAGAATGTGTATATTTTTACCACATTAACTCTTCTCAGGACTTCCTGGGAAGGAAAAAAATCCTTGCCTTTCCTACTGAAATCCTTGCCTTTCAGTCATGTATAGACACACATTGGAGGGATGCAGTGTAAAAGAAGCATGCTATACATTTATTGTAACTTTATTTAAAGCTTTCTTTTCAACACAAAGTTTCAGGATGTTTTCCCATTCAGAGTCTGAGCCACTCATATTAGCTTTCAGACAGGTTCAGATGAATTTTCATCCTGTTTAATAGAATGAAAACCTGAGTATGATGTGAAGGCCTCAAGAACTGAAAATTAGTTCATTGTACTTTGGATGAAGCAAATTTCAGGTTCAGGATGAAGACACAAGTCCAATATAGCCTGACAAAGATTTATCATCTTAACAGAAATGGAAGAGTAAAAGAACTTCCTGGACGACAAAGTTTAGTCCCCTGCTAATAACTGCATTATATAATTCCTTTTTAAAAAAATAAATAAAGTATTTACTTTAAATGGACTTCTATTTAAAAAATAGAGTGAAATTTACTAAAAAGGAAAAGATTGAATGTTCTTCAGTCCTGGCACAAATAGGTAGACAGGCCTTAAAACAGAAAACAACAGCCTTAGTGATCGGTGTGAAATCAAGGTCACTGAGGAATTTAAGGAGTGCAAAGTGAGAGGATCAGTCGCATGCCCAGCAGAAGCAGATAGGGGCTTCTGCTCTCTTTTATTCTAACTGGAGAGGAATACAGGCAGTGGCATAGGAAAAGACTGTCTGCAGTGATAAAGCATCCTGTAAACCTTGTAATTCTGTGCCTCCTGTGAAGTATGCCAGAACTGCAGCAGAAGCAGCACAATCCAGAACTGACTTACACTTTGCCAAGGAAAGGCGCAAGCGCAGGAATGAAAGGGTTGCCATCCTCTCCTCACAGCTGAAATGTCACACAGAGATAAAGGTTACCATGAGTAACAAGTCTCATTTCCCAGGGAGAGAGCATGCAGCACCACAGCTCTTCACATATGGAAAGTGGTAGTGGAGCAGTGAGCTGGGTATACACACAGGCTTTGAGATTAGCAGCAACAACAGAGCTGACTTCCCTGCTGTCACAGTGCCAGCTGCAGAAGTTTCATGCTGTTCCTAACTGATCTCTCAGTAAATTTTCAGGAACATGGAAAGAAAACTACACTCTGAAAAATTATGCACCCTACAAACGGGAACCCTTGCTGTGTCATTTCAGAATGCTTTGTAAATGCAAAAATAGTAGGCTATAGGATCAAAAATAGTATTGGCTTTGCCGGGGGCCTAGGAGAACTTCTGAAGTCATAAGGTCATCAGAGCTCCTGTTTTCATCAGAATTTGCCTCAATCCCTTGTATCCACTTAATTAGATTGAAATTATCAAGAAAATGTTGATTCCGAATCCCAATTTAACTTCCTGATGGAACATGAGTCCTTCACAAAAATTAAAGCGCCAAGTAAAAGATGCATTTCATTAAATGTTTAGAAGCTTCAGGAATAGATTATTACACTAGGCAGAACAAACAATCCTGCATTTTAATTGGTATTAAATATTTCACCTTGAGCATCTTATAATAATTCATATCTTGCTAACAATTAGCCAGCAAGGCCATCTTTGATGTGCAGAACTTGTCTCTAAGACGTCAGGAACACTGAAGGTGATTTGATCATTTTAGGATTAGTGGGGAGGTAGGTGAAATTGCTCTTCTTGTGTTGTTGCCTGATGCCCAGATATAAATCTAGTTGATGACAAATGCCCTCTGCCCTTGCCCTCCTCAAGTTTCAAAAAAAACCCCATGAGTAAAAGCAAGAGCATTTCAAGATTTCCTTGTTGAATGTTCTACATATTTTTCTTGTTATTTTGCTATAATTAATTTTCCTCATAGTAAATACTCTGGGGCTTTTTGATTTGTGCTGGTAACGGTGTTGAAATTTCAGGGATGTTTTTGTTTTTGCTGTGCAGCACTTGCAGAGAGTCAAGGCCTTTTCTGCTCCACACCCCACCCTACCAGTGAGGAGGCTGGGGGTACACAAGAAGTTGGGAGGGGACACAGATAGGATGGATGATCCCAGCTGACCACGGAGATATCCCATCCCATTGGCATCATGCTCAGCACATAGAGCTGGGGGATGAAGGACAGGGGGATGTTCAGAATGATAAAATTTGTATTCCCAAGTCATCATTACATGTGATGGAGCCTGGCTGTCCTTGGGATGCTGAACATGGGAAGTGGTGTATGAATTCCTCGGTTTGGTGTCCTCGTGCGCATGGCTTTTTCTTTGCCTACTAACCTGTCTTTACTTTGACCCTGGAGTTTCCTCACTTTCACTCTTCCAATTCTGTCCCCCACCCCACTGTGATGCTTAGTTGCTGACAGGGGTTAAACCATGACAAATACCTGCACTTTTCTCCCTTCTTCTTTCTGTCTTTTTGTCTGTGTATCTATTAATAGACTGACAGGATTAGTGTAATGCTTGATTGACTGCTTGTTGTCAATCAAGCCTCTCTGCCTTAACAACCGAACAGTCATTTGGGTAGCAAATTCTCTCATAAATAGGAGGTGTAATGGAGGGAAGGCTCAATTTAGCCTCCCAAGATTTGTCCTTATAAAAGAGGGGACAAAAGTGCTGCTTCTGATTTCAGCTTTGTTTTTGTTTTAATAAATCCGGAATATCCCTGTTGGCCATTTGTGATGTGCAGTACATAGTAGCCGATGCTCCCCACCTCTCCAACAGGCTTAGTGGCATTCTTCTTTTCCCAGTTAGGGAGATTGAATTTCTTTCTGGTTTTCACTAGTTTCATCCCCTCAGTAGCCCAATAAACTGTGCAGCTGCAGCAGGGGAGGGGAGCAGGCGGTTCCCTTCCCTGCCTTTGCTGCTGTGCAGGAGGCTGCATCGCATTCGTGTGTGCCTTGTGCCATCGCGCGGTGCTGCTGCTACACTGCCACTGCATCCCGGGGACCTGCCCCGAGCCCAGCCCAGCTGCACAGACAATCCCCCATCAGTGCTACCTCCCAGGCTGCCTTCATGCCTGGGAACGGCTGCTGCTCCAAGGCTTCCCACAGACCAGCGCATTAAAAGCTCCTACGGACAAGTCAGTGAGTGGCCAAGGAAGGTGATGGGATCTGCCTAAAGGAGGACTAGTGCCTGTCCTGACCCCCAAAAAAGGCAAAATGTGGATTCATTTTTGTTCTGTAGAGCTGTCTTCAATTGGATTTGGGAAAGATACAGGGAAACTATTGGTTTTTAAGCATTCTTTACACTATCAAATGACCAGCCCTTGTCAGATCCATTGACGACATCAGGGACGTAGGGAACACAGTTGTCTCTTGCACTGTGTCTTGGCTGGCTTGTGCTAAATTCTGAAAATCTTTTTCAAGTGCTTCTTGCTCTGTAAGTAATGACAACATTAGTGAGAAATGGCAACATTAGTAGAAAAGACGTGTCTAATGGCATTCTAGTTTATTTTCTAAATTGCATTGTATTTTCCAGTAGGTTCTGACAGGGAATAATCTGTCTCGTTATCATGATTTTCCGTAGAAGCAAAGTTTGCAGGACTGCAAGTATCTCTACCATTCTTTCCTTCAGTTTGAATTTCTTGGACACAGCGGAAGTTTCAAAGACCTGAAATTCCCATACATTTTGCAAAAATAAGAAAAGATCAGAAAGACTCTAGTAGAGCTTTTACCCAGAATAAAGAGTGGAGGATAAACTGACCCTTGATTAGACATCAAAGTATGCACTTGAGAGAGCAGCTGGAAGACATAAGTCCACAGAATCACTGTCTCCTTTTGATATGCTACTTGCAAAATAGCATGATATTCTTCCCTATATATGCAGAGACAAAGCAACATAAAGTGAACATCACAAGTGGTTCTCACACTGCTGCAATTTCCTAACAAGTCATTTTGTAAGGTCATGGAGGTACTCTGAAATTGTTAAAATGGCATCTGGGCTGCCTTTTGATCTAGAGGATTCCATTATCATTCCTTTTATACAGTTTATTGTAGCAAGAAAGCACAGACCCTGAAAATCTATAATCCAATATTTGTTTCTCAGGAATATTTATATTGTTATTAATATACAAAGAAAGAACTCTTCCACATAAATAATTTGTACTATAAAATTATTTCATGTAAGGCCAAATCAGATAACCATGTTTCTAATGAAGTACAGCCTTCCGAGTGAGTTGTCACAGTAAAGCAAACAAAGCAATTTTAGAATTAAAATTCCTATTACCTATAGATAGTACGAAAATCCTTAAATCAATTCAGAAAAAAGTGTTCCAAAAGAGGGCATGAACAAAACCACACACCAGAAAGAGGTGACATATTACTAGAAGATGGAAAAGGAGCCAACTGTATCAAAAAATTCTACACTATTTTGATTACTCTTTTTTTTACATTCAGCTCTTTGGAATCATATTTTTGAGATCCATGGTGCAGGAAGAATGTGCCCATGCTACATGCAAGCCATATTAAGTTACACCTCTACAGCTATACCTGTTCCTCTTGGCTCTTTTAAACTCTTCCTTCCTGCACTGATTGTCTTCATGAAGTTTTTCTTAGAGTCTCTGAGTCTCTGTTCTCTCTTTATTTTTTCCAAGTGATGAGGGGCTAAGGAGTCCGTGACAAATAGCAATTCAGGCAAATCTATCTTAACTACTTTTCACTTTTGGCTTTATTTCATCTTCTCAATTTCATCTGCCTTTGACTCCCTGAAACAATTCAGTTTAGCTTGAAGATTTTCTCTTATTATTAATACAATGGCTCATTAGATTAATCTCTGCTTAAAATTCATGTCCTTCTCTCTCACATCTGAGAGACAACCACTGAAAAGTGGCCTCCTCTGATGTGTGTTTACTGGCTGTTGAAGGTCACTTTCTGAAAAAGCTATTCCCTTCCCCAAAAGTCTAAAGATGCAGGATGGATGGACGATAATCCATATCCTGTCTTCTTCCTTTATAGCTTCTTGGTTTAGATTTGAGGGTTTGGGTTTTTTTTTTTTCAGTCAAAGGAGATTTAGAAACACTTGCAGAAATTCAGTATTTGTTATTCAAATTGTCTGTGCCTCTGTCTTGACAAAGCAGCTGTGCTCTGAAAATGATGACATTTCTACCCCTCTGGGCTAGAAAAGGAAACTTCTGTCCAGGCTACAGAGATCTCTAGTGACATTAAAAGAGATTTTCATGAAGTGGAAGGCAAACACCACTAAAAGCTGTAATTTTTGCTCTTAAGAAATTATGCATATTTAACCAGATGTCTTTGAACTCATGCCACCTATGTAAAAAACCAACAGCTTTTTTGAGAATTTGAGGATTATTTTACATGAGAATTTAATTTGTTTTAAAGGAAATGAATATGGATGAGGATATTTGAATAGGTTTAGTGTGTTTGTCAGTCACAATTGCCAAGCCGGGACTAATCTTGGTGATTAGTAAGGGTAGTGACAGAAAATATGCTTGTACCCAATGTGCCTCCTGATTGGCAGTTTATTGCTCTTAGAGGGCCAGATGTCAAAAGCCATATGCTAATACTCAGCATAGAACAATCCTCTGGTTTACGCTTTAAAATGCACCATCATCATATGTCAATATTCAGCAGAGAACAGTCCTCTGGTTTATGCCGTAAAATGCACCGTGGTTGTCACTGCTGAGCAGGGAGCGAGCAGCAGCCCTGAAAGACAAGAGCCCTTTCAGGCAAAAGCAGCATTTGCTGCAGCAGTTGGCAGAGGGGGAGCGCGGGCTGCGGGGGCTGCTCCAGGCTCTGCTGCCGACTCCTGGCATCTTATGGCGACCATCAGGGAAGGGGACATGAAATATTTTACCTAAACTGCACTTCATACTTATTTAAACCAGGAATTATTTTCTCTTTACACAGCATCTGGCATAGTGTGGTTCTGCCTCATTACTGGAGGTGCAGCAATGGAGTTACTAAATCAGAATTAAAAAGTGTATTATGTGAGAAGTGCATTAAAAAGAAAAAAAAAACCTTTGGATACCAATGACTTAAAATTTCTTGTGTTTATATAGGATTTGAGTTCACGATCTTCCTGAGTAGGGGAAGTTTATATTTTACTGGAATGATGAGTTTTGAATACAGAATTAACAATGAAAAAAAAAAAAACCCTATTAACTGGTTTCTTTAAAAATAGAAGTGCGAGCAAAAGAAAAAAAAAGGCATGGAGGGAAAAATACACCCTTAAAGCATTTCACTTACATAAAACAAGGGCAGCTTCTGCCTGCAGTTAAACCTTCCAGCCCCAAAAATCAGTGATACAAAGTTTGACTGAAG
This sequence comes from Cyanoderma ruficeps, assembly GCA_008694505.1. NCBI lineage: Eukaryota > Metazoa > Chordata > Aves > Passeriformes > Timaliidae > Cyanoderma > Cyanoderma ruficeps. The sequence continues at coordinate 10,621,906 of VZDJ01000594.1, read as the reverse complement.
GCAGGATTGGGATAGGTTTATTCTGGTACCATTTTCCATATGCCAAATATATTAACCATAACAATTCCAGGTAATGTTAGCCATAATGCCAAGGAAATAATTGCCAGAGCCATCAGTATTTGCTGTCCACCAATCAAACCGCAGGAACAGCAGTGGGCAGGTCTCTATCAGACAAACCAGGCTGTAAAAATGCAGAGAACCAACAAGATTTCCAGCAACAAGTAAACCCACCAAGCCGTTCTTAAAAGGCAATGGTGTTCTGCAACATACTGCTGCACTTTCCTTAGGATTATTCTGAGGCTTCAATTCCTTCTGATTTGATAGCTGCTGCAGAAAAAACCTTCCATTTCAAAGATCAGTTGAGTTGAACAGCACTCATGGTAGCTGGTCTTACAGGTTGTTAACCTCATTTTACATCCCATTCTCTTGTACAGAGACTGAAATGAGCACAGTTCTGTACTTGCATAATTCCATCTCCAAATGCATCTACAGCCACAACCTAAATGGAAAGTTTCTCTTTGAAATATCTCCATTCCAGGGTGCATTTTGATGCAAGAGAATTACAAAAGCCTTACAAAAAAAAAAATCACTTAATTTTTTTTCTTTAAGAAGAATACTCAGGTTTCAGTGTGTCAGAGCCAGAATTTCAAACTTTTGGGAAGTTGGTCTGGAGTACACTTAAATTGGAGGAGAAGATACTCAGTGATAGATAGTCCTATTCCTGTACAACTGTATTACATCTGGCATGAGCTTTCCCTTCACTCTGGGCTTGGGAGAGCTCTGTCTCATTCTAAAGGAGAACTGACAATATGCTCTGGGTGAAGGAGATATTAATCCAGTTTTTATGCTGTTCCACTCTCTTTTTTTTTCTCAAAGCTGCAATATGGTGAGCTCATATGCTTCTCCATAATAATCACCTCATTTGCACCATTTAATGAAATTCTTTTCATGAGTTGTGTAATCCCACATTAATTAAAGAGGGCTTAATAGACCATTACATCTCCATTAACATCACCTTGTGTTCCTCTAGGAAGCTGTCATACATAGGGAGGACTGAACAGGAAGGACCTCAATGGGGGTAAATGAGCTTCTGGAGGCAAATGGTCCTCCTGTAGGAGACAGTGTTTGAGGACAAAGGTGTGTGTTACATGCTCCATAATATGTAGAATATGCTTATCTTACTGTTATTCCCTCTTTGTTTTTAGCTTTGTTGGGAGAGGATCTTGGCAGCACATGCTGGAAGATCCCAGGCTTCAGAGGAGGTTGTTGGAGCAAGAGGATTGCTGTGACAGTGCTGTTGGGATTGTGATGGCTGAGGTAAAAAAAAAAAAAAGAGATTTATAATGGCATCTTCAGAGAGTGCACATAGTGAGTTTACCTGCACAAGTAAGTTTAAAGAAATTGTAGACTGGGAATGATGCACATATGGAGGTCTTCTACAGGACTTTGAACCAGAGCTGGTTTGGAGCCTGCCAGCTGCAAAATGCAGGCAGAGTTGGTATGCAAACCCTGAGCCCCAAATTATTGATGTGCTCTGTAACACCTTAGTTTTAATGTATTTCTTGAGAGCTGTTTTAATATTTCACTCAAGGCTTTGACAAGGTGAAGCTTCAGTAAATTTCAGAAAGACTCATCTGCTGTCTTAGTCTGGTGAGCAGAATGTGCTCAGAGATGCTCTGATGATTTGTAAAAACTAGTCTGGGGCTCCCTGAATTTTCCCAGTGTTTTTCAGTCTGATAGTTTTATTAACTGCTTTTCTAGTACTGTATTATAAATCCATTCATTATTTGGTTCAGGCTTTAATACTGACTTGTTGAGTGGTGTTCTACAATCCTGGCTTTTAAGAATAGTAGCTTAAAAGTTGATTGAAAAGACTAACAAAACTACAGTGGTTTGTTTATGGGCAGCCAAACTTCTGTGGAGGATGTAGGCTAAAAAAGCGGGTTTTTTCAATAAGTAAGATCACTTGTAGTTTGTTTTTTGTTTTACAAAGGGGAGAAAAATCAGCCAGGATGAAATTTCATTATAGTTTTCCTATCATATAAATGAGAAATGCTGAAGCCTTCTCCTACATATTACTACTCCCTTAACAAAATTGTTTATGGTTAGGATGAGCTCGACACAGGCACAGATATTTTTCTCATGTACCTTGGTAAGGTGATTAAAATCAGTGACTTAAAATGTCCAGAGCATTACATCTCAGGAGAGCCCTGACCCTGAAAGTGGTTTACAAAGTCACTTACAATCTTGCTGTGAATCATAATTGATTAGTTGCTTTAAAGACCAAAATATTTATAAGAATCTAGCTGAAAATCATGAGCTGTCAAGATCTAAAGGGCTGAGGGACTTCTGAATTGTCTGCTTTAGATTGGATCAAATTTTTTAAGAGTTAGGAATACAGGGAACCATAACTGCACACAGATAATTATCTCTAGGGATGTTAATTAATTTCTGCCTGCTAAAATCACTTGACTTTGGACTTAACAAAGATGAAACTTCCCTTTCATTTGTTACAACACCATATCTTCTGCAGCATTAGCATTAATATAATAGACATGTTTTATTTTTTCTGCATATACTTTAAGACATCATGTAATTCTAAAGTTTCTGGTTACTCCAAACTTAATGATTCTGGGTAGAAAAATCTCTCAAGTTTGATTCACTAAGTCTTAACAAGTACGGCAGATGCTACAAGTCACAGTCCTGTAAGCCCTTAATTTACAATTCTTTTGAAGTGCACATTTTATATCTGAGTCACCTTGCCAGCAAGTGCACTTGGTGGAGGGAGGATGGTGTTCTCAGGGGGGTTATTCAGGCTCTGTTTGTTAAGCTGACTTAGGATGACCCTGGTATGGCTGGGATTTTCAATATTTATTTGAAACCCCATTCTTTATTCTTAAACCCCGAGCCTATTTCTTAGTAGCTAATGACAAGGCTGATGTGTGACTTTGAGGAGGCCAAAGGAGATCACTTTTTCAGGGGAACTGGGGAATCCCTCTTTCTGGAAGAGGCTCTGGGTAGGACACCATCTCCAGGTGCTCCAGATATGCCCTTGCCTGGGTCGATCTGCCAGGCAGTGAGTAAAGACAAATTACACTGGGCAGGGAGGATGCTCAGGTTTGTGTGCTTTCATAATCTTGTTTTTGATACTGAAAACAGCATTCCAATGTCCTGAGGGATGCCTACCCAGGGTAAAACTGAGAGTATGCCTGGGTATTGCTAGACTTGCCTTCTGAATGGGTTGTCCTGAAAAATCCATGCAGGCTGGACAGGATGTGGCCTCACTGTTTTCCTGACACTCTGGTGGATTTTCACCTGAAGGAAAAGGTTTATTATTTCCTGATCCTGACATCATTACTAGTGGGGTCTTTTGAAAAGCAGCTGTCATCTTGGCCTATTTTATGCCCTCTCTCTGTCTCAGGGAAGAAGCAGATGGAAGCTTTGGGCTTCTTCTCTTTTTAGATATAGTATGTTAAGAACATAATGGCTTCTTATAGTCAAGGGTGGCTCCTGGCCAGGCCAGAAGACAAAACATTTGTTTGTACCATATGTAGCCCAAGTGCTGAGCTTTTTGGAATATCCAACAGCTCAAAGTATGGGTATATGAAGAGTTTGTGCTCTGTAAGACAGGTGTGATGAGATGTTCCAGCTGCAGCTAAGTTCTGTGTGTAAGAGGAAGTGGCTGCTGTAGGTGGCTATTCAGTGCTTACTTCTCCCCAGGTACTCCACAGGGACCCTTGGCAAACCTGGCAGCACTTCAGCCTCTCTCTTCTGTTTATTTAGATCCAAATGTGTCATAAACCCAAACCCTTTCTTCTATCTCCTTTTAGCCCCATAGTCTGCATATCCTAATTGTAACAGCTTTTTTTTTTTTTTTAATTGGAAGAAAGAGGACAGAGCTTATCAGCGTGTTCATTTTGATTTCTGGAGTATTACTGTAGACAATATTCTCCCAATCATAACTCTTTGGGGGCTAAAGAAGTTAGAAGCATAAAAATATCACTAGAGCTCAACTGAACTACTACAGTGTTAAAAGAGCCCCACGCTCCTACAGGGCCATGCGAATCATTAAACTTGCAGCTTTAATTTAGAAGTGTAAGTACTTTCTTCGTCTCTCAATCCCTGCAAAGCTCTTTCTAAGGCAATTCCTGGAACTTTCGGACAGCCCAAATTGATCCCAGACTCAGAGCAGTCCTGAAATCCTTTACAGGTCCCCTTGACATCTGCTGTTCCCAAAACGGCTGGAGTGGCCATCTGTCAATTTTATGTCTACAAATGTCAAGTAGCCAGGATGAAAACAACCAGGAGAAGGCCGCAAACTCTTCCCAGCTGTGTCTGTTGTCTGAACAAAAAGCAACCTTTCCCTGTTTATCTCATCTGTGAACTATCACCATTGGTGTCCCCCGTGTCCCTGTTCTCCTAGCTCTTCTGCCCCTTCACCATTCCAGGTCTGCTCACAGCAGAGCTGCCTGCCCCTAGATTTTTCTCTCCTTGTAAGGGAACAACAAGGAACCGAGTAGACAAGGGATTAAATTTTAATGCTTTCTGATGCCAGAGGCTCTCTCTAGCTCCACTTAGGCTGTTTCATCCTGGCCGTGCTGGAAAGTGCTTGAACGTGAGGCACTCACACATTAGGTGGTGCTAAACTCCAATAAATGCGGGCAAGGTGATACGTGGAGCCGTTTCCCATCTCACTTGCTGCCACTTGCCAAGGCTCTGCACTCATCCTCGTGCTCTGAATGCTGCCCTGCACAGAAGTGATTGCCAGTTCAGAAGCTTGCCAGTTTGCTGCTAAACTTGCCATCAAATAATCTGAGATTAAAAATTTCCTGAGTACTTTCTTTTTTTTCCCCAAAATTACACCAAATATTACCAGGCTTAAGAGCCTGAACTTAATGTTCTGGGACTTTGCTGCTCCTAGCTACATCTCTGTTGCATTTGAGGGGCAACATAATAGTGAATCTGCTGTAGAGTATTTGGTAGAACTTGAGACATGGTGCAGGGTATGAGGAGAGAAGGATGTCTGTGGTCTTCCCTGTACACTGCTGACACAATTTTGTCATGGTCTGCACACACCTCCAGGCTGCATGGAAGGTCATGGGATGCAGCGAGAATTGCCATGGAGCACATGGAACTTGCAGACACCTATCAGAGTTTGCCTGTAAAATGTTTAAGATACACAGAAAGGTTTCTTAGTGTTCTGTTGCATGGGGAAGCTTTGCGTTAGGAGATCAGGACCTTACAGGATAATTGTGGAAAATATTAGAAATGAAGGGACGTAAAATAGCTGAAGAAGTGCTTTGAAACAAGCAGCCGAGTAATGAATAATCACAGGGAACTTAAATGAGACTCAGTACAGCCTTTTGTTTCTTAAGGCAAGCTATGTCTCTTGGACTTCTTTTCCTCTCCGAGAACAAAAGGCAGAATCAATAAGCCAGTCAAAGAGACTACTGGAAATGACTTTGAAGTTGGTGATGAAAGAGAATTTTCCTTCCTGTTTGAATTGCAGATTCCTTAACACAAAACATGGTTAGATCACCTCAACAAATCCACCCGAGGAGTCTAAGTTCTCATTCCACCCTAGCACCCAGCCCTCCTGAGCACCACTCCACCAAATGAGTTCAACCAGCTGCAGTCTCTACTGCAGACATTGCCTCTCAAAATAGGAGCTGAATCTGCTGTTTCACCACCACAGCTCTCAGGAAGTTTTGCTGTGGCTATTTTAATTGTTATATATTATAGGGCAGGGTAGGGGGAGGTTGTTTCTCAAGAAGTCCTAAGCTCTTTAGACTTTTGGTGTTTGCCTTTAGTTTGTATTAATGGTTGAGAGCTGCAAAAGTACCATAATCATTACCAGTAAATTAAGAGTTAAGTTATATTAACATGTAAATTAGTACTTGATAGTTCCAAAGAGTTAATGAACTATTGGTTGGAAACTAGTTGGACAAAAAACCACGTAATTCCTAAAGATTAACAAGTCTGAGTGCTACAAATCCTATCAGTCTTGCTTTCACCTTTTAAACATATAACACAATGAAATTGGATCTCTTGACTTTCTAGCTCATACCTGAAGGACAACAACACTTTCTCCTGGCTGATTCTGGGAACCAGGGGATGTTTGCTCATACTCTGCTCCTACTTTACAGACACTCAGTTTCTCTTCTGCAGTTTCAGAACTGCTCAAAGGCAGGGCACCAATGGAGGTAACTGGTTATGGCTATCCAGGGACTATTACATTTTAATCTTACGATGTTTCTTATTCTTTGCTGCCATTATGAGCTAGTAACCATGACAGGCACATGGGTGGTCTTTATTAGCATGCAGTCATGCAATACAAGATTGTCCTTGGCCAGGGCAGTTCTATTTCAAACGTATCCCTGACAGGGATGGCCTCTATTCTCTGAATGTTTCCAGCACCTGGAAATTTCCTTTGAGGCAAACTAATTAATATTTTACTCCATTCAAAGACGAGACCTAAAACATTAGGATAGCAACTTCCAGATAGATGAGTAATTGGCAAAGCAGAATTTATGTAAGCTTTCTTAACCATAAAAATTATCCTGCTAACACTGGATGGTCTGTAAACTCCTCATGCATCTTACTGGACAATCACTCAGCCTTCAGTTGTTGAACTACAGCCTTTCAAACCACCAGGACCTGTTTCCTATCTGCAGAGGTTCATGCTGCTCACCTAGTGGGTCCCAGAAGACCTGTCCACTCCCATGTGGCAGCTCCCTGTAAGACCCTCTTGGGTCCTTCAATTAATCTCCTTTTAATAGGGGAAATGCAGGATGACAAAACTTGGTGCCTCATCTGACTGATGACAAGATGGAAAGCAAGATGAACAGCATTTCAGAGGCCCAAGAGAAGACATTTCCACCTTCCCTCAGATTCACCCAAACACATTTTGAAAGACCAGGTGTGCCACAGACTTCAGTTGAAGACTTTAATGTCCCTGCCACTGCTTCACTGTTCACAGATTTCTGCTATCCCAGTCATTTCTGAAGGAAATTCACCCAACGGAAGTGCTTTCATACTGCAAGTAGCCTTAAACACTTGGGTTCCTTCTGAACTAAGATAAAGTTGCAGGGAGATTTCTTCAAGTGAAAGGTGGGGAAGAAAAGGTTAACCAGCTGACTGCTAAACCATTCCCTTTAACTGCAGGCAGGGAGGCATGCTGCATTTTTAATAGCTTGGGACAGAAGAGTGCACAGTATGGCATGGATGCAGAATAAATGTTTCATGAGTCTCTTAAGAGACTCCTCCCTGAGAGGAAGGAGCTGGCATGGTGGTGGCAGCCTCAGGGCCTGCAGGAGCAAGCCGTGAAGTCTCTGGTGGCTGAGGCAGCTTTCTTAGAGATTCTTTCCCCTTGGACTTCCATTGCTTTTCATTAAATAAAACTTGAGCCCTTTCTTAGCAGAAGGGTGCTGTGCATCCAGCACACTGCACTGGACATAGAGCCAGGCAATACTGGAGATATGTTTGATGCAGCTCTGTGAGCCTGCCTGCCCTGTACTTGTGAGCACATGAATAATTGAATGCTCTGTCAGACCATGCTCTTATTTTTAGTAGCATTGTTGCAAATGCCCTATGTGCTACAGAGATCTCTTTCTGCAAAAAGAATGTCATTTGCAATCTTATTTCAACATGGTTAGCAGAGTTTGCAAACATGATAATAGCCTTGGGAAAAATTGTTTCTGTGAGAGAAGAACCTTTGGTTTAGTCTGAGACTGTTATTATTCTATCTCTTATGCTATCTCTGTTCTATGGCAGAAAGATTGCAGGGAATTTGTTTATAGCTTGCAGTGAAAACAGATGGTGCAACAAAGGAGTCAAAAAACAGGGATAAGAAAATAGATTATGTTATTAGATTAGGATATGTATATATTATTATCTAAGATCCTTTGGCCAGTTCTTTAAAAAATGTCAGGCATCAGCTTTTTGGTATCAAATATGGATGTCAGGTGGGTTTTTTCAGAGTAACTAAGTAAATTGCCGCACATTCTTCTACAAAATCCCTTTGCTCCAGTTACTAGAGAACAACCTTTCCCCCCCAATTGTTGCAAGTCCCAAGGTACTTTCATAGTCCCACCACAAGAAGGTGTAAAAAAACCCCAATTTCCCCCTGGCAACAGTATAATGATCCTCACCACTCATAAATGATGACACTCCACAAGCAAAGCAAACTAAAAAATTCATTCATCACTTTGCATGGCCAAGTAGGTGTTCAGCCATCTCCACTGTAACAGCAACTGAAGAAAACAAACACCATCACACTGAACACCCCCCTTTCCTTCTCCCCCCAGCTTTTTGCTGAGCATGTCACCATGCAGGATATCCCTGTGGCCAGTTGATGTCCTGTGTCCCAGTACTGTCTCTCTCCAACTTCTTGTATCCCCGCCCCAGCCTCCTCACTGGTGGGGTGGAGAGCAGAAAAGGCCTTGACTCTGTGTAAGCACTGCTCAAGAGTAACAAAAGAAGTGTAAAAGTGTTTAAGAGGCATCTGGATCTGGAGCTGGGAGATAAGGTTTAGTGGTGTTGGGGTTGCAGTGATAGTGCTGGCTTGATGGTTGGGCCTGATGATCTAAAGGTGTCTTCCAATCTTCATATTCTATGATTCCAGGAAAACATCCCTAAATTATCTACACTACTGGCAGCATAAATCAGAACCATAGCCCCATACTAGCTGCTATGAAAAAAATTAACTCTCGGCCAAAACCTGCAGAGTGACACTGAATAAACTAAAATATTAAACTGTCCAGAGCACCAAGCCGGCACAAAGAAACAAGTCTGGGAGCATGGAAGACCAAGGGTTGTGATGCTCACACTGCCTGGCACAGGGACCAGGCCGTGTCATTCATTCTGTACAGAACTTGAGCAGTATCTCAGTGTGCACGTCCAGAGGCCAGTGGTGCCACCGCTACGTGCGTGAACATTTTGCTATTTCGGTCTGGCCACAACAGCCCCAGTGACCACTAAAACCTCGGTTATGGCCTGGCCTCCCGGCATGGGGAGCTACCTGCGCCGGGAGCCGGCCGCAAGCTGCCGCACAGCGGCTGCTGTTTCGGGACTCTCCACTTCGTGTCCTCGCTCGCCTGCTTTTGGATCAATTCGGAAAAGGGAGGGCCGTCGTTCCCGGAAGGACAGAGGCTGAAAAGCAAGAAGACCGGAGTTTACCCGCATTTTTTACGACAAGAATTAATCTGAAAAATTCAGTCCTCCCCAGGCTCTGACCGAGCACCTTGAGGTTGCAGCATCTCTCCTGATGCCTCTTGGGTTTGAATGGCTTCGGGATGGGACCCACACTGTGTATACATTGGGATCCACATTCAGGGGCTTGTCTTAGCTCCTCGAAGCCTGTGGAGTATGGCAGACTGACCTGTAGGCTCTGATACAGAGCTGAAAATCCCAGGAATCCCTTCTGATCCAGCGAGCATGTCTGCCTCACCTTCCCTCAGAGTCTCCCAAACACATTTGGAGAGAAATTATCGCCATCGATAAGCATGGTGTGAACACTTTCACACCATGTCTGCTAATTAGTTACTGGACAGACTGTATTGGTCTCATTCTGAGTCCTGATTGTGTAAAGCATCAGTGTGTGCTTCATGCTGAAGGTAATTCTTCCCTTGCATGTTCACTGATAATTAAACAATCCAACTGCGAAACATCCCATAGACTTCTGTGTGTATTTCAGACTGGAGGAACAACCTGAGATTTCACAACTGCCCCTGTTGATCTCATATTACTACCTTTAAAGTTCAACTAGCTTGTTAACAAAATCTCCTTCCTTGGATATCTCAAGCTGGGGAGAATAAAGTCTGTACAGACCAGCTCATGTATTGAAATCACCTGCACCTCACAGGACATGTGGAATTGCAGGGCAATCTCTTCACAATTCCTCTTTGCCCAGTTCTTCAGACCTGAAATGGATAGTGGAAATTATATTAGTAAATGTAATGAAAGAATTTATAAATAATTTTATAACTCTAGTATGATAACTATTGCTCAGCTTAAAGAAATGTCTTTGCAGCTTTTATATTATGACGACAAGGAGTACACAGAACAATGCACCTTCTTCAAAAGTTTTCATCAGCTTGGACAAAGGATTATTGAACCACATTGCTGAGCAGCCCTGGGCTTTGCCATAATAATTGTTTCAGGAATCTTTTTCTACTTGGGAGCCTGGAGCCCGGAGCCCTGAAAGCTTTAATTCTGTAGCTGGTAGAAGACAAAAACCTATTTCAAAACTGAAGTCTTTCATGAAGAAACAACACTGTATTTCATATTATCCTCCTTTTACCAAGTTCTCCTATTTTAAGGTCAAAACCTGTGGGATTTTTCAAATCTTTTCTCCATACAAAAGCACAAGTGTGAGACAATCCAGCCCTTCCACTGACGATTTATTCCAATGATAAAAACTATCTTGCCCTATTTCTTTTGTGAAACATTTCTAGCTTAAGTTTGCAGCAGGTTGTTCAAGTACTGCCAATCGCTGCTAGGATAAACTTCAGAGGGATAAAATTTCCTGTTAATGGTAAATATTCATGGCATCAATTCATGAGTTGGACTTTCAACCAGTAATTCCACCAACAATTTAGGAGCATAATAAGAGGATTATCTCCTTCAGTTCCCATTCCTGTTCCCCAAACTCAATGCTCATCAGTCCAAAGTCTCTTAATTATTTTCTAGGGCTTCTGACTTTTGTCCAATTGAGCATTAACTTGAACGATTGTGTCTGGCAATATTTTATGTCTATTTAAATCCAGCATAATTCTCCTTTGCTATATAATTCTTGATTTTTTTTTTTTTTTTT
>VZDJ01000594.1:10366121-10610944 GCA_008694505.1 Cyanoderma ruficeps | reverse complement strand
GTGTAGACCTAGAGCAGCTGGAAGGTTTGGGCTGTCACTGATGTATTAGGTGTGAAATACCCACTATCTTTAACAAGGTGAATCTCTGACAGCAGAGCCTTTTATTCATGGCACCAGAGAAAACTGCATCCATGGGCCAGTTTTCTGTGCAGCTGAAAATCACGCAGTATTTCTTTACAAAAAATGCACTTTCTTTGAAGGAACTGATTCTATTTGGGTGAGTGGTACTGAAGGAATAGTGCTGTTTAAAAAATAACTGTTATTGGTTTTAGTTTAATGTGGAATACAATGAAAACTAGGCCAAATTATGCAGGGTTACTATAATTATTTTGAAAGCTCAGTATGGAAAAATTTGTAACAGCTCATGTGCTCACATCAGGGATCATTTCCATTTTACCCTCATGAACAGTTGTTCATTCATTGCTGATTGCAACAATCTTTTAATCAAGAAAACAGTGTGGATATTTTACTCCAGCTGGTAACAGGGATTGAGGGAAACGGTAAAATTAATTTTACAAGCTGAATTTGAGAACCAAATTCTTCAAAGTAGTAATACTTGCTAAATAGAAAAAAAGTGGCTTTAAAGCTTCTTTAAAAGGAAAGACAGTGTCAAATTCAGCCTTTAAGCAGTGTGTTGCAAATGTTCTTGGACCCAAGAAGCAGCAATGGGAAGGTCTGTGTCACAGTCAGGCTACAGAGGGAGTTTTTCCCTATTGCTCTTCATGTGGCAGCAGTGCGCAGCAGCTCTGGTTTGCTTCACCAGCAACAAATTATAAATCACTAAATGAATGAGACAACACATAACAAAACAGCTGGAAGCAAGGACCTTCCCTTCCGTCCTCAACACTCCAATTAGCTCATGCAGGGCTTATTTACTCTTCAGTGTCCAATTCCAGCATCTTTCTGACTACCTTAGAGCTGGTGTTATCTGACAGCAGAAAGGCGGGCAGACACTGCTGTGCTTCACAGAGAGGCGGATATAGGGAGGGGATAACAAGTCTTTTCTCTGTTCAAATCCCATACTCCTTGCACGTTAATCACCATCACAGCTGTCTGGAAAGCACCTTTCAATATTTTCCCATTCTTAATGTGAAAGAGGGAAGAAAGCCAGGGGGATCGTTTTAGATGTTGTTGTCAACTTTTACAGCTTTTTACATCTGGAAAATGTTGAGGTTAAAAGTGCTAGAGGTATCTATTGAAAGCAGGAGAATGCTTGATGAAACCTGGTTTGAGGGCTCCCACCCAAACACACACGCACTCACAAAACCACACTTTTTCAACAGAAAAGGTACTTCTGGAGGAAAAACCCCAAACTTTCCTGACCACTGTTTGATCAGCTCCGGGATGATGACAAATGCTTCAGGTTATGATTATAGTCTGATGGAGTCCTACATCATCATTTTTAAGTAGGGCCCATCCAGATATTGCACAAGCAACAGCACTTGCATTGCAGAGTTCCCTTGAAGAAGGACACATTTGGGTATCACTTGCACCAAAACTGTTCCACTTCAGGTTGTTGCAGAGCTCAGTTGCCTGCTCTTACTGTGCTGGCTTGTGTCTGCTCCGTGTCTGCTGTTGAATCGTTTGGATCCATTCTTCCCGACAGGACACTGCTCTGAGACCAGGGTGCTAATTAGTCTTCTCTTAGACCTCACAACTGCTCTCAATGATCAGGTTTGGAAACGTGAAGGAGATGCCCAAGATACAAGAATTTAGTCTCAATTCAGGCTTGAGCATATAGGCAGATATGGAGCTAAACAAACATATGTTTTGCACTCAGGAGATATGACAAAGTAGCCTACAGGACACACTTCTTCTATAAGTGATCTTGTATTCTAGTAAGCAGAGGAAAAACTGCATCAAAGATGTACTTTTTAACAGTGAAGTGACAGTGCAAAGTTGTATACAAGTTAGGTATACACTGGTTAGATGTGTTATTAGGATCTGTTTTCACAGATTGCTCTCTGGAGTGATTGGGTTTAGGGGGTTGTTTTTTCTACTGGCTCTTCTGGAATGCTAATTGCTAATAGGGACTGGGAAACTTGAACCTATTAAAACTGATGTCTTGATATTTCTCATTCATTTATGTATTGAGATTATTCCATAATGAGAACATGTTTGGATTTTTCATACAGAATCAAGCTGCTTTGATATGCCATACTTTACACCCCAGCCACTATCATCTACATAGAGGGAGTATAGATTGATCTCTGTCACGATGATATTTTCCTTATCTTTTTAGCAGCATGAAAACTGGCAAGTAAATCTTCTAAAGAAGCTCCCAGCACAAAACTGAAAATGAAATATTTAATCCCCATGGAAACAGCTTATCATGGAGGGAGGATTTCCCCCAAAATCAGATTGTGAGCTTCCAAGAATACATCCTGAAAATGGTGATTTCACATCAAAGCTGAAAAGGCAAGTGGGAGGAGAGAGATTTGGAGGAGTAGGGGGAATCTGTCTGCTGGTGTTCACCAGGCCTGTGCAGTCTCACTCTCCAAGACCTAATGCCTTTGGATTTAGTGTACATGTGAGCACTTCCATAGATTTTAAGCACTATGGGCAGAAGTGCCATTGTTAGGTGTTTAATCTGAAAGTAAAGAAGATTGTCTTTCTTCCTTTCATATCTAAATCCCTTGTTGGCTTAATTTCTTAAGAGTGGAACACAATCAGATTTTTTTTTCCCCAGTGCAATTCAGAGCCAGTCTTCTTTTCTGTCTCTACTCCCAAAGAAAAGTTACAAAGGAATGCTTACTTTTATTTGTAGCTTTTTTCTGATCACTTAAGTGCATGTGATATGTCAGCCCCTTAAATCCCTTTATTCTGTGTCTGAGTCTCCACTCTTCCAAGTATTTTCTTTTCAGTCTGCTGTGTTGCTTCCCATTTTCCTCAGAGATTCTCCTTTTAACTGCAGCATTTTAAAACTCAGTAACCACATACCATCACACAACCACACCATCTTCTCTTAAGTTTTAGATTTCTCTACTCTATTTCTAGGCAATGGTCAATGCACTTGATTGCTCATGCCATCTACCAGTGGTGGAAGAAAGGAAAATCCCTCATGAGTGGCCCAGACCACTTTTCACAATCCATGGTTGAACTAGGTCCTTCTCCCTTGTGTCCTGGGATTTATTTTCTTTCTGCAAGTCACTGAATTGTCTTCATATGCTTTTATGATAATTCCTTAAGTGTCTCAAGTCATGGCACTTGGACTCCTCTCCTCTGTGGCTTCTCTGCTTTAGAAACAATGCTCAGGCACTCAAGCTATTTAACTGTTCATGATCTTTGCACAGCTGAGGGAGAACGGATGGTTCTCACCTAGTAGCCCACTTCAGAACCTTTTATTCTGATCTCACTGATTTGGATCTTGGCTGATGTCTGAATAAAAACTGACATTATTTGACAGCTGGTTTTGAAATGAACTGGCAGATTCTATTTTCTAAAGGTATGTGGTTGATATGGAATACTGGAAATTTTGGTGACACATTCTTAACAGCGAAGAAGCCAAGGACGAAATTAGCATGCAATCTGAATTACTGCAGCATGATGAAACATCTCTTCAGATCAAATTAACCTCTTGCCAGTGCAAACCACCCCCACATATTCAAACTGTTTGGATTACTCCTTTGGAACCTGGACTTTTGCTGAATTCAAAAGATTATGTTGTTGGATATAAAGACCTGTGTAAGCAACAGCATCCTCTATCCAAACGCACTTTGGAGTGGCCATATACTAAGGGTGAGAGGGAGCTGCAAGCAGCTTTGCATGTGTCCACCCAACCATATTTAAGCAGGGGCTCTTCAAGCATTAGAGGCCTTCATCATCCATTGAAGCCTGAGATGAGCTTTACTTCTTGCAAAGAAATAGCTATGGAAATGTCTGGCCTTCCATAAACACCACCCAGTCCTGGTGAGTGAGGGGATGTGGGGTCAAGGGCTTAGTCCTTCCTCACTCAGGCAACATATCATTAATTTCTTTCTGAAAAGAAATAGTTCACTTTTATTAAAACTTGGCAGCAAGCAGAAGTGTAAAGAGCAGCACAATCCCAGCAGCATCCCCATGAGGTCTCCATGTGGGGCATGGATGCTGGGCAAGCAGTGTCTCTTCAGGCTGAAATCATTACTCGGCCTTTGAAGCTGTTCCAAACTCAACTCCCCTTGAAGAAGCACTGAAAATGAGCGGACTTGTACCAACTGTTACGGCAATTTTAGTGACTTTCCATTTCAAGAGATCCTTCTTTGAGTAAGGATTTTCAGTTTGTTTGTGACCTAATCTAATGCCTGCCACATTCACTGAGTTGTAAGGTTGTCTCCTCAAATTTGCTTTGCTTGAAGGTTTTCCATAACTACCTGTAAAACAGTGGGGCAAAGAGCCTGTTTTCCCATTTTCCAGTGAGGCTTGTTTTACTGATGTTTGCAAAGCACATGGTAGTTTCTGCTTGGGGATTTCAAAGATTTGTAGTTCTGCCTAGTATAAGTATCCTGACTTCAGCAAAGCTATGAACCAGATGAATATCTCCATCTTGTGCTAGTAACTCCTAACTAATCTTATTAAATCCTTTCCAGACCCAGATCAATATCTGAAATGCACTCTGTCTTGTAATTAATTTGATGAGCCTTGCTAGCCTTTTTTATAAGTCTCTTCAGATTTTTCTTTAGAGATTTTTATTTTAAAATTAAACTGGCTTAGTAGAAGCTGGGTCATGATCTCTGTTTCTCAGTAGCTTTTTTCATGCCCTTATTAAATCTCCTGTACTGAGTGCATTCAGTAATTCAGTGATTCTGCCTGGTGAACAGGGTCACACACCAGGTTCTTAGAGACCCTGCACAGGGGCATGTTTGGCAGTCTGATGGCTCATATGTGAAAGGAATCAATCAGAACAACCTGACAGATTTGTGGATTTGTTCCTCGGACACATAACTATGTGATGAAGTGTGTGGAACTACACGAGTTAGAGCAGTGTCAGCAGTCCTGGCTCCTACCTCATGCAGCCGTGTGTCCTCAACCAATGCTTGGTGTGCTTCAGCTCTTGAGGACAGGGTCCACCTCTTGGCAAGGATGGTTTCCTGACACCTGGCTCTTTCAGAGGGAAGGGCTATTCAACAATCAGTGATGAACCACTAATCAGTGATTAGTGGTACTAATTGATTAGGGCATGAAACCACCATTCTTTAGCTTCACTGCCCTCCAGAAAGTGATCTTAGTTCATTAATAGTATAGATGACAGCAGGACTTGGAAGTAAGCTTAGGAACAGAAGGAATGAACGAAACAATATCCTGATCCAATTCAGCTGCCATTGACCAACAGTCACATAGCTCACATACATGAGAGTGCAGGAGTCAGCAGTTAACACACTACTGTTGTGTGCAGGCTCAAACCCACAGCTGCTGGTCTAGTGTTGGCAGTAACTTCCAGTCTGAGCACAAGGCTGAACTGCAGACCTCCACAAGTCCCTCCCAACAAGCCTTTCCAGGAGTCTGTGACCCTGCCCAAGAGTCCTGTCCTGTTGCACGACACACAAATATTCACATTCTAGTGAGAAAGAAAGGGGTATAAGGATGGGGAGAAGCTATTGGATATACACACAGGGACTCATTAGAGATCTGGAAACCATGTTATGGTGTTGGTCTCTTTTCCTTCATCAGTCTTTAGAATTCCTCTTTGGAAGGGACTCAGCTAATGGAAGACATCAAGGAGGTGCTGAAGAGGCTTGTGGCAACAGGGTCAACAAGCAAGGCAAGGCTGAGACAAAACACTGAGATACTGGGTGGAGAACAAAGCCACAGATACTACCTAGTCCCTACAGATTTCTGTGGAAGTCTGAAGTTTTTCCCATTTAAATAGTGGGTCCCACAAAGGTTTTTTGCCTTAGATTTAAGGTTTCTCCATGAGACACAAAGAATATCGCATAGTTCAAAATGCAGTATGTGAAATCACTGAGAAAGTGTCAGCTCTTGGACATTGCTGTTGCCCCTAATGGTGCTGAAAGGCCCTGTGAGGACGTCCATGCAAACCCTTTTTATTATTTGAAGCTTACGTCATCATGGAATTGTTTAGGTTGAAAAAGAGCTTTAAGATCATTGAGCCAAACCATTAACCCAGCACCACCAGGGCCACCATTAAACCATGTCCCTAAGTGCCACATCTACACATTGTTTAAATACCTCCAGGGACAATGATTTTGTAACCTCTTCCTTGGGCAGCCTGTTCCAATGCTTAAAAAATCCTTCCAGTGAAGAAATTTTTCCTAATATCCAATCTAAACTCTCCCGGTTGCAATTTGAGGCCATTTCCTCTGTCCTTTGTTACCTGGGAAGGGTGAGGAGAGAAATGGGCCTTTTTGTCCCTTCTGTAGAGACTTAAGGCACTTAGCCACAATTCAGCTAATGATTTAAGTTTGGCACAGGTCTAGACTGTTCTTGTGCCCAGTTCATTCATGTATCTTGTAGCTGACACATGTGCTAGTTTGGATTCAGAGCCCATTTAAGAACATCTTCCTTATCTCTGAGGGAATTTGCATGCCTCACTGTTCCCCTTGCACAATGAGGAAAGCCTGACCCTCCAGCATGTGAAAATCACCCCACAGCTTGTGAAAATTACCCCACTTTTGCCAATTAAAATTTTTGCCTGGGTCTAGTCACCCAGCCCTGACTGGGTGAGATAACTTGACCAGCCAGAACCGTGCTGGGCTGACAGGAAATTGGCAAGCTCAGTTCTGCAAAGGGCTGCTCAGCTGGGCTGCTGCTGCGTGGGATGCGAGGATAAGAAACCCTTCCGGGATGAGATCTGGGACACAGCTTGGCTCTGCGTGTGGGCTTCACTACCAGGGTCACACAAGATCTCTGCCCCTGCAACAAAATTTTAGAAGAGTGTTCCGCATAGCTTGAATATCCCAGCGTGGGGTGGGGGTAAGGGAGCAGCTGGGGGGCTCTTCCTCTCACCCTTCCTCCTCATGGGAATTAAACATGAGAGTTAAGTGCTCACTTTTCTGAAGCTATTATTGGCAACCAATGCAAAATGTCCCTTTTCATGACAAGTAAATGACCTGCTAAGTACAAGCTATAAAAATTCAGGTCATGTTTTCTGTTTCATTAATATGCTGCCTGACAAAGCCTTTGCCTGCTGGGGCTCTCTGCTGGGGAATGGGAGTTAGTAAACCCTTAAGGATTTCTCACTGTCATTATGAGATAGAAAGACAAACAGGCTTCTGAAGGAAAGACGACTCCCAAAAGACAGGCTTTGTGTCCTGATCTCATGAACAACCACAGGAGGAGGCAAGTAATGCCATTTACACACACACTCCCAGTAGTGAGGGGTTCGAATGCTTTTATGTTTCACTAATAGCTATGCCTGACTGTCCCAGAAGTCAATAAGAAGGTTCTTTTGATTGCAACAGGCAGTGGACCAAAAATGCTATTTAGACACAGAAATGTTTGTTAAGTTGGCAAGGAGGGGGAGAAGAACAATATTAGTCAGAAAGAGAATTCAAGGGAGAGTCTCTGAAATGTTTTTCCACAAAAATCATAGAAGTGTTGACACTGGAAAAGCTCTCTAAGATCATCAAGTCCAGCCATTAACCCAGGACTGCCAAGACCATCACTAAACCATGTTCCTAAGTGCCACATCCAAACCCATTTTAAATACCCCCAGAGCTGATGACTCCACCACTTCATGGGCAGCCAGTTCCATGGCCTGACCACCCTAACAGTGAATAATTTTTTTCTAACAAGCATACAATCTTAACCTTCCCTGGTGCAACTTGACGGCATTTTCTCTCATCCTGTCCCTGGCTACCTGGGAGAACAGACTGACCCCCACCTGGCTACAGCCTCCTTTCAGGGAGTTGTAGAGGACAATAAGGTCACCCCGGAGCCTTTTTTTTTTTCCAGGCTAAACACCCCCAGCTGCCTCAAATGCTTCTCATAAGACTTGTGCTCTGGACCCTTTACCAGCTTCTATGGCTACTGTAGTTTTTAGGTCAGTAGCATCAAGAATTTACTGGAGATTTTTATGTGATTGTTCTTCCCACATAAAACTGTCTTTCAGAAATCAGAGAACTGTCTCCCTGCAGGAGACATCCCAGGTGGATTCAGAGGGTGTATCACTTCTAGCTGTAACTACAGGGATTTCCCATAAAGGATGTAGTGAGGCTGGACTTTAATTCACATGGTTGGCTCAAGCTTGATTAATCTAAAGCTGGGTTCTAGATCTAACACCTTTTCCTGGTGTAGGGAGTTTAAGCTTGAAGGAATTTAAAGAGCATTAGGTTTTGCTCTTGGCAATATTGAGTAGGATGTGCCCTGCCTTCCTGAGTGTGTTCCTGGGCTTGCAGGGTGGTAACTGATGTGCTGTCCTGCCTAGGGCTGAGATTTGGATTTCCACCTCCAGGTCAATTTCCATCTTCTCATCTGTCCTGCTTCCTCAACTACAAGCTGATAAAGTGAGTTTCATGTGAAGAGCATGGACGCTGAGATATAGCAGGGAGATCCAAAATGTAACCTGACTGCCATTCAGAGGGTTATAAACATATAATTTATAAATAAAAATCACTGCCATTCAGAGGGTTATAAATATTTCCTTGAGCCACCGGTGTTTCCAGGTTTGGCATCCAGGCATCCTGATGAATTACTGCTTGCCAAAGGTAGGTTTTAGGGACCTGGCTGCTTTGTGCCCTTTGTGTGGTTCACTGCCATGTATTTTGTTCTCTGTAGTGCTCTTGCCCAGAATGCCAATGTTTTGGAGCAACACTATCAGCCTCATTCCAGGGATACTCAGCCTGCAATGAATGCATTGATTCATAGCTTATTTTCAAAGCCAGAAGGAATTGCTATGCTGATCTGCTCTGACCTCGAGCATTCACTGGGCACAGGAGTATTTATAGCTCTGTTTACAGCATTCTGCTCTGTATACAAGCAAGCAGGGACAAGAGAAGGTTCCCTGTCCCAGTGTAGGTTTGACAACCACTACAAGTTCAACAGCTTTATTAAGGTATTGCCCTCAGTAACTGGCAGGGCAGATTAGCCCTGCCAATTCCAGAGCACGTGGGCAGAGAGTCACCCACACACAGCACTTGTGCATACAGTTATGGTCTGTGCAGCACAAGCAGAAATAAGCTCCAGGTGCAAGGACAGAGATCTGGGAAATCCTGAGCCTGTATTTCTTAGTCTCCTTGCTAAGCCTGTCTTGTGTCTTGAGGGATCATCTGTTCTATGTTCTAACCATATGGAAACAGCCCAAAAGATGCATAAGATCACTGGATAAGATAACTGAAATGAGCTTAGGAATAAAAAATAACTTAGGGAGGTTCCGGAGAACAGCAGGACAGAGCCACAACCAACTACAGCTGTTACAGCTCTCTCAGTCTAATATTTCTCAGAGTGTGTTCTCTGCTTTGTATTTGGAGTCACAGGCTAAGACACATCATGTTCCAGAGCACACCACACTGCTGCATTTCAGATGTGGTGATGAACAGACCTGCCCCAAGCTCAAGCAGTGCTAGTAGATAAACTTGCTTCCGTGCGTGGAACTGAGACCATTAAAATGGAAAGTGCTAAAAGTTACCTCACTTTCCACTTGCCATGTGCTGTCTTCATGCCTTGCAGCACACAGCCAGAATGCGTGGCCATTTGTCTTTCCCCTGTGCTTAACTGTGTTGCCTGAGCTCCTGATGTGTGGTGAATGTCCAGCCAGAAACCTGAGCAACAACCAAATATATTCATTAGACAGATTAGCTAGTTTTTCTTCCTGTTCAAGGTCAGATTTCTGCAGGTTAATGCCCTGGAACTGCCAGTGCAACTAAGACGCCCTTGTCACTTTTTTTCCCAGTAAAATGGAATTTTCTACATTCCTTAGAACATGATTATCATAGCTAAATTTTGCCAGAGCTCTGATTGACATGTGTCCTGTCAGGTTCAAATTCCCCTGAGAGCCTGCCTTTTTCACCAAACTATATTTGTGAGTGAACACATAATTGACTAACGTTGTACATCCCTCGGATGAAATCCCTAAGAGGAAAAGTAATTGCTTTTTTACATGCGCAAGTGGTAAAATCAGCTGAAGCTAATGTTCTGATAGTTAAGAGAAGCAGTTATTAATATTTCTGCGTGGAGGCAGCACAGCCATCAAGGCCCTTGCAACTGTGAATCTCACAGTCTTGCTCTTGGGCAAAGTATATGCAGTCATCTCTAATCTGTTCCATTTCTCCCCAAGCAGCTCACCCAGCACTGTGAACAAATTGCCTGGAAATGTCGTCATCGGGCTTCATCTGGCATTATCTCTCCTTCTGTCTGGGTCATTGATTTCCTCATCTCCTCTGCCTTGAAACTCACATCATACATTAATTTGTGGCTCTCCAGTACTGAAGCAGCTGCACTGTGCCTTTGCTGCTTAACACCAGCAGCTTTCAGCCTCTGAAGTGTCCTTCACTGCTGCTCGCATGAAGACCTCCTGAATGTGTCTCAAGTGGCCTCCCTGCCTGCCACATAACAACATGTGCTCTGCCAGCTTTTGTTTCATCATAAGAGTGTCTTGAGCTCTTCTGCTTTTGGAAATTGGGTAAGATTCGGTCTCCTTCCTACAATGACTCAGTGTGCTGCAGAAATTACTCCTGCCTTGTAGAAGCAGCTACTATGGATCTCTCAGAGCTGTGCCAGTCTCTGCTAGCCACCAGCTGCCCTCTGGAGAGCAGAGCAAAGACCTGGGGCTGCTCCACGCTCTAGTCTTATGATTGCTAAATATAGTCCATTGATAAATAACATAAATGCATGAAGGGCACAAGAATCAACAGTTGTTGCAGTTGCTAATGCAGCCTTTTCTTCTGTTATTACACTCGTGTCACTGATGTCTTTAAACATCACCCTTCGCATTTTGAGTAGGTATTGTAGCTTTGCACAGCTATTTCCAAGGATCTAATCTGGCCAGCAGAAACTTACTTCCCTTGTGTTTTATTGGGAGTAATAAAAGTCGCAACTTCCCTCAACACTCGTAAACTGAGTGCCTCTGACATGGAAGTAAGTGCAAGATGGTGAGACCTCAAATGTGAAGCCCTTACTCCTAAATTAATGGTGATCTTAATGGGGATAGTTCCATTCAAAGGAAGTGTCAGATAAAATGAGTCTATTTCCTTAGGGAAGTGTGTTCTTTTATAAAGCTCTGCCAATCCTTGCCTTTTAAGAAACCAAATTGGCAGTCTCTTTGTTTCACTGCCAAATTCCTCATCCTAGGCCTGGAGTATGTCTGGAAAAACATTTCTAGAGAATCCCCTGTTATAAATAACTGGGAGGAGGGAAGTATTCTTTGTATCCTTCCTAGAACAAAGAGCAGTAGGCTGTAAAAGGGCAGAGAGAAAGGGCTGATCTCTTGTACTAGAGAAAAAAAATCTTGATCTCGAGGCTGATGTTTGCAGCGTGTGCTCAGGATGAGTCACATGAAAGGCAAATTGAGATAAGAGCAAAGACTCCTGAAAGAAAACGAGTGATTTTAATCTCTGTATCCCAGTTTACAGGGTCTTTGCTGTAGAAATAAAAGCTCTGCACTCTCCTATAATGTCTCCTTAAAAGGTGCAGCACTACCAGCTCCCCTGAGCTTCCTACCTGTGCCCTCACGGTCTGTTCCCTGAGCCTCTCAGGAGGCTTTTCCTTTGTGACCCGTTTACAGAGGGTGCTCATGGTCAGCCTGTCCCAGCCCTCCTGCAGCTGTCACAGCCACACCGTGCCTCATCCTCAGCCACACTGACTGTGAGGCAGTCACATGAGAACTTTTATCACGTTTATGTAGTTGCACGTGAATATCACTAGATGTCCTCTACTGCTAAGTAGCTTCACCGTGGTCTGTGCCAAGCGCCAGAGAAATTTGGTGAAATCAATCTCAGTCGTTTAAACTATGTTATAGCTTCATTGTTCCTAGCCCATAGGAGCAGAGCAATATTGTTCATCCATAGCCCCAAGGTGTGATCAGCTATCCCTGACCAACTGGACTCACAGGGGCAGCAAAGCTACTGCACTGGTTTCATGCAGATTTGGAGTCAACTGGCAGTGTAGAAACACCTCAACTTTTTCCTTTGCAGCTCATTTGAGATTGAGCCATCAGACAGGGTTCAGGCTGTGGTCTTCTTGTGCTCTTCTCCAAATTCAACACTGAGGGTCAGGCCCATAGGGCTCTGCTCTAGCAAGATCTGATCTGCTGCAGGATGGTGCATTCCTCTCTGCAGGGTGCAGGCAGGTACAGCTCTCTGCTCCAGCACAACCTGCCTGTCCTCCAGACAGTGATGCCAGCAGCACCTTGAGTTAGTTCTTGGGAGGGCCACTGCATCCCCTCAAACCCCATCTCCATCCTCTGACTTCCCCGAAGTGACCTCTTATCCCTGGCTATGTGGCACCAACAGGAACTTGTACTGAAAAAAATCTTACGCATTGCACTGTTCCTGCAGGGAAAACATTTTTTGTTTTTGTGCAAACAGTCCCTGCCTTGCTGTGGTGCTGTGCAAATCCTCGTGTTTGCAATCTCCTGCTGCAGAGCTTGGGCAAGGGAAGTGTCCCCCGCAGCCCAAAAGGCAGCTGCCAACAAAACAAGCCAAAAGGCTCATGCTGCACTGACCCACTCAGCTTTAATATGGGATAATAAACAGCCACATTCATCTAGACCTAATAGGGAAATATTATGCTACATCCATAATGTATCCTCTGATTTAGTGAGAACTTGCCTTAAGTATAATCTGACTTGAGGAGTTCAGAGGTTGTATGGTCACTTTAATCTATTCACTGAAGCGGAAACAGACTGGAAATGTCATGTGCTTAAATCTACATGGGGGAAATGCTGGCTAAAATTTTAAGGCACTCCTTTCTTTTAGCTTTGTATTTCGTTCCAGGGTTTGAAGTGTCGCCCATCCTGCACTCACATCCCCCCAGGGAGGGCTGGTAAAGGGGAGGCTCTTCATGCCACTGCCTCTGCTGTCAAACTGAACGTGATGTTTTGTTGGAGGGCTCCTTGGGGTGACTCAGCAGGATACAAAAATGCACTTAAATAGGAGTTGTATTGTATAAGCGCTCAACTACAGCAGCAATTCCCCTTTAGCAACGTTGTTAACTAATATGCACTACAAGAAATTTAATGCTGCTCCGCTCCAGACACTGGATGGAATTGAAAGAGGACTTTTTGGCTTTCCTCTCTCCATAATTTTAGTATTTCTTATGGGTAGAAAGGCTACTGAGAACTGAGTAATAGCCCAGATACCTGACATACAGGAGCCAGGCCACAGGCTTTTCCTGCCAAATGTTACTGACTTTGGTATGAAATGCATTAGAGTTTTTCAGGTTTAGGTGTCTGAATATTGGGCTTGGTTGGCAAATGCATCTGTCTCCACAGAAGCAGAAATGTGCAGCTCTGAAGGGTGATCTTTTTAAGATGCCCAAACAGAAAGCTGGATGCTCAGATTTAAAGATCTAAACCTGAAATCTTTGGCCTACCATTCCCAGGACTGCTGTGTCCCCAGCATTTAGTGACAGCATTTCCACACCTCTGAGGGTGTGTAAATGACCTGCTGTGTGCAGCTTTGCCAATTCTACCCTCGCTGGTGGCAAGATGTGCTGATAGCAAAAACCAGATTCCTCGTAGGCAGTCGCCTCCATCAGTGCACTGCAGTCTGCTCTGGGAAGATGAGGAGAGAGTTTTGTCCTAGATGGAAAATTTATAACCAACAGAGAAGCTGTTTCACGCCAAATTCATGGTGTAAACATGTGACTCCTTTTGACAAATGCATGTCTTACACACCTAGCTGTCGATTCATGTGGACAAAACACATCTGTCCCATGGTTTGGTTGGGAAAGCCTGTGGGGATCCTCCTGGTCTGCTTCCTCTCACCTCTTCCATGCTGCTGGACCAATGCAGATTTTGAGGCAGATACTCACATATCATGTATGTAAAATGGCAGTACCCTTCTCTCTGCCTCTTACACATGTGGGAAAGATAGTACGGAGGCTGCCTTGTTCTGTGCACGCCTCAGTTTTGTGTCAGACTCCTTGGGCAGATCTTTCTGGAGACTGCTGGAGTGTACGTAATGCTAACTCAGCACAGGAAGAGAGCTGGGACTGTTCATTTGGGGTTTAGAACCATTTCAAGTTCCTGTACCTCTGCTTTGCACACCAGCAGGGAGGTAAGCCCTGACCCAGCAAGGTAACTTAGCAGGTGCCTAAATGTAGCCCCCTGAGATGGTGTGGGCACTCAGTATGTCCCTGAGCATCCTGCAGGGTTGTGCCCAAGGTGCTCCTGTGGTAGGACACATCCCTCCTGCCATGGATTATTCTCACACAGCCATTGTCAGCACCCTCTGTGAGGGCAGCATGTGTGACTAAGTGTGTGTAGGTGCAGGGGCAGAGCTTTTGCTGGTGCCAGGTGCAAGGTGTGAGATGGCAAAGGAGCCCATAGGTGGCAGGGGAAGCACTGCATTGGTTCTGCCTCCCAATGCCAGCCAAGGGCACAAATGAGAGGTAAGAAAAGTAACCACTGCCCATATGTTCCCCGAGTGCTATATAAGATGAGCTCTGGTGTATTAAACACAATTTCTCCTATTGGGATTAAAGTTGATGAGGCTTCATTGTACTAAGTATGACTATAAAGGGGCGGAGGGGGAGAAGGGGAGTTGTGTGCGCATAGTAGCTGGCTCTCAAAGGCTCGGTGTGTGCCGTGTTCATGTGGCGTGAACGGCGCTTGTACCAGTCCATGCCCTCCGGCTGCTGCCCCGTCCATCAGACGGAACCGGCTGTTTACTGTCCTCCTCCTCCTCTTGCTGGCGGGTGCAGAAACGCCGCGGCCGGAGGGTCGGTCCTCTCCCCTTCAGCCACAGCCCCGTGGGGCCCGGGGTGCCGGGCGGGGAGAGCCGGCCCCAGCGGTTTAAGGTGCCGCCGCCGCTGCCGCCCCGCTCCACCTTAACGCGCGGCGGCGGCGGACGGGCCCATTGCCGCGCCGGGGGTCGGCGGGCCCGGGCCCCCGGGAGCCGCGCCGCGGCCGCGCCCGCCGGACAGCGGCACCCACGCGCGTCCCGAGTGGCAAACGCGGCCGAGCCGCAGGTGACGGCGGGTCCCAGCACCGCCATGAATCCCCCTCCGGCGGCGCCCGGCCCGGCCCCCGGCGGCGGGGCCGGGCTATTTATAGCAGCCGCCGCGGCGATATAAGGGATGGCCGGGCGCGGGCTGCGCTGCCGCGGCCGCCGGGGCCAGAGCGCGCGGGGGCCGCCGGCGCTGCCCGGCCGCGGGCGCTGAGGGCGCGGCCCCGCAGCCCGGGTGAGCGGGCGGGGAGTGGGCTCGGAGCGGTGCCGCTGCGTTCTGTGAGCGGGGCGAGGGGGGGGGAAACACACGGCCAAGGAAACAATAACCCGGGTTCTGCCCGTCCCCCGCGGGGCGCGGGACAGCGTCGCGCACTTTCGGCGCTCCACGCGTGACAAGCCCGCGGGAGGGGCGGGACCGCCGTGACACCCGGCGGTAACCGCGGCGCTGCTTCCCCCTGTGCTTCTTTTTTCTCTCCACAGCGATTCGTGCTGAAATGCGGCGCCCCACGCTGGCATGAGCCCCCCCGTCGGGAGCAGCGCGCCCCGGGCACCGCCGCTTTCCCTGGGCGCAGCTCGGTGTCGGGAGGAAGGCGCTGTCGGCGCGGAGCCGCCGCTCGCAGCAGCGCCGGACGCCGGGCGCGGGACGGACGGTACGGGGGCTCCGTGCGGCGGGCGGGGGGCGCGGGGTCCGTGCCCCGCCGAGCGCCGGGAAAAGGGAATGCATGGCGCAGTGGTCGGAACGCCGTGCGGTCCGTGTCTTCTCCGCGGTGTGCGCTGAGGAGAGGGGTCGCTCTGAGTTACGCGGTGTAATGGAAGATCTTTGTAAGTTGAGGGTTTGTTGGATTTTGCTTATATCAGGCATTATACCCCCGCCCCCCGCCACAGATTCAGAGTCACGGTAATACTTTAGTTTCCTACCCCGGGAGTATTTGGATGTGATCTGGGTATGGCGAGGTTTCTTATCTTACATTAAAATTGGTCTTGGATCAGTGAGTATTTTGTATAAGCTTCCATAACTTTTAGAAGGATAGAGATGTTATCTTCAGTTACAAAGAGAGGAGGAGGTACGGGTTTGGGTTGGATGGTTGTTTTTTGGTTTTATTTTTTGGGGTTTTTTTTTCTGGTTTTACTTTACTTTTACTTGGTTTTTACTCTCTGCTTTAAGAAAACAAACTGAACCACAGATAGGACAAAGATCTTTCGGACCTTGTGATTAGGATTGCTGGGGATTACATAGAAGACATGTAGGTTTGTTTGTTTGTTTTTTTGTTTTAATCAATGGCTCAAGAGCCCTAAAAGCAACGTATAAAGCCCTGCTTCCTAGACAGAGAAACTTAAGATAAAGCCACGCTGGCTGCCAGCTGAGGAGCAAGCGAAGTGTCAGACCTCGGGTGGATTAGTCTCAAGCATCCTGCGCTCCTCTGCTCCAGTGACCCTCCCTGTCGAGCTGATCACGTCGTGCAGCACATTGGAACTTCACACCGGCAGGTCGGAGTGTAGGCAGGGCTTTTCTCGGAAGAGCAAAGCACACCGGGGAGCCCTGACCCCGGCGTGAGGCTCTTTTCCAGCGCAGGGAACTGCAGTACTGTCAGCTGGCACTGTTGACCAGTAATGCCATGGAAATATAAAAATCTAAGCCACCGACTCCTCAGATAGCTTAAATAATCTAAGTTCAGATTTTGTTGGCAGGCTTAAAGGGATGTTATTGACTGGAAATGTTTATGTACATCTTACCTGGAAACTATTGTTCAT
Organism: Cyanoderma ruficeps; assembly: GCA_008694505.1. Taxonomy (NCBI): domain Eukaryota; kingdom Metazoa; phylum Chordata; class Aves; order Passeriformes; family Timaliidae; genus Cyanoderma; species Cyanoderma ruficeps. The sequence goes on along the minus strand of VZDJ01000594.1, from coordinate 10,594,151 downwards.
TCAAGAGTTGATATTGAGAAAAGTAAATGAACTTTATAGTGGCATCAGCTATAGATGTGCTTTCTGAATTTTTACTCTGAAATTATCTGGTTATCTCATGCTCTTTCCGCACAAGAGAGATGCATTTCAAAGGCCTAAAACTGTAATTTTTCTTTATGAAAGGTACTTTTCTCTTGCTCTAAATCTGTTAAAACAGATTTGCAAAAACAGGACCTATTAATTTAAGAAAGGCTAGGAGAAAGATAAGAGAAAGAACAAGGGGTGTGGCAAGGAAATTATGAAGTAATAGCTTAAAAGAAAAACACCTCTCTAGCAGAGCTTTGGACTGCCTATGAGAGGTAAGATTTCTTTCTAGATTTTTGAGTCTGAAAATACCAAGCTGACAGTATCTCCTTAAAAATAATAGTGTATGTAGAAAATAGGTATGACTAGCTTCATGTTATAGCTCTGCATCAATTTGTTTGCCTTTCTTTGATTTTGCTTCTCCATTCCAGGAGATATTCAATATGATAGAGTCTATACCCAGATTGCAGAGGGCCAAACACCCCACCAAGCATCACTGCTGAACCAGAGGAGCTGCACTTGGGTCAGAGCCGGCCCAGCACCTCTTTTCAGAAATTATGTCAGAGGCAGTTCTATTTATTGAAGTTTTTGGTGGGTATTTTCACAAGCTCAAAATTAGTTGCAGAGGTGCTAAGAACTGTGGAAACTAAACTTGCCTTCTTCGTGGGAGGAGCTTTTGGTATGTGTGGCATTGGATGTTTTTTTTTCTTAACCTGAGACTGAGGCTAACACTAGGGAGGAATAACATTATATCAGAAGGTCATTAGAAAGGACTTTCTTCCTTCTCCCCACACATTTTTTTTTGGCACTGGTGGAGACATGGCATTTGAGGACTGGAAGGAGGAGGATGAGTCCTGCATGTGAGCTGGCATTGTCATTGGCAAAGGCAATGTAAGCAGGTGGATATAAGAAAAATGGATATGGTGATCCATTGTTGTTGACATTGTTGTTGTGGTTTCTTAGGCTCTTCTTTAACACCAGTGTCCTGAGTCCTCCCTGGCCCATGAGCTGCACCATGGGCTCCTAGGGGTGTTTGAGGGCTGACAACAGTCGAGCAGAAACTCCACTCCCTTCTCCTAATTATGGAAGGCTCCTTGAGCAAAGCTATTCAGCTTCATTCGTTTCTGCCCTTTCATTTTTATCTTCCTTCCTTGGGTGTGAAGTCCTTTTTGTAGCTGGATTCAAGCCAAGAACCTCTACCCACAGCTGCCAAGCCTGGCATCTCTGCTGACCTGCTGGCTCCAGGTGAGTCAGTTCATTAGGATGAATCAGTATGCCCTGTAAAAATTTTAGGCTCCAGAGTTCAGCTTGGCCACTCTTAATAATTTGCTTTTGCCTGGGTTTTTTGTCACTCATTCAGTTAAGCTGTCACTTCTGGTGGCTCCTTGCTTCAGACTTGCTCAGTTTTTGGAGCCATGCGGGGCCTTCAGTGCAGTGCCCCTACACTTTGTGGAGCTGCTTTTGCCTCAGCATTGTAACTTCTCCATGGCTGCTCATCCCTTTACCTCTCTGACCTGCGTAGGAGTTAGGAGGGATTGCACCTCAGCGTGGGAATGTGCAGCTCTCAATGCAGGGAGTACTTCAGACCCTGGAGGTGGAGAATATTAACATGAATCCACCAGAATGAAGAGGGGAGTGTTTTGGTATGGTGGTGGTGTTTGCATAAGCTTTTGCTGTCATAAATAAGTAGATTGGGATTCAGAGGACAAATTCAATGTGAAAAATAGGGAATTAATTTTCAGGCTTCCAAGGCAGGGCTGATTAAAGATATGGAAATGTGCCTTGAAAGTGACCTTTCAAATATGGATGACATTATTTTTGTTGTGTGAAGCACCTAAGTTTAATGAAGTACAAAGCAGAAGGGGCTGGGAGGATTTGGTCCAAGTGCAAACAGAATGAGCGTGGGACTGGCAGATGAGAGGAACATTAGCCCACTCCCTGGTGGAGTTGTTGCTTCTTTCTCCTGTTGTTGCTTACAGGGGTGCTTGAGAGAAGATACTTGGGAGGGGAGATGAACCTTCCTGTTCTACTTGAATGTCGCGGGCTGTATTTTTCTCTATGGGCAAACAAAGTTCCAGCAGTCCAGTGGGTCACATCCTGAGTGTTTGTATCCAAAGAAAATCTAGAGCAACACCATCTCCTTCAATAACATCTGCAGTAAGCCGTGACTGGCTCTTTCTGAACAGAGAGGAGAAATGAACAGCTGTAACTTCAGATGCTGAATTTTTTGGCATACTCATTTTTTTTTGAGATTTATGGCTCTTTTATTCTCTGTTTGAGAACGTAGTGGAATAATTGCTGATCCATGCATGTGTATGTGTGAGAAAATGTCAGCAGAGGAGTAATGTATATGGAAATCTTGCATAGAGATAGAACAGGCAGCCAGTTTGCCATTAGAAAATTAAATAATTGTACAAAAATATGTCTCCTGAAGTAATGATGGAGGGAAGGGGTAGGGACAGGGTTGGGGGAGATTAAAAATATTTTAAAGTCATTTGCTCTGCTTATAGTACTCCTTACTGACTCTCCTGCAGTGTTACTGCTTCAGACACTGCTTTTGCAGTGAGTGGTGCTTAGTGTTGCCCAGGCAGATAGGTTTCATCTGAGAGACCAGCCCAGTTGCTGGAGCTAGGTGAAGGGATAGGAAACTGCCCCCAAGTACTTTCTCTGTCACAAACTGGCCAAAAGTGGGTAGGCTAAGGTCAGCAACTCTTACAGGTACCAGTGAACCTGGCTCTCACTGAGTCCGCTTTTCTTCTTTCTAAAATGGGGTAGTGGAAATTATTTCTCTGTGGGATGTGTTGGGAGCATAAATATAGCTGAGATACTTTAGAACACATCTGAGTATCTGAGACAGTCTTGGATGGGATTCCCCTTCCTGGTACTTCTCTTCTGGCCAGAACTGACCAGCAGAAATGTTCAGTGTTTGCACGATTTCCATATTAATTTTTTGGCTAAAATTTGTTAACCTTGGAATTTGTTTGACATTAATAGGCTCAAGAGGAAAATCTTTAACTACTTTCTTGTACTTACTTCTTCTACTGTAGAGCAGCTTAAAAAGTTCCTGGCACTCCCTCACCTTCTCCCAAATAACACAATGCCTGCCCTGCCGTCTCTTTGAGAAGGTCTGCTTCTGCAAAGAGTGTTTTACCAAATATATAACTTTATGCAGGGCGGTAAAAATTGCTTATTCTTCCTTCATCCCAGCTCTTGACTGCATCTGCCTAGTTCTTGGTCTAGAGATGAATGTCACTGAGGACTGCCTGGAGACTATTTTGCATCTGAATGGTGACTTGTAATGATTCAGGTAATAGGCCAGACCACTGTTTTATGTAGTGACTGGTGCTAGTCCACTGAAGTCCAAACAGCTGCTCCAAGTTTTCATCATCTCCAGTGAAAACAAGTACAACAGCATCAGCTTGCAGCCAGTTTACAGTAAACCTGCTCCCTGGGCAGGGTTAACCTCCTTAAATGCCCCTTGTGGTCAGGTCTGTTACTCTTGTATGTGAGAATAAGTCTTGGTGTGCTTTCCGATTTACTGGAGTGTAAATAAACCAAGAAGGTCTTTCACGTTCAAGGCTCTCTCATCAGCATATATTAGTAATGCTCATCAGCTTTTGACTGGAACTTTGATGGCATAATTACTCTGAAAGGGTAACATATTCAAAACTACCTGTGTGACTCTGGGAGTTAGATTCCTCAGAGCCTTAGTCATTATTTTAAATAGGAATTAGTTTTTCAAGCTACACACTCTACTGGAAGTTTTAAGCAAAGGCTTCTGTTTAGCTTGTCTTTAAAATGCCAGTTTCTAGGATGAGTGGCAGCTCTGCCACTCCACTCATTTCAGATATGAAATAAGAATGTTGGAGAAACAATTAGATAAATACTGTGGTAAATAAATTCTCATGGGTAATCCTACTAAGAGAGGTCCAAGAGGTAAAAATGTAGTTTTCAGTCACCTGACAGCAGGATGGATATGGGCATGCTTTTTCAGTTATTTCTTTAGGACAGCTGAGAGGATGACTGATGTTTCAGTTGTTGTTGTAGACAGAGCAAAGCTATCTATTTCTCTAGATAGGATTTGGTGCACTTAAACAGCTTGTGGCTAGAACAGCTCAAGACACTGGGGCAAACATGGTTATCAGAAGAAAAAGATAAACTAAGAAAACAGTCTTGCATACTCTAATGTTTGTGTAGGTAAGATTTTTAATTTGCTATCAGTCCTGGGGTTCTTTTTGAGCAGTGATAGATTAGTCTTAATACTTATGCAAGTTTTAAAGCATTCCTGTAACACTTGTAATGCAAAATCTATTTGTTTTGCAACATACCTGTGAGATAGGGACCTGCTCTTTATCTCGTTTGTACAGCTAGTAAACTGAAGTATTCAGTAAAGCTAAACACAGCATGAAGGATTGATCACGCAAGAAAGTCTGCAGCAGGACAGACAGGAGGATGCTGAAACTGGGTCTCAATTCCCATGAAAATCAAAAAGCTCTGGTCCTTGCTTTTCCCATCTGGTTCTCTCTCAGTGCTTCTGAAGCAGCTTGTGGCATTTGCTTGGCTAGACAATGTGGGTTTGGCTTTTCTAAGGAAGAAAGGTCAAGTCTGGGGATGGAGGGAGGGAGCTGATGTATATCTGGGGGAAGATGAAGAGTAGGGAGCATCCCCCAGCTAGAGATGCCTCCACTGCCACTTCTTCAGTGAGTGGCTTCCCCAAGGCTGGCACACACTGCTTTTCAGCTGCTGAAACTCCATTCCTCTCTGGAAAATCCCTGCTCTTCCTGCACCCAGAGCCAGCTCTGCTCTTAATAAAGTTGATACGAATGGCTGTGTTGATGATGGAGCTTTGTGCCCAGCTCCACGTCTGCTGCCACAGTGCTGAGTCCCTGTGCTGCCCGGGCTCCCTGATGGAGCAGAGCCTCCACTACTCCATCTCAGCTGTGTGAGGGTCACCATGTTTGGGATTTGGTGAAGGAAGCTGTCCAAAGCTGGCAGGAGGAATTTTTTTGTTATGGTTGCATCATGAATAGTAACAATGTGAGTTTTATTGCTCAGAATGTATCCACGTTTATAGGATGCTATATTTAAAAAGGAGAAAAAATGAGTCACGGGGAGCTATGCTAATGCTAAGTATTTATGTCTACCTCTTGTGAGGCTGAAGGCAGTGGGAGTTGAGCAACATTCTTGTGAAGTGTCTAGAGGATTTACAGATCAAACTAAAGCCCGCTGAAGTCAGCTGCAAGTCATGCTGTGCCTCGCTCAAGGCCCATGTCATGCACTGTGTGTGGGTTACAGTGCAATATTCCTCTTGGGAAACCCAGGAGTGCTCAGTGCTGCTGACTCTCCTGGGCTGGGCAGGAGCTTGACTTGCTCCCAGCAGTTATTGCTCTGCCTCTGGAAAGTCACACCTGGGTTGCTGCCAGGGCAGGGATATTGCTGTGCCTTCCAGGCCGTGCCTGCAGCACCACAGGAATGGGTACCTGCACCCTGAGTGGGAGCAGGCAGAGCCTGCCATGTCTTGGCTTCTCCTGCTCCTCCACAGGAGCTGCAGTCCCAAGGAGGTGTAATGTTGGGATCTGCTGCTGGAGCTTCCCTTTCAGAGCTGCGTAGGGATACAGGGATGCCAGGGCTTGGATACTTTCACTTATGGCATGTCTTGACACTAATTCAGTTGGCTTCCACTTAATTATGAAGTGCAAATGTTGGAGTTTGTTTTATTTAAAAGTTCTTTAATAAAATTGCGATCTGATTGAGAGCACCAGTGAATTCAGCTTTCAAAACGTCTGCTTGCCAGCATGCCTCAGCCCCTGGCACAGCTATAGGAAGGACTGGGATCAGGGTTTCACTGCTGGGAGCCAACAATGGAGTATAGAGAGGGACACTGTGAACAAACCCTGACAGCGCCATGTGTCCAAAAAATGCAGATTTAGCAACAGCAAGAGGCTCCACAGTTCCTCTGTTTTATCCACTTACTGTAAGGAGGAGGTTTTGAAGTGAGCAAAAAATAATTATTAAAGCAAAGTCTTCTTTTTTAATTTGTTTTCTTGTGATTTGTTTTGGTTTTGGGTTTTTTGGTTTTTTTGGGGTTTTTTGAGAATTGGTCATGTCAGTATGAAAATAAATGTGTGTGAACTTCCTTCAATACAGTTTTGAGTGGTACACTATTGCAGCCTGTTCCATTTTCCAGTGCAAGGCATATTCTGGTTTATGGAAACGAATACTTGTTCATTTTGCAAATAAAAGAGAGGTTGAAAAGCTTTTGAACAGGTTCTGCCCTTTGCATTGCTGGAAGTACTAAGCCTCATGGTAAGTCCAATAGGCAGTAGCTGGAACAAAGACCCACCCAACCCAGATTAAAAGGATGTTAATGGACATCAGTGTAGTGGGCATGCCATCCAGTTTTTTCTTGAACTGGCCTTCACACTTAAAGAAGTATTAAAACCCCCACTGTAGCACATCTTCAGGTGACTTCAAAAAAGCATTTAAAGGTTTTTTTTCTGTAAATTTGTGATCCTGTGATACAAGCTCTTTACCAGTTGGTTGTTGAAATACAGACTCTGAAGGGGTACTGAATGACAAAAGTAGCAGGATGCAGATGGAATTTAATCTCTTGGACACATCCAGACTGTTATCAGGTCTGTCATCTGTACTTAGCATACCCAGATAGCTCTTGAGTGGTCTGCATATACAGCTGGCAGTTTAGTGGAGATTGTGATCTTCAGAAAATATGTAGCTGATGTCTTGTGTAATACTTGCTATGAAAGTGTTGGTGGCACAGCCTAAGTGCAACACTTGGCGGGTGGGGAGCATACATCTATAAAGCAGAACTATTTGGAAGAAGTTATTCAGTACCAAGCATTCAATCCCAGAAAGAGTCACAAAGGGCATCCACAGAGCTTGTGCTGTAGGGTGATGAACTGGGAGTGGCGAGATCACTGAAGGAGTCCCTTTGGCTCAGTAGTGCCTGCTGAGCTGCAGTTGCTGACCAAGGCTGGTTTGGTGGCTGCTGATGTTTCGTGGGGACAAGAATCCCTAACTAACCTTGGAACAGGAGGAGACATGCCCCAGTGCTCTGGAAAAACCCTCAGCTGTTGTGAATTGTTTTTGTGCAACAGTGCAAGGTCAAACACTGCTGTTGTAGCTCTCAGAATAGTGCATGATCTCGCCGTTAAAGTACCTGCCTGCATCTGACACAGCTGCCCTTGGAGAGCAAGGCAGATATTGCTTGAGCCCACTCTGTGCACTTCACTGCCACTTGAGGAGACCTTGGTGGTAGCTGGAAGGATCATGGCTCAGAACTAGCAAGTGCAGAGGTTGTGATCAGCTGTAGCAATGAGGTGGACTTGAGTGAGTACTTGCAGCACTTTCCTAAGAAAATATTCTGTAGCTCAAGGGCAGAGTGCTCTGAGAGGGACTTCTGTTTCCTCCACATGCTGTGGATGCTTTCAGATCTAATCTGCAGAGAATATGTCAGGCATGAGGAACTGTGCAGACCATTTGCTTTTCTTGAACTTTGGGCAGGTCCAAAGAGATACTGAATGCTCTGTTAAGATGCTCGGCTGGGCATCGCTTCCTCTGTGCATCCTGCAAAATAGCTCCACGAAGCACAAAGATCCTGACAAGCTGCTGCATCACCTTAGTCCTCAGAGCAGCAGGGGTTTTGTTAGATGAGATTTACTTGTGGAGTATTAAGTCTGTCTTCAAAAGTTTGACTTGGACCAAATGCCTGTGGAGCATGAAAAGGTTTTCATGTTAACCCGCAAAGTTAGCTAAGAGAATGTATCATTCCTTATTCTTTTTGCAATGTAGCAAGCCTGTTTAATTAGGCAACTGGGATTTGAATTATTAAATAACAGAACAGTTTCAGTCTACTTTTTTTGTTGGTAAAGATCTCCAGCAACCCCGTTTTTATTCCATGGATTTTTAAATTATGAGTTTCAGAAACTCTTTGAACCTCAGGGGGATGACTTACAGGATCCAGGAGGACAGAGAAATAGAACTCTTATTTTAAGGTCTCCTGAGCACAGCAAGTTACTCTCTGTTGTTTACATATTAACCTCACAAGAATATGGAAATAAATGCTAGGCTGTCGAAGCAAAGCAGAAAAATTATGTTTTTGGGCATATCCTGTGTCAAAGCATCTGTTTGGTTTTGTGCAGCATAAGAATAAATTCTTCTACTGCACAAAACATTGGGAGCAGTTTTCTGGTTTGGGGGAAAAGAGAATAGAGCAAAGTAACAGGAGCTGCAGTTCATGTGGGCTTGGGAAGACTCCTGAAGTTGGACTGGCATAGCTGAGAGGTGGAAAGAGAGAAAGAGGAGCTGTCTCAGCCTGAGCAGTGAAGAACTGCTAAACTTGGGCAGTGATTGGAGGTCTGCCACCTTCAAGACAATGACAAAAGGGCTGAGGAAATGCCTGCTAGTGTCCATGGTTGGGGCAGACATGCCAGCAGCCCTGGGCAGGGTGTCCTCATGGGCAGCAGGAGGTGAGGGACTTGCTAACAAAGACACTTGGCCCCAAAAAACTCCTTAAATATCTCCCAACCTCAGGCTCCTCAAGCCCTCCTGACCCCAGGCTAATGTATTCTGGTTCCTGTTTGGGACTGGTGCCCTTCAAAAGCCTTGTTGAGTGGAGGGGTGGGTGGACACCGTGGGTGGAACTGGTGACCCAAAATACCATTTCCCCTTCCTAAGGCTGGGCGTATACCAAACTTGTGTCTCTGTGTGGTAAAAGAATATGAACCAAAAGTGCTGAGAGATGCAGTGGTTAAATTGAAACATGCTGTGGCAGGATGAAAGTAATCTTGTCCCTTACAAGGCCTTAATGCTTTGGGGCTTTATTTATTTTATTTTTTTTTCAAGTGGCTGCCTTGAAAACTATCTCTCTCTATGCTTTTAATAGAGATTTCTATATGTAGAGATGTGTCAAGATGCCATCAGGTTAAATCACCCCATGCTGTATTATCACTCACTAGGTCAATGTAAAAAACCCAATATCTATAGTTGTGTTTTATTTAAGATTTTAAGTCTGAAGTGTCATTGAAGATGCTGAAGCGTAAGAGGGTAACTCCATGTAAGGGTCTATGTCCCTTGCAGTGAACCCTGCAGTACAAAGAAGGGTCAAATCCAAATTTTTTTGCTGTTTGCTGAGTCTGGTATGTAAAATATGATGCAAATGAGAGATTTACCTGGATTGCCAAGACTAAGGGTAATCCATAATCTCTTTGCTTGGTGTTTAAAAATAATGGCACTGTACTTGCATAGGAATGGCATGAGATCTACCCTAAGGCTACAGCAACATAATGCTTCATCCCACTGGTTTTGGGAAGGAACCTTGGTGTATTGACTTGGTTACAACTTTGCAGCAGGATAGCTGTACTTCAGAGCTGTGTGGTGGATGGAAGTTAAAAATGGGTCTTGGCAGAACCCAAACATTTCTTTGGAATTTCTCAGTCATGGTCTTTAGGAGATTGAACATCTTTTCCTTGCACAGATTCTTCTGAGTATCTGATGGAAAAGGAGAGCAGAGTAATTTAACCAAAGCAATGATCTGGAAGAGCTAATCAAGGAACAGGGATTCTTCTTTGAAGGTAGCTCTTGATTTACTTTAATAGTCTAGACTCAGAAACTTTGTCCAGTTACTTTGCTTTATTTGGTTCATGTGTGGTCTTACCTGTGAAGTGACCCTTCCCACTGCTCAGGTAAAGCACAAGTGCTGTACCCTTGTAGGAGCTCTGTACCACTCAGGTACAGCTGCAGTGTACACTGGCACTGTAGTACCACTCAGGTAAGGAAAGGTGAGTGTGGTCCAGCCCCAGAAAATGACAAGCAGTGTGGCAATACCAGTGTTTAACTGATGCTTTATCCTCTTGTCCTATCAAAGGTCCTTACCTGCCCCTTTGCCAAGACTCAGTGGTGTGTTCACGGCCTGTGTTGCTCTGTAGCCCAGCACATCTCCTTATTCCCTCTGGGACAGCGTCCTCTCAAGGAATCTGACCGTGCAATTTCTGCAAATCTGTCAGTGTCAGCCTGATGATAAGACAGAAGGAGGCATCACACTGATCACACTGGGCGTGGGGTGCTGTGTACCTTGAAAGCTGACTTCTGAAATGAGTATAACCAAGTGTGGTGTGTTTCTCCCATGTGAAAACAGTTTATAGGGCAAAAGCAGATGTTACTGTTTGGTGTGTGAAAGATGCTTTGCGGCAGAAGCAGGTGTGCCTCTCTTTTCCTTTAACTGGCAAGAGAATCTGCTGTTGCTTTCTTCTTTTCCTTCCCGCTCCCCCCCCCCCCAATGGTAATTGAGTTTTGAGGGGGGTTATCTTCCCCTGAAGTTGTGGGTGAATTTCTGATGTGATTGCACAGTGTAGTGGTGGTTGGAGCCCTGCTGTTGCCTCGTTCATCCGAGCTGCTTCAGGAGAGTACAAAACACTTTTGAGGTATGATTTCCCATAGCATGCTAATCCAGTGAAGTGCTGTAGATTTGCTTGCTGGCACTGTTTAAATCCATAATGCAGCACCACCTGCCAAACCACAGGGCATAATGGAAGTGTTAATGAATGTACATATATACCCTCCCACACGGCTTCAAGTTGAATGATTTAAGAGTTAAGGCAGAGAATTTAGGCTGAGTGTAGAAGGAACCAGAATTAGGGTATCCTGATGCAGATCTCTGCTGAAACTGGGGTTGAGGAGTGGCCACAGGGGTCTAAAGTTGGGGTCAGTTGACTTACAGGGTGCTTTCAAAGACGTGTTGATTTTCAGCTGCTGCTCTATGGATTCATCCACTCACAACACCTGAGATGTAACTTGGGCATTCAACAACAAAGTGCAGGTACTAAGCAGCACCAGCTGGGGCCATGGTACCTCTCTTCTGAGGGGGTATTCTCAGGGGATGCTTCTCTCCAGTGCTGGCAGGGTGAAGGCACTTGATAGGAAAGTGGACTTGAGTCTCTGTGCCTCAGGGATGGTTTGGCCAGTTGCCCACTGGTTTGAGTGTCAAGGTGTGTGTTTGCCACCAGCTTGGCACAGAGCAGAAGGAGCAGGGAAGGGAGCTGACAGCCAAGGGGTTTGCCAAAGAGAGGGGCTAGGAAGAGACAGCAAGGCTGGCCTGGCACATGGCTGGGATGCTGGCAGTGTATGTGCACCCTGACCTCAGGCAGGTTCAGTGGAATGCTGTGGCTTTGCAAAACCCTGTATCACCATGTGTGAGGCAGAAGAGGGGCCTGTGCATCCACCCTTCATCCCACTCCTCATCCCTGTACCCAGCCCTGAGTTCTGCCCACCCTCCTCTTTGAGACAAGCAGTTGGATTTGCCAAGTATGGAGTCACCTCCCCAGCATGCTCTATATAAATAAGAGGCTTATGCTCTTGGCAGACACTGTAACGAGCCTGGAAAAAATTACTGTTATGGGTCCTGGCCCAGTGATGAGATCTTGGAGTCTTCCAAGTGACAGAGTAATGACATGGACCTGGGAAATGCCTGGAATAGCCTTCCACACAGTTCTGGGATTTAGCGTCATTAAATTCTAAATAAAATAGGCCATGTGCCTATTTGGGTAAATTTGGGAAATAGCTGTTCCTTCATCTTCTGAAGTCCATGCTGGTGAAGCTCTACTAAATCTCCAGCATTACAGACCAGCATACTTTCTGTTCTTCTGTACCTGTAAGAGAGCATTAGATGTGTTGTGGGGAGCTGGAAGGACTGTCCTTGATCCAAGACCTTGGGAAAATTTATAGAGATCCCTACAAGCCTGCCCTGTGCCTTGGGGTGTAGAACTACAGTGCTGCCCCATAGCTCACAGATAATTTCAGGGAACATTGTGATGCAAAGTGAACAGGCTATGTGTCCTTTTTTCCAGAGGATATGTACAACAATAGTCTTTTTGCCTAGGAAGGACATAGACATGAGTCAAGCTTTGAAAAAGAAAAAGGTAGAGGACAAGTTTTGGAAATAGCCCCACTCTCCTCACCTTCCTTCATCTGTCCCTTGGACTTGATAGGATTCACCCATCCCATAGTGGAAATGCTATTACCAGGGAACTTCACAGCCTTCAGCTCTTTGCAGCTGTCTAAGAGATGCAAAGTGTGTTTGCCAGGAGGGAAGGGAGTCTTTAAAAAGCCATTTACATCCTGAAAGACATCCGGTAGCAACACTGGAGATGTAAAAAGCATTAAATACTGAATTGAGCCTGACTGGAAGACAAGCTTGGAGCCAAATGCATTGATTGATTTGCAGGAGGGTGACTGGAATGAAGTGGCCCTGTACCCTTTCTATCCATTAATCATCTCCAAAGCATCCATAGGTGCCATGAAGTCTGTGCCTTGACTCAGCCATGTGTGGACAGCATGGTGCCCATAGGGCTGCAGGGCAATGACCCATCAAGGAGCTGGGCAGAGAGGGGTAGATGCACCCCTTGTTTTGGCAGGGGCTTTGGGACTGATGTGGGGAAGGCAGCGTGGAGCTGTGAGGAGGTCCATGCTGGGCAGTCCTTGGTGCTGCGTGGGATGCTCTCACAGCTCCGTGCTGCAGCACAGGAATTCACTGCCTGGACCACTTCCACCTGCCCAAGGTGATGCTGGTTGAGGCTGGGAGGGCTGTGCCATGCACATCTGGCTGTGCCATGCATTGCTAGCATCAGGGCTGCACGCAGGCAGCAGAACACCTGGACTGCAAACAGGGCGTTGCTGAAGCACTGGGCTGTTGCTTCAGAAACCTGAGTCGTACTAAGAGCAGCAAAACCACCCAGGGCAGTGAATTTGGGGTCTTTTCTATTGGTGTGTCAGCAGGCTGGGATGTGTAGGAGGGAAGCTGCCCATTTCCAGGGATTGTGTGAGCAGGAAGGGCAGCTATTGGAATTCGAAGCCGCTTCCTCCACTAAATTCTTGCTGTGTTATCTCTGCCTGGGCAGGGCAGGGGAACATCTTGGCTATCTGCTTTTTTGCTACAGTATGTTTAGGTCAGCTTCATTGGTTCCATGATAACATAGGAGAGGCCTTCCTGGCCTCATTAGCAAGGAATTTGCAAGAGTAATACAGGAATCTGTCATCCCCTGAGGTCTCCTGAGAGCTTTGGAAATAAATGGGTAAGGAAAGGGATGGTGCATTTAAACACACAAGAAGCAATGGAAGTAAGGATAGCTGAGCCAGGCTCCAGTTACTGAGTAGGATGCTCATTTCATACCTTGGTAAAAGGCTTGGATCAGCCTCCAGTGGACACCCCGAAACTGGCAACCATACAGTTTTATTTGAGGTCTCTTAGAGATACAGGAGTGGATCTTGTGTAGCTGCTTTCTGGTCACATAACTGTATCCTTCTACAGAACTGGTTGTGGCAGAGCTGTAACTACAAATGACCCAAATCTGACCGAAGTGCTGTTTTTAATAATAATAATGAAAAAACCCAATCTGGCTTCTGCACCTGACCGTTGGCTTGTCAGAGTGACAGAACTCTTCTTATTTTGAAAAGGGCACTACATCACCAAGGGAAACAGGCTGAAGATTAATGGAGTTTTTGTGGGAGGTGGAGGAGGAGTTGGGAGAAGGAGCAGAGTTGATTTTGGATGACATTTGTCAGTATGATTGACTCATGCTGTGCTGCACTTACATACAGACTGGGACACCGACAAGCACGTGCTTCCCAGTAAAAACAAGTGAGTCCCTGAAGCCAGCCTGGCCACAGGAAAGCTGCTGCTCAGTTCTACAGCAAGGGCTTCTCCTTACATCACTCAGGGATTTACAGAGGGGGAAGTTGGGGGAGCCACCTACTACCTAAGCCATTTCCAGTGACGTGGCTTTTTATTATTATTATTTGTTCAGGCTATAATTCCGTGTTTCCTGAAATAACTACTAAGTATTCATCATGCAGCTACTGCCTTTAGCTGCCTTTTGTGTGAATCTCAAGTGCTTCATTACTCCCCCGGTGCGTTTTCTTTTCTTACAGTAAATCTGAGCAGCATCTGTGTGGTGGGGGAGGTGATGCAATTTTGGGTTGAAAGGGAGAAAAGGTCTGGCTGGCATAGGAAGCCAGTGAGCAGTTCAGGGAACACAACACTTGGGGTACAGCATCTTTTTGCACAGGAAGAGAATTGGAGAGGCCACTTCTAGGACCCACAGTTACATCCCCCCACATTCAAAGCCCAGCCAGTTTCAGCTCTTTATTGCTTGGTAGAGGATTTTATTTTAAACGACAGTTGGTTTAAGGCTTTCTTTTTTTTTTTTTTTCCTCCCTTTTAGTAGCAATCTGATAGTGCTTTGATCACTGCTCCAAAAGGAAATCCCTGTAATTTCCTGTGCAGGTCTTACCAGGTGCTGGGCTCCGTCAGATCCGGAAGCTGATGGGAGTTGGGAGCACCTGTTAGAATCTGCCTTCTTAGAAAACGTCAGAGACTTGAAATTTCACTTGTGTTTTGAAAAACTTAATGCCAGAACTACAAAGGGCATCAGATTCTGGCTTCCCACATGACAGATCTGTTCCACGCTGACTTCCCACTAAAGACTGGAACACGGTCCAGCTTTTGTTCGGTGTATCCTTTTGGAGGCATTGACTGGGAAGGAAATCTGGCAGGCTGGAGAAAACTTGGCTAAGAGTTAATAATCTTTATTTAATAATGATTGGCACTGGTTTTTCATACACCTACAAGTCCTGTGGCTCTTGGAGGCTTGGGACTTGAGGGAGAAATTCCTGAAGTTCATTCAGTCCTGATCAGCATGACTCAAGGGAAGCAGCAGCCTCCTAAAAGGGCATGTCCTGTCTTTCAAGGATTCTTAGTAGTTCCCAGCCCAAGGGATTGCCTACAACACATCGGGCTGAACTATTTTGGTACCTGGCTGGCGTCTCTGGGTGTGTCGTGGTGGTTGTGTGGCTGCAGCCAGCAGTCTGCAAGAGGAACAGAGAGGGAAGTGTTCAGATTTTGCAGAGTTTCAGCCCTGCAGGCACTGCGTGGAGCTGCTAATGCTTACAAAGTGGCCGGGTAAAAGGGTGTAATCGAGTGAGTTGTGGGTAAAGGAAGAGTTCTTAATTGCAACCGTGGGAGTAGTTGGCAGCCTCGGTGGCTGATAGCCTTCCTCAGGTGAGGTTGGCGTCCTCAGCTATGCAGAGCTCTGGCAGGCCGTGGGTGAAGAGCCACGGACCAAACCAAGCAGATGATAGGAAAGTTGTCTTGGGCATGGGTTGATGTAATCATCAGCATCCATGCTTATACATTAGTATGTGCTAAATCATAGCCTGTTGCTGAAGTGGACGTAGGCTCCCTGAAGTTGTCTGCTTTGGAGAACTGCAGCAGAGGAGGAGGGAGCTTGGTAGTTCCTACACAGGCCCTGCTGTAGCTTTTTCTGGAGGTTTCATAACAGAATTAAGCAATTTGTGTTGCATGTTGCCATGGAGACTGTAAATCACTGTCATGCTGGTTTTCTCAGTCAGGGAGCCGGTGTCTTTAATTGCACTAACCTCTGCTACAAATCCAGGGCTAGGTTCTGAGCTTGCTGACCTTCTGTAAAGCCCTCGCCCTGGAGCTCAGCCTCCAGGACAGCAGAGCAGGAACCAGAGAAAGGGGTGCCAGCACATCCAAAAATCAACTATCTGAGGTCCATTTTATTTTTTATTATTTTCTTTTGTAGCTACAACTCTGCTCAGAAGCTGTGCTCAGACCCACTTGCATTCAGAGCAAGTTTTGTAATGAGGGAGGGGATTAGATACACTACCTACATTTTGTGGGGCAGCCATACAAACTAAGCTGAATTTGGTGGTTTTATGTTACTTGGCTGCTCCAAGGGGGTAGCTCAGCCCTTCCACTCCATCTCTATGTCCAGGCAGGTAAATAGGGTTTTATGCAGTTTATTCTGCCTCCTAAAAAAAAAATACTTTCTGCTGAGGAGGCTCAGCCTCAGTGATGGCCTTGGATGAATGTTTCTTTTTATTTCCCATCCACCTGCCCCAGAAGTAGCCACACTTCTGACTCTCTCAGCATTACTGGTGTGTGCTGTCAGTCCACCAGTCTTCCCAGTGTATATGAAGATGTTTATATAAATAAGCCTCCTACCAGTGACTAAATCAGAGCCCTGACAGCATTTGTCAGTGTAGGGTATGGCTCCTTCTCTTGGCTTCTTCAAAATAAATAACTATATAAATTGTAAGATGATTATCATCAGAGCTTATTAGTGTATTACCACATGCTGCTTTGTATTCAGACAATAGATAAAAACATTTGTGCTTCACTTTTCCCAGTCAGATCTACAGCAAACACGCTTATTCTTGCTCTCATCTGAGGAGGACTGTGTCAGTACTCTTGCCAAAAACACATGAAAATCAGCCCAAGTCTTTTGCACTTGCCTGTAGCTCTGTGCACCTTTGGGAGTTTTTAGTCTTTTCCAGGAAATGATATATGTTGTTTTAAAGGTTTGACTCATGAGCTGGTTAAGTGTATAATCTTGTCAAGGCATGAGTTATCTTCTTGCTTTGGTTATCAGGTCAGGTGGCGGGGTAGAGGGACTGAAGTGCTTGACTTTCGGAAGGTTTTATGTATGTGCATGGCTGGAGCATGGGACCTGCCATCTCAGCAGCAAGAGGAGTGTTTCCATGAGCAGTAGAAACAATCCTGCAGGAACAGTTAAACTTGCTGCCTTTTTGACACTCTGAAGTTTTTACCTGTTTTGCTAGCATCACCTAAAATACAGGGAATTCTGCTCAACAAACCATCCTACAGCTCTTGACTTCTTTTTTTTTTTTTAATTTTTTTTTTCAGTTCAGTTCTTGCTGTTTTCCCCAGGCTACGTAACACTCAGTCTGGTGGTTCAGACACACAGCATGACCAAACCTCTGGTCATGCCGATTCAGCCGATAAGCATGCTGGGCAGAGACACAGTTTGTACAATGGGCTAAACATTATCCTAGTATTTTGGGGAGCATTTCATGCAAGATAAGCTTGAGGCTTCTTAGGAGCGGGTTAAAGGGCTGGCACAAAATGTCAGTGAAAATGTAATGCTCGTTGCCAAGCAGCAGCTTGTGGTTTTGTGAGGAGGTCAGAAATCGTGCACAAACGGAGTATGTTTTTCACATCCACAGACTGTCCCCCGCCATGTCAGTAACAATCAGTCTTTCATTCTGCCTGGCTGGAGCTGCTCTGCTGTGTAAAGAAGGATGGGGTGAAGTCTTGGCCATGGGCAAAGCAAAAAATAGTCATTAAATGTATTGGCAGGAGGGGCAGAGCTTTAGCCAGGGTCTGTGTCTCAAAAAGCCTGTGAGGATCATCTGACCCAAGAAGGATAACAGAGAAATAAAACTTGGTCTTTCAAGCAAAAATAAGGCATTTAGTTGAAATTCATAGGTTTTTCTGCAGCCCAGCCTGCTCTGTATTGATGTGTGGTCTCATAAATATGAGAAAGTGGCTTACTCAAAAATAGGGCTAAGAAACCTTTCCTTGGGGTTGTTATGAGGAAATGCAGTAAGACTATTGGAAACCTCAGCTGGTTTGGTCTTCTCCCCATCCAGCAGCTGTTGCTTGCAGTGGGAATTCTTGCTATTCTCAAGAATTTTCTCCAAGGGTGGTTTAGAAACAAGCAGGCTTGATCATGCTTCTTCTTGCTCTGAAAATGTTGGCTTGTCTCAACTTTCTGCAGCAAAGGACAAGAGTCCTTTGCTGTTCTTAGACTCAGCAATCTCATCCTCTGTCTCCTTATGGGCTTTTCCTTTTAGAGGTGGTATGGGGTCACCAGTGTACTGAAAGAACATGAGACCCCCAAGATTGTGAGGTCAGAAATGCTTTTATGATTCAATATTTTGGATTAAACTGAAGTAATTATTTTGGAGAAAGGGACTAGAGAAATCAGAAACTAACCTGGATTAGGGGATTATGTTCTTGTGTTTTGACAAGAACACAATCAGCTTCTGTGGCACAGAGCACATCAGCCTTGCTTGGTGGTTTCTGAGAATGAAAAAGTTAAAGTTGTCTTTTTAATGAAAAAGAATTCCCTAGGGTTATTGGGAAAGCCTCCAAAAGCTTGTGTGGGTTGGTGGGGATACAGGTTGGGAGCCAACAGTTTATGAAGTTCCCTCAGAGCACTGGTCCCACCTCAGTGCTGAGCCCAGCCAGCACCTGCAGCCCAAAGGGCACCAGCAAAACCAGAATGTCTGGCAGCAGGTGCCTGCAGAAAGTGTCACCACAGCTGCTGCTGCACTCAACAGTATTTTCGAGAAAACCAATACCAGGAAAATCAACTGCCTTGTCTTCAGCCTTATTATGATGGATTTTTTTAAATTTATTTTCTCTTTAAGTGTGTGAAAGACCTCCCAGAAAATGCAATGGTCATTCAGATCTGGGAGATAGCCACCTGTTTCCTCTGTGATCTGAGTCAGCATCACTGCTGCCCATGGGTGGGTGGAAGACACTTACAAGTACAGAACCTCCTGCCTGACTTCTCCTTAAATGAGCAGTCTCTGCTGCTGAGTGTTGAAATGGGCCAGCCAGCAGCAGTTGGCTGTTCTCCTTTCTCCACATACCTGTGCTGTTGCCCAGTTTCAGCCAGGGAATTTTTTCATCTTTCTTTTCGGAGGCAGCTCTGAGGTGTGGGGAGCAGTGTGACCATGCTGCCGGGAAGCTGCTCTCCTGGCTGGGTCACAGCCACAGGCACCAGCCTTCCTGCCACACCAGGGTTGAGGTTTTTTAGTTGTTGTTTTTTGTTTTTTTTAAAGGCAAAACAAAAACCACCTGTTGTTCCTGGCTTGCTGACGCCTTGTTTTTTATTTCTCAAACTTGAAAGTGAGAGAGAAGAAAGCAGCTAAGCCCATTTTTGTCTGCTGGCAGAGCCAGGATTGGACCTTTTACTCCAGTTTCTTCCATCACCACAAGTTCTGCCTGCAGATCTGGCCCCGGGATGTAACACAGCATTTAATGTTTGCTATACCTTGGGTTAAGCAGTGAGAAATAGCACAGCTCTGACTTGTCAATGAGATTTGGTCACTGGTGACAGGAAGCTGTTGGGGGCTTGACAGGGCACTGAGCCAGGGTGATTTTTGTCATTGCCATGTGGACCAGTCCCTGTAGGAAAGCTATTTGATGGCAAAGGTGCTGCATGTGCATTTGGTGACAATTAGCCATGCTTGTAGACAAGACAGGAGTAAACAAGGCACAGTTGTCTGCACTTGTAAGAGCTGGATCTGAGTTGGAATAGAGCCGTTGGGAAGGGTTGGTGCTGCAGCTCCTCTCCAAAAGGATTTCGGATGTCAGAGCTGCTTTCATTCTCACATAGGCAGCAGGTAAAAGCTGCCTTGTGCACATTGCCCTCTTTTCATTGCTGCTGAGTGATTGGAGATGGTGTCTTTCTCCAGCAGGTTCAGCACACTGGAAGCATGGCTACAAGTGCCGTTCCCAGCGAAAACCTCCCCACGTACAAGCTGGTGGTTGTTGGAGATGGTGGTGTGGGGAAGAGTGCTCTCACTATTCAGTTTTTCCAGAAGATTTTTGTGCCAGACTATGACCCAACTATTGAAGACTCCTACCTGAAGCACACAGAAATAGATGGGCAATGGGCAATTCTTGATGGTAAGCAAGCTACTCTCTCAATCCCCTTTCCCTTCTAGCTGAGCATAATTGCAAATAGACCTCAGTGCCCCCTACAGCATGTTGTGTCCCTGTGTCCCTCCTGCTCTGCTGTGGGCTGGCAGGAACTGGAGCTGCAGTGCATGGTCTGCAGCTGGTCTCCAGCAAAGCTTCTGCTTCCAGTTGCGTTGGTTCCAGTTCTGCACAGAAATGTTTCTTGCAGGCCTGTGAAAAGCTACAGATCTTCATCGGCATTTGGAGTAGGCTTCTGCAGCAGGTGAATTGCAGCACTGCCAGGTGGCAATTGCTAATGATACTTCATTGTGGTTGAGCTCACCCCCGGGAAATTACAGTGGGTGGGTAACTGAGTGAGGGTTATAACCAGAAAGAACATTTAATCAGAATTGTTGTCCACTGACAGTGAAGAATTACTACAGCTCTTAACTCCAGTTATTCAGATGTGATGTTTTTATATTTAATTGCCTGTTTCATTTAAATATGGGTAGGGTACCGGCCTGGAGTATTGTTGTAACCAAGAGTTTTCAGTTCTTTGAAGAAAAACTGCCTTTTTTTTTTTTTTTACAAAACAGCAACAGTGAAACACACCAACCAAAAAAAACCACCAAAAAAACCCGGAAAAAACCACCCAAACAAAAGTGACATGATTAGGAGGTGAGGAGAAAACCCTGTGTTACCTAAAGCTGCAGCTTGTTCATTTGTGCTGCATGAGGCAGACTAATCACAGCTACAAAGGGAATCTTGCTCTTAAGTGTTTTAAGTTTTTGTTTTGCTCTATACAACAATTATGTAGTACATAAAAGCCAGCATTTTGTTACCCTTAATTACCCGAGTTCATGTATGTGGCCACTAACATAACTGAACTAAATTTAGTCTCACTTGTGCTGAATTCTACATCCACCCTCTTGTCAAGAAGGCTCAAGATCTTTGGTGTCTCTAAGTGTCGTTGGTGTGTGAGGACAGAAAGCTGGGGGATTGTCATGAGTGGTGGAATGTGGATGCTGGTGGGGTTTGCTGTGAAGACTGTTAGCTTGGTCTGGAAACTTGAGATCTTAGTCTCACTCTTAAGGATTTATCAGGTATAATTTAGTGAGTACAAGTGGTCACAAAATCCTTAAAAGAACAGCTTTTATTCAGTATTAAAAAACCAAAACCAGCAAACAACAAAACAAGTTAATCTTGCCAACATTTGTTCATTTGAATTTGTTAATAGCTGATATGAGGGAGTATTTGTGAAATTGGTGCTGAAATGTCTCTTCTTGTCATCTGCATTAGGGATGTCTGCTCCCAATTAACCATCTCATAATGTATGCATGCACCCTTATTTTTAAAATGCCTGTATAAAAGTCCTGTATAAAAGAATATCCAGTCCTGTTGTAAATTAAATTCATTATTTTGAGTCCAGAATCCAGCCCTCTAAAATGAGCAACCTTTATCTTCACTCATATGCCCCATGTTCTGATACAAAGGTACCAGCTGTTGTACCTGTTAGTGTTGGCTGAAACAGCCTTGGTTTTGCAAATTATTGAAAAGTAGAAAAGGCGTCCTTTTACTGAATAGTTGGAATTCTTGTTTAGGAAAACAAAAACAAAACAACAACAAAAAACCCAACCAAACCTGATCTGAGTGGGAGTGGTGAAAGAAATTGTTTTCCAACAAGGAGAAACTTAACCCTTTGTTTTAATGAAAAAGCCTTTCTTTTGCTCAGATGGAGCTTAACGGCTGTACTTGGGCTGAACTGAATTCAGCTGTGGCCTTGAATGGCATGTTGGGAATCCCTGACTTCCAGGGCTTGTGTGCCCACAGATGCTTCGCAGCCAGAGGAGTGAAACTGCAGCTGCTTCTCTTTCCTACTACTTGAGATTTTGAACAATCACAATTTTGGAAGAAAGGCAGTGTTCTTGCCTGAAAAAGGATGTGACCCTTTTCCATCTGCCCAGCAGAAACAGGGCACCAGGACTGACTAACACTTGTGTCATTTGCCTATTTGCCTCAGCTCTCTGTCACAGGCCATTCTCAGAGGTCACCATATACTGGGACAGCTGCTCTTGTTGTGGCTACATGAATCACTTACAGTATAAAATTAGGGACAAACATGATAGGTAGGGTAAAGATGCCTCATGATAAATCCCGGACTTTCCAGTTGTTCTTTATGACCAAAGCCTTTACAAGCTGAGGTTTCATGCAGTGCTTGGTGGGCAGAAGCAGCTGCCCACCCCCAAAATAGGAATTAGTTTTGGAACACGAACAACCAAGTGACAGTATAGCATGAGGGGCTCTATAAGTTTTGAAATTTTCAGAAATAGTTGTTATTTTAAAAAAACCAAATACATAGGCATCCAACAACTTCAAAAAAAAAAAAAAAGGGAAACAGCCCACCCTGTTCCAGGCTGTTGCCTGAGCAGTTCTGTACAAAGCATCTCAAGCATTTTGTAACTGCACCAGCATTATGTTGTAAAAAACCCCTTCTGCTAGCCAGCTTGCATAAAGCATTTGGCTTCCCTCCATGAAGACCTTCACCCACATTTATTCAACAGCACTAACCAGTTGTATGATGAAATGTTTGACTTGCTTTTTTTTTTCTTTGCTGAAATCTCTCACTGAAACTAGACTGAAATGGAATAGGGTTTTATTTTAAATCTTGGAGCAAAAGCTACATTCAAGATCTTCTTTTACCTGTTTTTTCTTTGGCTTGGGCACATCTCCCTATTTTTCTCACCAGAGTTGTCTGTGATAGTTCCCTGCCTCCCAGAAGATTGTGGGACCTGTGTTTGTAGTGCTCATATTCCACACTACACAAAACCACTTTATTGTTGACCTTATGCCAGCTTTAGAAGACCATCAATGCAGTATTTGGAAGACAAGTGTTATAGAGTGGAAGAGGGCATTTAACCTGAATCAAAGATGCACAGGCAATTCGTGGTTAGCCCATTTTTTGGTTGCTGCCACTCTAATGAGGCTTTAGGATCAGCCTCCAATTTTTTTTGCATATGTTATCTTGGTTTATTCCTTGCTGGTTGTGCTGAAATCAGCACAGAGCAGTGCTGGGTGAAATAACTCACATGCAGGTGCTGTACAGACATGAGGTCAGAATTAAGTGGGGCCCAGGGTTAATGTGCTTTGATTAGCTCTTCCTCCAGTTGCATTGCTGTGATTAATTTTGCACGCTCCTTTCTATGTGCAGGCTAACTTAGCGAGTAGCTGAGGATTTCTTTTGGTGTGGCTGCAAAATGCCAGTCTGGAATTATTAATCTGGGCATGATGCCAAAAGTGGAATACCATAATGTGGCAAAAAATTCCCTATGGTTCAGAATTCCTTATGGCTCCTACATCACACAGAGATAAAAAGGTGGCAAGCAAAGGGAGATGAAGAGATGACCACAAGTGCATGGCTTGGTCTTGTTGGGGAATTGGGCTGAACTCTTAGCTGTCAGTAGGACTGTGCCAGTTGGTATTGGCCAAACAAGGAATTGTGTTGGATGAAAGAAAGCTGTGGTCTCACTTCTCTTCCCTTTCCTTTCTCTAGTATGATTTTGACAAAACTCTCACAGCCTAGAAGTTGTGTCACTGCTCCTGAGCCTCAGTTTCCCTTCTAGTTCTCTTCCCAAGACTTCCTCCCAGTCCCGGGGTGCCCTTGTGCTGGGCTGGACCTGCAGAGCCTGGTGTGCACCCCTGTGCAGTCACACCAAGCTCCATTCCTTCCCCCACACTCTCTCTGCCCTTCTCACCTGTGTATCCCTGGCATCCCTTTTTGTTGAGGGTTTTTGCTGCTAATCATCCCTGGGCACACTGTCTGCTTTTCTTCTCAGGAAACTCAAGATCAGCTTGGCCATGAGGCCAGAGGCCAAAGGTCACTTCATATTTGCAGGCAGAAGGGTTGGTTTGTGACTCGCTTTCTTCTCATTTTTGTTAGTTTAGACTTTCAGTAGCATCACTGGGAGCATTAAAATTCAAGTTAAATTTATACTTTCATTCTTTAATTTGTGTGTACAGTATTTCCCCTCCCTTAATTGCTGGGATTTTGCAACCATGAAAGAGGGGGTTTTGTCTTGGGTTGTGGGGATTTTTTTCCTGCCAGGAAAATTTTGATGTTGCAAGATGGAAAACACAAGGCTTTGAATACTTGCCCTTTGTTAGAGAAAGAGCTCCTTTAAGGGCTTGCGTCTTTATTCTGTTTATGGATGTGGAAGCCTTTCTCCTGAAGACTTCTCTCTTCTTTTTGCTTAAAGAAAGGGCAAGAATTCAAGTACTTGGGTTTTCCATGTTATAACATCTATGTATTTAGCTAGGGCACAGAAGAAGGGCTCATAAAAGCCCCAGTGTTTTCCTATCGTGTGTTTTTTGCTGAGGAAAGCTGTCATGCCTGGGGCAACATGGCTGTGTCTGAGGAGCAGAAGCATCAGAGTGACTGAGTGAAGCATCTGCCTTGCTTTGCACATGGCAAGGACACCTCATACCTCTTCAAGGTGACTCGGGTGTGGGTATACAGAATAGGAGCTGTGACCCCCAGTGCCCCCACTGTGCAGTGCCCAGAATACCAATTCTCAGCTGAAGCCAGTGGCTGATAGGAGTGCCCTCTCCCACAGTGCTGCTGATGGGAGAAGACAGAGACTATGGAGGTGGCTTTCCTTAGCCTGAAGCTCGTTAGTTTGACTTGGCAATTCAAGTTAAATTTTTCCATGAGCTTAACTACCAAGCTGTAGGGCAGTGAAACCTAAAGGCTGAGGGACAGAAAATGGGTTAACGTGCCTGTCAGTTCATCTTTATCCCCTCTAGATGCCATGGACAGTGGAGAAACTCTTGAGGTGACCTATACACTCAGGTGCCTGTCAGTGTAAAAGTAAAGATGTAGGAGGAAATTTTGCCTAGATATGAAAAGAGAAGAACTCACCTGCACAACCAGATCTGAGCTCCTCAAAGGCGGGGAATGCTATGTTTGAACTGATTCCAGCCTAGGCGCTCCAGAAAAAGCAATGCCATTGTTGACTTAGGGTTCACAGTGTGTCTGTGCCCTTGGTTTAGATTCACCAAGTGCCCTTCTCTCTGGATGGGCACTTGGGGCACTGTCAGTCGCAGAGATATTGCCACATGATACACCTTGAAGTACCAAGGGCTTCTATTTTGGACCACAAATTCCCGTGTATTCCTGGGCTCCTGTGCCTGCTCAGAAGTGCTCTCTAGGCAGCTGCACTCTTGCATAACCCATCAGGATTCACAGGAAAATGGTGTGGAGAGCTCTAAAGGGGCAGGATTCAATTAGCAAGGAGTTCATCACAGCAGCTGGGGGTCACATCCACTGGAAAGTGGAAAAGGCCATCTCTTCACTCAGCAACCTCTTACCTGCAAAGCAGGAGGCCTCCCTGCTGGGCTCTCACAGCCTAATTGCTCTTAGTTTAGTCTCCAGCTGGTCTCATGATAGCTGTAAATGGCTTTGCCCTCTTCAGATGTCTGTTCCTACATCAGACATTGTCCTCAGCTTCTCTCTACTTCAGCTTACCCAAATGCTTTCATAATTCCTCCTCCCTGCTTCTTTGGTCACATTTGTGAGAACTTCACCAAGTTTTCTGTTGGAAGTCCCTGACAGTACACTGTGCAGCCTATGAGTCTGATTTCAATTCTTGGAAAAATGAGGTAGGAGAAACCCACTGTGCTTTGGTCCAGCCTTGTTTCCATGCTGGCATTTATGTGCTGCCAGTGGAGCAACTGGTGGTTTAAAGTGTACCAGCTCACAGTTCTTTGCTCATGGTTATTTCTGTCTTCTGGCATCCTGTCTGTAGAAACAGGAATTTTACCTGAAGGTGAATGCTGGCTAACATGCTAAATCTCGTTATCCCTTTGGGAAGCCAGTCACCTTCTGAGTTACCCCTTCCCAAGGTTTCTCCTTGCTACTTTCCCTTTTCTGTAGGTAGGAGTCTTCTTGAAGCTTTTATGCCACAAGATAACACCACAAGAAAAGCCACTTAGATCTGGCCCTTTTTTTGGTGCTGGTACTTCTCAGGCGGTCCTGTCCTGCCTACAAAGGATCCAGATCACTCTCCTCTGTTGTTTACAACTCACAAAGCACAGAAGTGTTAAGCTGGGAGTTTTACCCTGAGGAAGAGCACATTTAAAGTGCTCTAGACACTAAGACAAGGACTTTCTCTGGCTATCTACACGATGCTTAACTATATGAAACCCATCTGAGATTAACCTTAACCTTCACTGCTGTGTTTCTTTTACTAGCACTTTCAAATTGACATTTTAAATGCTGCCCGGACTTGCTCACCTTTTTATCAATGCTGCAAGTGAATTCCCTTCAAATAGCAGCTGCTGACACAGCAGCTCTGCCTGTGTTTAGTGTGATGGCCAAGATCCAGGCAAGGTAGGAGAGCCCCATGCAGTGGGGTATCCCCCCAGCCCCCACCAGGGCTTGCCCCCTCTCCCAAGGGATGCAGAGCTTTGAAGGGGCAGCAGCTGGGGATGGGCTGATGGGTGCAAAGGCAGAGCTGGATGCTTCTTATGTGTTTCATGAGAAGTTTGCAAATGTGCCAGAGCAAGGGGAGTCCCTAAGCAAATTACCATGCAGGATACAGCATATCCATCTCCACCTTCCTGCCCACAGCTTGTGCTGGGGCACCTGCCGTGTCTCAGGGGGAGGGGAGGGCAGGAGGGCTTGGCTCTCAGCAAGGAGCTCTCCCACTCCACCACAAGTTGGGTTTGTGTGCTGGTTGTCAGCTCTCAGCCCTGCCCTGACACCTTGTCTAGCTGCTGCAGGAGTCAGATGAGGGCAGCCCAGCCTCTCCATACAGGTTGGGCAGGTAAAGATTAATTTCCTCTTCTGTCCCACCCCAGAGTCCTGGCCTTATTCCATGGTAGCAGTTCTGCCCAGGGCATAGAAATTTACCAGCGTATGCAGTCTCTTTGAGTTGTTTTTCTATTTCCTCTTTTTTTTTTTTTCTTTTGTACAGTCCTTTAGAATAGCCTAAATGCCTTTGAGCTGAGACCCTTGTTTCTTAGATTTAGAGGGAAGGAGCAGGATAAAAGGCTATGAAGAGACTCAGGTGACTTTCCAACAATCTTGGCAAATAAACCTAAATCTCAGGGTCTTTGCAAGAGCCTAGAAGCTCTTTTTACTTTAAGAGCTTATGAAAACATATTCAACACCAGTTAAGGCAGGAGAACAAATGAGGCTGAAGGCTTTAAGGGTCTGCCATCACCTAGGAAGGTCTCCAGGTCTTGTAGGGTAGCTGTCTCTCCTCCAGACATGCAGTGGCAGTGTGTGGCTGGCTCGTGGGCTGTGCTGTGACGTGCAGCATGTCCACCTGTGCCCACCTGTGCTGATGCAGCAAAGTGGTCTTTATCACGGTCCCATCTGGAAACTGGGGCAGCCTGAGCATTTACCCCTACAGGGAGCACCTTGCTGGGTCTGTGGGCCCGTTCAGACTAGACAAACCTGTATCAAGCCCTGCTGCTCTGTCAGCAGTATGTTCCTGCCACTGTCTCCATCCATGGGTGCCCTGGGCTTTCCCCATCACTTGTGGGCAGCAGAAGTTTACTCCATGGCTGAACAGCAGAGGCGAAACAGTTTTCCCACCCAGCCCAGTTGACTGGGATGTGAAAATGTTCCCAGTCATCATGAAGGTCCCACGTGTGCCTCTGGGGTGCAATGATGCATTAGGACTAGAACTTCTGAGCAGCTGATGCACTTTGAGTGCACCCCATGTTTGTACTGGCGTAGCCTAAACTGATGAACTCGTCTTGTACTTTCCTCTCGGCAGTCATAATCCTGGCTGTGCATGAAGCTGGGGCTCAGGAACCAGTGCTGATGTGTGTATCAGTTTGTGGGGTTTACCCAGAAGGCTGAGTAGCTTGTCCCACAGGTGATGGGACCCCCTGTGAGACAGATCCATGGAGAACCAGTGAGTTATGATGCCATTAAGTTTAACCAAGTGGGGAACAGCATCGGGGTGGCTGTCACAACTGAGGTGTTTTAGGGGATTTAAGCATGGATTTATTCACAGAAATGTGATCACTGTATTGGATATGCAAGGCACTTAGAGCTTTTTCCTCTGTTTTAGTTATCTCTAGTTATCTTATCTTTAGTTATCAGGACACCATTAGGGACTAAATATTTAAGGGGTGTTCCCCAAGGCTCACTCTAAAAGGACAAAATTGTCTAGAAATAATATCCAGCTGTTGAGAAAAGGAAAGTGCTTGTAGCTATTACTCTGGGTTGTCTCACAGCTCTGCTTCACCATGTTTTTTGTATGTTATCCCTGACATTTAAACTGCCTTTTAGCTAATCTTCCAGTCTTGGGTTTTCTTTGCTGCGAGAGGAAAAAGTTGGCAGGGCTGTGAAATACTTTGAGCCATATCTTGCCAGAGGAGCAACTCTACCAATTCAATGATCAGTATTTGGTACTGGAAAAGGAAAATTAAATCTACATAGTTATCTTCCCCACCATCTGTCCCAACTTAGGCACACAAGGATGAGTGAGGCCTGGGACAGAAACCCCCTTGTCCATCCAACTTGATTTCATTAGATCTTAGTCTTTGAGCAAGCCCTGCAGAGGCAGAAAGGCCACAGGACACATAGTGGTGCCAGCAGCTACAGGTCCCTCACAATAACTCAAAACCTTTGTCTCTCCTGTCCTAGTTCTGGATACAGCAGGCCAAGAGGAGTTCAGTGCAATGCGGGAGCAGTACATGCGGACTGGAGATGGTTTCCTCATCGTCTACTCAGTGACAGACAAGGCCAGCTTCGAGCACGTGGACCGGTTCCACCAGCTGATCCTCAGAGTCAAGGACAGGTGGGTGTCACTGGCCAGGCACTGCCTGACCCGCCAGGCTGCTGCTATCCATCCTGGGAGCATGGCTGTACATCTCACCCCAACTTCTGCCTTCTGGGTGTCCTGAGACAAATCCTTATGTGGGATTTGTGGACCTCAGTGTGGTGAATAAAAGTGGTTTACTTCTTCTGACAAGTATGAAGCGCTTGCAATGTGGAAAGGGTCAGTAGTGTAACAATGGAGTGAAAATGCATCTGGAAAGGGAGAAACTTCTGCCAGAATGGTCTGGCAGAGCACTGTGAGAAAGAGAGATCAGACACCTTTGAAGGTAACCAGCTCAGCTCTGAAGTGGGGGAAGGATGCTCTGGGCACCATGCAGGCACTTTGGGATCACCAGCAGGGAGTCAGCAGGCATTTAGCCCTGTGTAATTTGGGGGTGTGAACAAGTGTCTTGAAGGGGAAAAAACTCGTGCTGGAAGGAACGGTATTTCTTACCAGAGGTGTAATGTAGTTAATGTACTGTGCTCTGCTGCAGAAAGTTGCACAGAATAAAACATCTGTCTGTGCCTGGGGAGACAGCAAGGCAGGTCACCTCTCTCCTCCTTGCATGTGCAGGGGAGAAGGTAGCATGGGAGTTTAATCATGGTAAATGAGTATGTCCTGGCAGAGTGTGGGGAAGCTGCTGGTTTATCTCCAAGATAACTCCCTCTTCCCATCCTGGTTCAAGAGGCAATGGATCCATCCTCAATGGGTGGGGTGTGAATTAAGCCTTATATGTCTGCAGCTTTGAAACACTTAGTTTTTCCGTTCATAAGGCATTCAATTATGGAAGTCATCAAGAAAAGTCACCAGAGGGTTTGGGCCTCGTTGCTGGCTTCCTTTCACAGCACTGAATAACTTCCCCACAGGAAGGGTGGACTCGTATCATGTGAGGTTCACAGCTGACAGCTCTTCCAGTAAAGCATCCAAAGTGTAGCCCACAAGAGTGAAAAGCAAAGGAAAAACCACCCTTTGATTTCATTTAAATGAAGAAGACTGTCACTCAGTCACCCTTTCAGATCACAGCAGTCTAAGCACTGCTGGCTTAGCTTGGGGCAAAGTAAATCTGTTTCTAAAAGCTGAAGGAGACGGGACGGAATTTCCTGTAACCTGCCCCAATCTGATGCTGATTTTATCTGATTTAACTTAGTGAAAATAAGATGTGGTGTTCACTGTATGCTCTGGACTGAAACTTTTACCCTCCACACGCTGTGCAAATGCTGCCGCAGCATATGAGAGGCAGGAAGTGAAACAGGCTGCTGAGGTTGTTTGTGTTTCCCCGCTCAGCAGCACTCGGAGCGTGAGGAGCGTATCAATGCTTCATCCAAAACCTGAGCGTGGTCAGAAAATCGCAGCAGTGAGAGCAGAAGGAGTAAAAAAACCCTGCCAAACCCACAGGTAGCTGGGAGCAGAGCACCACTCTGGTTTTCAGTCTGGCAGGCAGTTTTGGCAACTTAAAATCCAAAAGAATTGCAGACTGCTGTGTTAGCAAGGCTGTTCAAAGCCTTCCTCCCATTTCTTTCCACAACCTTCATTATAGTAAAATGTCCAACTGTAGCAGCTTTGTTCAGCTAGCAGTTGTACAGCTTACAATAGGGAACAAAGTCCCCATAGAGTTTTATGCCTGATGTAAACAAGGCAAATGAAACACCATGCAAAAGTAATCCCTTTCTAATCAATGTGCTGCAAGCCAAAAAGCAATCAGATAATCCAGACAAGCAAATATTTTGCTCCAGAAGGATCAGAGTCAAGATATATCAATGCTCAGGTATTAACATTAAATCACAGTCACATTATCAGAATAAATAACTCTAAGGCTCATTTAAAATGCAGAGTGCAGTATGGTATTTTTCCAGCCAGAGCAATGGGGCAACATGCCAAAGGGAAGATGGAGCTCTTATCATCTCGATGAAAAATGACCCAGAAATGCTGTTTAAAAATCCAGAGTTACCCAGGGAAGTGTTTTATATAGAAATGAGTACAGCCAGCTGCTCCTTACCCCACTAAAATCAGCTCTGTTACAGCAGAGAACACTGGGATCATTTAGGAGGGTTTAAAGTTAAATATAAGATAACAATACTGCTGTAACTGTCAGTGATCAGACAGGACCTCCTCCCTCCCAGCAGTGGCTAAGAGGCCCTGCAGCAGCTGATTGCTCTGTTTCATGAAGCCAGAGGAGAGAGTGGCACTGCCAACACCTCCCATGGCTCCCAACTTTGGTTCTCGTTATCACTGGACAGTGGAGCTTTCTGCAGGGGGAGAGCCTTGCACAAGACATGCTGTGGGTAGATGGATCTCTTCTTAGGTGATGGCTGAAGACAGGCACTTACATGCCTGGTAGTTAAGGAAATACTGAGCATTATTAGAGAGGGAGATGGGTTTGGTGTTTTTTTCTGGGATTAGAAACAGGAGATGGTAGGTAATAGCATTGGAAGCTTAGCAAATCTCTTTGGTTCCCTCCAGCCTCCTTCCAGCTACCACTGCCAAGCTCAGTTTGTCTTGAGGTAACATCTGATGGGCATCTTTTTGCTCTCATTCATTTTCTCCACCATTTGATGCCTCTCTAAGCACCAGGTTCCAGAGTCCATCTTTTCCTTCCCCCACAGTTGCTCTCAGTGGATGAACAGGAATGAAATTATTCCAATTCTTCCATCATCCCTCAGTATCTTGCCAAGATATGCAGTTACTGAGATGCCTTAACTGCTACAAGAGAGTCACAGTTTCCTGTCCAAGATCTGTCTTTATGTCTCAGTTGATTTTCTGGCTAATTCTCTAGATCTTTCTTCACCTAGTTGGGTCTTCGGGCTTAGTTATCATCAGGCATTGCAAAAATGGTGACATTAAGTTCCTGAAGTCCCTACAAATAACAATGAACATGTGCACGCATGCAACTTGTCAAGTAAATTTTTACAATATGAACATATGTATAGCACAGCCTGGGGGTTTTCTTTATATTTCTTTACACATATGTGGTATGTCTGTAGCTGAAAATGTTAGATGATGTCAGCATCAAGGAGTAAAATTTATGTTGTAGTCTGCTAATAATTGGGTGGTGGTTTTGATTTTTTTCAGGGAGTCTTTTCCAATGATTTTGGTGGCAAACAAAGTTGATCTAATGCACTTACGGAAAATTACAAGAGAACAGGGGAGAGAAATGGCAACAAAACATAACGTAAGTTTGTGGGATTATTTAATGGTTTATTGAGAGTCCTATAACAGGCATTCAGAATTGAAATCTGCGCTCCTTAGGAGCTGAGTTAAAGCTTACAATTAAACATTTGTAAATGCATTTTTGACTACTGCGAAGTAGCAGCTATGCAGTTTCCTTTCAGTAGGGCCAATTCATCACTGAAACCAGAACTCTGCTGTGCACCAGGCTGTAGCAGAGCTGTGGCCATCACTAAGACTTATGTACAAGGTGTCTGAAAGTGGTGAGAAGTGTTAAGGATGAGGGAAGAAAGTGCACTCTCCTGGAGTGAAAAGGCAGAGTCAGCCATTAGGAGGTATAGCCAGGTGACTGAGCTTGTTAAAGATAATGAAGTTAACAGGGTTGTTAAGCTTATATAAATCTGGCCCACCATCTTAGCTCTGCATTATTCATGCTGTTAGTTTAGCCTGAGAAATTGGTCTTAGATGGGTGTAGATCACATGCTACTCCACTAATCACCACTAAATGCCAGCAGCCCTGAACATCCAGAGTTGTTGTCTCCCTTAGGAGGTGGAACTGAATGGAAAGGTTAGAGGCAAACAAGCCTGAGACCTCTTGGCAGCTTGCTGTGCCTAAAGGACAAGCTGTGTGGTGGCTTCTGAGCAAACCATGATGGGAGTTTTGCAGGGCAGGTTCACTCCCCCCCTTCCCCAAGGAATCTGGTTTCTGTCAGAGCCAGGACACCTAAACTGCAGCACAGCATGTTGTATCCATCTGCAAACACACGCCTTGGAAAAGGCCCTGCATGAGAATACCTTATCAGAGGCAGTTTTATAAATCTGCCAGTGTGCTGGACAAGCACTCTAGGAGGCCCCATCTGGCCGTCAGACTTTGAAGGGGAAGATCATTTTACACTGAAGGGGAATTGTAGTCATGAAATATTCATGCAGTAGTCCCAATAAAATGTGGCAAGCAAGAATTTTTGGCAAGTGCTGGTCTTTCAACAACCTTCGGCTATTTTCATGTCTGCGAGCACAGCTCAGGGGGAGAGAACGTCTGACGACACAAAGTCTGGGATTATTCTCGCCCAAACCCAGAGCTTCAATAGCAGCTGTTTAGCCTGGTGCTTATTCCAGACCTTTTGTAAGCACTTGCTGACCTTGCTGCAAGCGTGAGGGTGTTGATAGCAATGTCATGGCAACCTTTTATTTACCTGTATTTCCGTGGTATTAGCAGCCCATTTCTCCAGCCTTTAGGCTTTTCATTTTGAAATTGGTATTATCCCAACACGTAGGCTGGTACTGATCTCTTTCATGATACACTTCTCCAGATTCCCTATATAGAAACGAGTGCCAAGGACCCACCTCTGAACGTGGACAAGGCCTTCCATGATCTCGTGAGGGTAATAAGGTAAGATGCACACTCCTCCCTTCCTTACTGCCCATGGATGGGACATGCACGAGTCATGGTCCAGAGAGTCAGGAGCCAATTTCTGGGCAGCCAGGTTTTCTTGGGGGTGGGATATTTCTGGTGTTTATTAACTTTCTTGTGCTGTATCTGCTTAGGTATGTTACTAGCACTTAGCTACTTGTGCAGGACATCAGTACCAGGCACAGTAAGAAGTAACTGTGGCAATAATGAAATTTTTTTATCCAATGAACAGTGCTAAGCCTACTATAATGATAAGCTCTAAAAGGCTGGCATTGAAAGCTCCAGACCAGTAATTTGGGTTTTTGTAGTTTTGTCCTCTCAGGGTCTTGCCTTGCCAGAAGTTACAAAGGACTGGCAAAAAAATTCTACAAAATTCTAATGTTGTAGGTGACTTCTAACATTTTCTGCTCGCTAAATGGAAAAAATTAAGCCATTTTGTATGAGAGACTGCATGACCTAATGGCTGAGCCCCAGGTTTCCTCAGACTGCAGAGGTTTGTTCCCAGTTTTGGCAAACACACGCTCTCTGGGCGAACCCTGCTCTGGCTGCCAGCAGGAAGGGAACTGCCTTCCCAAACCCTGGCTCCCCTGCAGGAAAAGAGCTGCACACACATCCCAGCATCTCAGCTGATAACCTCAGTTCTCTCTGAGATTTGTTTTTCTGGCACTAGTTGTCTGCCAGATTTTCTGGGCCCTCATTTTTCATGTTTTGGGAGGGCGCTGAGCTGAAATCGTGCTCCTCCCTGCCGTGCAGTCCAAGTGCCTCGCCCGGCAATTAAACCACAAGGCATTTATTCACAGCATATCTGTACTTGTGAATATCCTAGCACAGCCTCAAGCCAGCCTTCATCAAAAGCAGATGGTACTGCCCACTCTTCCCTCATGTATCAAAAGCAGAGAGCAGAAAGTCTTTGGAGAACTGAGTTGGAAGTGTCCCAAGCTCTTTCCCAACTGTTCTGTAACTCAGTATTAGCTGGCTAGATATTACTTTTGTGTTGCAGCAAGCTCTTACCACCATCTATTCTGCTCTGCAGGAAAGGAAAACAGCCAAAATAAGATGGAAAGGCTTTGTTTGCTTCCTCTACATAACACAACTCCAGACAGGCTGAAAGGAGTATTGTAAGGAGGCATTACTAATGTCAAACCCTTTTCAGGGTGCACTCCATAACCTCAAAAATAAGTGGTGTACACCTCAGTTTCCTGAGCAGCTACTGTGAAAGTCCTTGCCAGCCAGGTGAAACCCTCTGTGATGTCAAGTGCACCAGAAATGTTCATAAGAGCTGCAAGGAACTCGGGTTAAGTCAGGGAGCAGGGAGATGCTGTGTGATCTGGCTGGTCATTGGCCACAAAGCAGCCTTGCTTGGTTTTTGGATGTTACAAACTGTCCACAGTCAAGGGTAGCATCATCCATCAAGTATTGTTTTCCTGGTTCTCAAGTGAGCTTTTTCAAATAAAATGTAAATTTCAGCTCCCTGATAACTGTCATTGACTGAGTGCTTTGCAAATGAAGGGCTTCCTCAGAGCCCTTGTGAGCTCTCAGGGTGAGGATGCTTGTTCAGGGTTGCACTGTTTGTGCTCCTTGCACTTGATTCCCAGTTTATTTAGCTTCATGAAAGAAACTGTTGTCTGGAAGTGATCCAGAAAGGAGTGGGGTAATTGAGTCCACCCGATAGATGTTTTAAATTTCCCGATTCCCCTTTTATGCTACCACAGTACACACACAGGAACTGTCACAGCAGAAGCCTTGAGCAGGCCCAGGGTGTGGTTTCTAGACCTCTAAAACAGATCCAGAAGAGTGTCAACAGCTTGTGGTCAGTGTTTATCCAGATTTAAAGTATTTTCTGAATTTCATCTTTCTAGTTCTGAGCTTTAAAGTTTTATGTTTTTCATGCCTCCAGCTTTCATATTCACTGAGAAAAAGTTTTACTAGTCAAGGCTGAGTTTTTCCAGTGGTTGCAAGAATTTGGAAGCACCAGCTAAGTTGTCACTAAAGCCATAGTGATTTATGCCCCAGTGATGTTCTCATCCTGGTCTGCATTACTTGGTATGAACACTTAGTTTAATGCCTGCCATATTACATGACAAAGAGGCTGCTTTTGAATTGTTCAGACTCTCAGGCTTGAATCTACGGAAGCTGCCAGTGTTTGTATGTTTTATCTTGCACTAAAATCTACATCTACAGGCTGCCTATGGGGTGTTTGAGCTGCAGAGCCTTCTGCTGGATTCGCACTGCTGGGCTGGTGCAGTTGTTGCTGCAGTTGGGTGCAGTTGCAGACAGGCATTTGGGAAATGCCTCATCTTACTGGACAGGGAGAAGCGCTCAACAGAATGCTTTAGAGGCTGCTCACAGCTCCAGGGCACAGTGCAAGAGGGTTCTCAGCTGTGTGTTCCTGGTGGTTGTGACTTCAGACAGCCAGGGACATCTTTCTGGGGTCAGCTCATTCTCTGTGCTCAGGTGCTCTTCAACTTAAGAGGAAGCCAGAGCCCCATCGGCAGCAAACTCTGGTTTTGGATTATTATTTTTTAGCCTCCCTCCATCACTAAGTCTGCATCAGTGCAGCTGGCTAAGGGCAATGCCAGCTGAAAGGCAGAAGAGTGTATTTCTCTGTGCTCCCCTGTATCTTTCTCATCCTCCTCCCTACTCTGTCAGCAGCCGTGTAATGGATGACGTTGCATTGCTTGGAGCATCCCTGTTTCCCAGAGCAGCCCCCGTGGCAGGGGAGGAGGCAGCAGTTCACCCTGGGCACCTGGAGGCACAGTGCCCTGGCAGGGCATGCATCCCTGCCATTAGCCTTAATGGCTTCTTTCCTCCTTCCTGAAGAATGCAGGCAGTTCTCAGCTGTGTGGCATGAAAAGCCAGGCAGTGCTGGAAGGGTATATGGGGATGTGTATGCAAACATGCACACGCACGCCAAGATGCTGCTCTGCAGGCTGCCCAGGGCTCCGGATCCAAGCCAGCCTGATGTCTCACCTGCCTGCTTTCTTCTCTGTCTCCCAAAACAGGCAGCAGATCCCAGAGAAAAGCCAGAAGAAGAAGAAAAAGACCAAATGGCGAGGGGACAGAGCCACAGGCTCCCATAAACTCCAGTGTGTGATTTTGTGACGGGACACCCTGGGAGTGCCTGGGATGCCTCCCTCCTCCCCTCTTGACCCAGGGCCAGCCCAGGCCAGGAGCCACAGCTCAATGCTGATGCCACAGGCCCCGTGGCCCCTCGGGCTCCTGCGGCGGCTCAGACTCGGAGGAGGCGGCTCAAAGGGTCCGGACCCCGCAGAGGGGCTGCGCATCGGGGCCAGCGTGGGAGCTGTGCAAATGGGAGGCACAAGGGATCAGCAGGACCTCAACTCTCAAACATCCCCAGCACCTTCCAGGGGCCTCCATGATGTTTATTTAAAAAACAAACAAACAAACAAGGCAGAAGTTAAAAAGTGTTGGTTTTATCTGCAAACATTTCTCTTTGTGACCCATTTCTGAACAGCCTTGAATAGCCACCCTTTTTGGTACAGTTGTCTGTGTATGTGTGGGGGAAGGGAAAGGGTTTTTCTTTCTCCTAATTTTTTTTTGTCCTCTTCTTCCTTTTTGTTGTTTGCTCAGCTAGTGTTGGGTTGCAAAGAAACAACGGCCAGGCTTAGATTTTTTGCACTGAACTCTCTCTTGGGCGGCAGTGCCAAAACACAACTTCATATGAAAGTGCATAGATTTGGAGGAAGAAAATTAATTCCAGCTGCTCTGGGTGCTCCAGACATTGTGTCAGACTCTGGAGAGTCGCCAGCTCACAGACCATAAACTCCAGCTTAGGAAAGGAGGTTTGGGCTTGGATTGTGGTTTGTTTTCTTACCCTTTGTCAAGAGGTTTTGTTTCTGTTTTGTAACTTTGGACATGTCAAACTTAAGACATTTTGTTAACCTGGAAGTATTTAAATTAAAGTAATTTACAAATGGAAGGGTATGTCATTTTTGGGGGAGAGGGGTGGAGGGGAAGGGAGAAAGGAAGTAAAATCTGAACTGAATTTGTTATTTGGGTGTTGAATTTCTCCCTCATAAATACATGTAAAGTGGTGCGATCTAAATCACTCTCTATTATTCCTTAACCTTTCCCTGCAAAGCCACTCGTGGGTAGATTGTTTTGCTTTTCCCAGGCTCATCTCACACACACAC
The DNA here is from genome assembly GCA_008694505.1 of Cyanoderma ruficeps. Classification (NCBI taxonomy): domain Eukaryota; kingdom Metazoa; phylum Chordata; class Aves; order Passeriformes; family Timaliidae; genus Cyanoderma; species Cyanoderma ruficeps. Next base: position 10,556,996 of record VZDJ01000594.1, on the reverse strand, counting down.
ACAGGAAAAAAATCTGTTTATGGACTTTGGCTCAATGTTTCTTCTTCTCCCTCCTTCGCCAAGTTGGTGACTTGAAAGGAAGAGGTGTTTTTAAAATTATTCAAGTGGGATGTGTCTCTTCATAAGCTGACTGTATCTAAAATGTCTCCCTGAAACCAGCAAGGACTAAATATGCCTTATGAAAAGACAAGGCAAAGAACCTGCAAGCGTTCAACCTGCCATCTGTAGCACCAGAAATACGGCTGTGCACATCCTGGAGGGGCACGTGTTCTTTCACACCTTTCCTGGCAGTAAGAACTGCAGTGGCAAATTTATCTTTAATGGAATGTCATCTGCTGGATTGAATCCATTGGCTCCATTCACATGGTCACCAAACCTGTTTAAAAGTAGCAAGTTGCTTTTCATCAGCTTGAATCTTATTCAAATATGCTTTCTGGGCATGACTTAAAATATTGGCAGAGTACGAATGCCTGAGATTTATGTGTCTGAGCACAAAAAATCCTGGTATTGGAAATTGAAGATCCATCCAAGATGATGGATCATCACAACCTTAGTTGCCCATACTTGTCTATTTGCCACCAGATTTCATTTCTTGACCCTTTGCCAGGCCAGTTTTTAGAAGTGAGTTGGCTGCTGATTATTTTTCAGGTGAATGAGGCTAATGGAAATGTGTTCTTAATTTGTCCAGTCTTCATCACAGCCAGAAGATGGCAAAAGCCTGTGGCTGGCTCAGCAAGCTGCTTAGGGTAATGCTGGCTCTGCTGCCTCTGTCCCCTTTGGTGTGGTGACAGATGCTGGGGATGGTTTAAGCAGGGGGATATTGGGAAGAAATATCTCTCACAGACTCTTAGGTTGGATGTGGGCCATACACTTCAGAGAAGCAGCAACGTGCTGTGTCAGCTGAGATGTGGCTCCCAACCATCGCAGCATTTCTCCCAGTGCTGGCTGAACAGAACTGCAGCTGAAGCCATCCACTTCAAATTCTGGTCCTTGAGACTTGCCTCTGCCTTCTGGAGGAAGATCTCCCTGTAGGCATTTCATTTCATTTGTTCTGCTTTGAAAACCTCTAGTAAATCAGAAATTATCTGATCTTTGCAACCATCCCATTTCACCATCACCTCTATAACCACTTCCCTACCAGAATCCCTGTCTAGCCTGACTGCTGGCTTAATAGTTTTAATTAAACGCTACTAATGCTATGGGATCCCACACACACGAAGATGATGGCATTTTCAGGGAGCTCTTTTAATACCCCCTAGAGCCCTTCCACTTAAAAATAACTTGATTCCTGCTGAAACACCTCATCCTTATTATTTTTATCTAAACCCTTGGGAATGCTTGCCTGAAAACAGCATGTGTGTCTCTTGAGTCACATCTGCTGTGTACTCAGCACTGCATGTGAGAAATTATCTGCTTTTTCTAAAGCTTCTTAATTGTTTCTTCAATTCCTTTAGCAACTAACAGCTATTTCAGAGTAATGGAGGGGAGGAGGAAGGAAAAGGAGCAGATTAACAACAGAATATGGAGTACCGGCCAATGGGGAAAGCATGGCTGTTTTCTTCTGTGGTCTGTTTTCTTCTACGGTCATCAACTTGTTTGTAGCATGGAGTGTTTTCCAGCAAGGATTGTGTCTCTGACAATCCTAGAGTGCTGAAAACAGCAAGGTGTACAAAGCCTTCTGTCACCTAAGCCACCCTGTCACCCAGGGCTGTTGGGAAATGGAGAGAACCTTCCTTGCCATGCACAGCACCTACAGACCTGGGTAGGAGACACCAGTTGGTGACACACTGCAAAGAGCAACACCTGTGCTGTGGGTGACTTATATTTTTCAATGGAGCATCCAGTGGATAGGGACATTTCTGCTGTGGCCAGGGGCAGTCTGGACAAGGATCCTGTAAGGGCACACGTGGGGCTCATTCCCAAAGACCGGATGGTGTAAGTGACCTAACATCATCTTCAGCCCCCGGATAAATCAGCATTTCCTTGTCTCAGAGCAATCTGGTTCCTCTTCTGTTAAACAGGAATTGGCAAGGTAGAGTTGGACATAGAGGTGACCTTGCTTTCAACACACAGTTTCAAACAAAATAAAAAGGGGTAAAACCTTAAAGATTGATTGGTATTTAATAGCCAAATAACCTCCTTTTTTCTGTTTTAGACACTGAATAATATTTGTAGAATGACAAAAAGTATTAAGCGCCTAAGTTTGGCTTTGCAAAGGTGTCATCACCTCCCCAGCCTGGGATCCCATAGCAGCTGTACCACTGCTTTCAGGTAAATCATGTTGCTGTTTCCTCTTTTTGGTCCTGCCTGTATGGCAGCCACTGGTTTAGTTTTCTTACCAGTTTCTGAGGTTCATGACATTTATCGCACAAGCCAAGTCACCTGTTTGCCTGTCAACCTCACGTCTCTCAAAACGGGAGTGGGAAGGAAGAAAAGCAGAAGTACCTGGTTGAAATAAATACACATTCCTTTGGCATGAGCTAATTGTCCCTCTCTGCCTGCCAGCTCTAAATGGCACAAAAGCCTGATAACAGCAAAACCAAACAATGCCACCCCACACCAGAGGAGGCCTGCACATGGTGGCCACATACAAACCTGCTTTCTTGGGTGCCTCAGCTAAGGCCAGTGCTGTCACTGCCAAAGCTGCTCTGTGATAACCCAGGTGCATTTAAATAAACCACGTTCAGATGATGGTGCTCAGCAGCAAAACACTGGAGATGGTGAATAAAAGAAGCAAGTACTTAACAAGGGTCTGAAATTGCTTGGTTTGGATCAGATGTTTCAGTTTGACAAGAGGCCATTGCCTTATGTTGCTCAGTTCCTTAATCTGCAATAATTAATTTTGGCTGGCTCTTTTAACCTACAGCTGTACTAGAATTTGCAAATTAGGACAGGCTGAGGGTTTTAGACATAGATGGTGTGTCTCGTCTGGAGAGGAAATGAGCATTATTGGGCACAGAGAGGACAGCATTGTAACACTGGTTCGGATTTTTTGTTTTAGCTTGTTACCATCCTCAGGCCAAAATGGACTGCCCAGAGCCTTATTCAGCTCCAGTGATTTCAAGGGATGGTCCCTAAATGCTGCTGAAGTGCTTGGGAAGGAGGTGGTCCCCCTCAAAGCTCTGCTAAGAGTAGAATATAAAGGGGAATACAGAAGATATTTTGGGAATACAGAAGATACTTTAAGAGATGCAACTTATAGTCTACTCCAGATATCAGAGTTCAGATATTTATTAAGGAGGGAAAGAGGGCTTGAGAGAAGTTTGGCATTAGGGAAATAGCCAAGGCCCTGTGACAACTGCCACATCAACCTGTGTGGCTTGGAATGGACAGAAGAGCTCTGTATTTGGAAATCTGCTTTCTGTGAGCTGGGTTGTGGCCAACCTATTTTATCTCTTGTAGGCTGGGCAGAAAGGAGAAGCTTTAGTGCATTTATTAAGGACTGCATTAGTGTGCTCAGCAAACATGACAGTGAAAAGGAGAGGAAGGATGCTGTGGCATGGGAAGTGTTGCCATTCTTGGTCACTGCTCCCTGTGCTGGAAGGTCTCCAGCAGTCACACAGGCTAAATTGAGTGTCTAGCATTTATGTATTTAATGCCCTCTGAAGATGCCTGGAGGTATCCAGGGCATTTACCTGGGAGTTTCAGCTGTAACATGAGACCTATGAGAAATCTGGGCCCTTCTGGAACAGCAGCCACCAGCCAGGCAAGGATTCACCTGAGCAGCTGAAATGGCTCCAGGTGTGTACCTTGGGGTGCTTTGAGAACCCTTTTCTATTTCACAGCAGCACTCCGAGGAAAGTCAGTGGATATTTCAAGTGTCTGTGGATACCCTAGTTCTTCTGCAAAGTGATGTCACCTGTGTTTTAGGGACTCACTGATGCACCTAGACAAAGTCTAAAGTAGAAGTCACCAATTTTGTGAAATGTATTAATTGCCTTTTGCAGCCTAGGCGATCTCATGAGTATCAGTTGCACAATTAGGCTGTAAATAATTCAATATTTGGCTATCAGGGATTCCATCAATATTATGCAGGCCTTTTGCTTCCTTTTCTCTTGCATGCAAGGGAAATAAATATTTCATAGATGATTTCACAGATGGTTTCTGGGATGACACAGGACTTGCTTGCTGCAGAAGAGAGCAGGGAGAGAGATGACTTCATGTGCTGGATCCTGTGATGGGGAGGCACGAGGAGTTTGCAGCACAGAGGTAAGCTCTGGTCTGAGGGGGTTTCCCACCACTGTGGCAGACCACTGCTGCTTCTCTCCAGCTCCAAGAAGTCACTCATGAGTGGCCAGCAGTTCAGGCAGGTCACGATTTCCCGAGGCAGGAGAAACGTGTGGGTACTGCTGTGCCAAAGGGAGGGGCCAGGGAAGGAAGGCTCACACCCAGCAGGTGAGACCTGCCAGCTGGGTGAGTGCAGGGGTTACTGCTGATGACAGGAGGGGGGTGTTCAGCAGTGCTGAGTGTGGAGTAGAGATGGCCAAAATCCCCTAATCCTGGCAGTTCTGGGACAGCTTTTTTAATTCATTTGAATTCAGGGTTCCCTTTGCCAAATCCTGCGGGACCAGCAACATCATGCCAAGCCAAACATGGCAGTCTGACTTGCCACAAGCATTACTACTCCTCTGGTTTCCATCCCTCCTCCCGGGTCTCTCTCATGCAGACCAGGACATGTACAACATTGTCTGAGAGCTCAGACTGGACATGTGGTCAGATCCAGGAGCCAGAGGGACTCGGGCAACATCCTGGATTTGGTCATTAAGAGAGCAGGAGTAAAAGGCGGAGGAAGGAGGTTTGTGAATCATGACCCTGGTCCATAAAGCCAAATCCTCTGCAAATCTGGGCAAGAGACATTATACAGCTCGTGATTAAGACAATCTCTGCTGAGAAGTCAGCCCAGCTGAACAAGTCACGAGCTGCTCCTTGGGCTGCACACACACAGAAATGATCATGTGGCTTCTGTGACAGCGGCTCCTCTCACCGTAGCAGTCAAGCCCAACCAGCCCAGATCTAGACAGAGACTGGGCATGCCTCTTTGCAGCTCAATAGCCCATGTCCCCATCAAGCAGGGAGTTCTTCCTGCAGGCTCCATAGTAAGAGCTGTGTTTCAAACAGTCCCTGGGATGGAGCCTACAGAAAGCAGGAAATGCGAAGTTAAGGCTGATGCTCCGGGCTTTGCTCACGCAATTGTTGAGGTCGAACAAAGCACAATGATGTGAGCTGGGGACAGGGTGCTACTCACCCTCCCCTGGGAGCTTCCTGCCTTGCCTTCTCCCATCCCAGTCTCCAAACTTTCATAAGAGCTTGTGCTGGTTTCTGGCATTGAGTTTCCCACAGAGCTGGTCACAAAGTTTCGTTCCCATGGTTTTTTTGCTTGGCTTGGTGAAGTCTCTTTGTCTCCCCTAGCACCCTTTGGGCAGCAGGGTTAGTGTGGTGATGGGGTGTCTGGGCAGCCTTTGGCAGAAGGTGCCTTGTGGGGAAGAGGAGGTTCAGCAGGAGATGGGGAAAGCAAAGCAGTCACACCATCAGCGTAAAGCACTTAAAGGCAGAGGAGGCACTCTGCTAGGTTTTTGTTGGTTTTACTTTAGCACATAAAAATTGTTCTGGGAAAAATTCACCTGACACCTGCTACCATAAAAGAATAAAGAATAGAGAACTAGAACTAATGAAAGAAGTAGAGAACTAATGATTTTTCATTTCAGGATCTTAAAGCATTCAAGAAACAATCCAATCTCTCACAGTCAGGACACTTAGAAGTGGCAGATCCTGTTCCATTGGCTGAAGAAACAAGAGCAGAGACATCTGAAATGTAGACAAAGAACAGGGGCTGGTGAGATGCCCGAACATCAAACACTTCTGGGACTTGTGACTAGTTTGCTTCAAGCTGTGAAACTATAATTAACATAGACATAGCTGAAGATAAATATTAAATGCAAAATGAAGAGGTCTAAGGCCAGCTATCTCGAGAGCTTCGGTCCCTGATAAAATCTGTAAATGCCTCCCAGATATAGGCTGCTTTCATAAGTGGCATTTTCTCAGGATTTTCAATTGATTTTTTTCCCCCTAAGCAATCTATCTCGTTCCTAATTGAGGATTCATCTTATCACATCATACAGATAAACTAAAAATGGAAAAGGTCACAAGTTCTACTTTACGTAAGGAAAAAAATTACCCTTTGTTAAATGTCTTTGGACTTATTTACGTGAGTGCTTTTGTTTTTCTTAGAAAACAAAAGCTTGACTCCTGCTTGTCCCATGGAGCCCTCAATCCCAGTGACTGATCAGGGATGGACTGACTGAGGAAATCAAACCTGCGAGCACCACGTGGAAGCCGTGTGAACCCACAGATAAGTTGCTGGTTTAGGTTTCCAAGCGTTGGAGGCTAGTGCTTAATTTTAAAATGACAGGTCCTTTGGCAATGTTGTCCTAAGACAACAACAAAGAAATGGCACTATCCAATTCCAGTGACTGTTCCTCCCAGCATCCAGAGGGCCACCAGACCTGGCCATGTAGATAATGGTACTGATGCCTGTGTGGAAAAAAACTACCTCTGGTTCTTGAGACAGGAGTTAGCACCAGTCTGACCAATGCTCCAAGCTACTGGCTATTTAGGTTTTATTTCAAACTAATGCCAAACTGCAGGTTTAGTCAGGTCTACCAACAGTCTAAGTTGGATTTCCTCTTACTGTGATCAGTGTGGGACTTGTAGCACTAAAAAATCACTGGAAAGTCTGTCTAGCCACAGCACATTCTGTTACTGCCAGCTGCCTACTGTCTGCAACAGCCTTTTACCACAGGCTCTGTAAAGGTGGGACAGAGCTGCTGCTGCTCCCTGAAGAGAGGTAAGTGCCTTGAATTTGATTGTGTGAGCCTGAGCTTGTGTCTTAGCATCTCTTTGGGACAATTTGGCTGTTTAGAAGAAATGAATTATCTGCATTGACCAGCTGAGGGCAGGAACAATTTGTCTGTGTTTTCAGGTGGTATCAGAATCAGGTGGTTTATATATAGATTAAACCCCAGGAGAGCTTCTGTGATGACAGATGACCTTACCTGCCATATGGACTGGCCTTCAACCAGACCAGTCTCTGTCAGTCACGTGCCCCTTGCAAAAATGTCCAGCAACAAACACACACGTGGGGTGGGTGGCATCTGGCATGAGCAGGGAAGTCCACACAGCCCAGGACCCCTCCGTGTGTGTGCAGGGCAGGTGCTGGCAGCAGGGCTGCTCAGCACCACTGGGAATGCACTGGGGTTTTTCCAGATCGGTCCTGCCCCCCTCTCTTGCCTATTGGTGCAGAAAATAACCCAAAGAGCAACTAAACAGCAGACAAAGCTTCTTTAACATCTTGGTCTTTGTGTCCCTTCTCAGTGAGGGCTGGGAGTAAAACTGTCCCAGAAACAATGGTTAAAAAAATGCTGAAGGGGGAGAGGGTAAAAGGGAAACTACCACATGCACTTGTGCTGGTGGTAGATGTTTTTTATTACTGTTATTGGCTATTCAAACACTTACCCAAAAAAAGAAAAGGAGAAGTGGAGACAGCAGCCTCAAATCAAACAGATTTCAAACAGTTCACAAACTTTTTCTAAATATATTAATCTTCTAAAGACTCTTTAGCCTGTTAGTTAGATTTAAATAATCATGACCTAGTACTTACTAAGCAACTAAAATCTTTTGAGAGTTCACATTTATAGTCCAGATCACTGTAAAAGAAAGGGCAGAAAGAAATCCCATTTGGATGTGAATATTTAATACAGCATTTGGAAAGCTGCTGTACTGACACTAATTTGAGCAGATAATAAAATAAGTATTAAAACAAACAATTATGCAGGCATATAATTAGAACAGGAAAAGGTTCTAAGTTAAGCCAATAGAAAATGGTTTATAAAAACCATTTGATCACAACCTTTCACACAGAACTGGAAAAACACCAAGGCTGTTACTTTATATTCGGGATTATAGACCAGTGGAGGTACCAGTAGTACCTGGTATGTAAATACAGGATTGATACCCTGGGTGTGTTCCTCAGGGACTCACTTCAGAGCCTGTGAATGTTAACTGGAGCCTTTCTGTTATGTCAAACAGGCTTTGGGTCAGGATCCATCACCTTCTGATGAGGGAGTCCCACAATTCCTTTATTTGGCAGCTTGCAGGAGAAGCAGAAGTGAAACATACTGCAAAAGCCAAGCTCCAACAGGAGTTCTGTTCAATTATGTCTTAACATTAAACTGTAGCTAATGTGCTTTTACCAGATGTCCTGATGAAATACTATTACGAGCTGGTGCATTGCATTAATTAAAGTGAAATTTCATAATGAATTCTTTTTTCAAGGCAGCAGGGATGAATTGGTGACCTACATAACCTCCCTTCCCTCTAAAATAGCTTTCCAAACTAATGAAATGAATCCCCCTGGTTGTAGCAGGGGAGCAGAGCAAGCTGTGCTTTGCATCCCAGCTACACACTGCGACAGGAAAAAATCTGGGCACTCTCCACAGAGATTATGGCCTGCCTTTCATTGTGTCTAGCAACAAGAGGGAACTTTCAGAGGCAGGAGGACTCTCCATTAAGGCACCTTGCATAACGGGAGGCTTTAGAAAGCTCCATTAAAATTCTTGGACAGTGCCCTCACAGAGAAGCTGGGGGATAAGCTGGCTGACCCTCTACCTTATAAACTGGCACAAATGCACAGACAGTTAAATGCACATTTGTTCAAGTTTAAGAGGCTTAGGGTATGTCATTAAAATATAATCCACAACGGACAACAAACATGCCCACAGCTGGCAGGCTCAGACCCGTCTCTGCAGCGAGCGTGTCGGGAGAGAAGCGCCAGGATCAGCATCACACAGCCCCCGTGTGTGGGGATCTGACAGGAGGAGGGGAGGCCTCTGTTCCCAGGCATATGTTTTTAAAAGAGAAAATATGCCACTGAATTCTGATTATGCCTGTGTTAGTACATTTTGATCCACAGTGGTTTGAGATTAAAAGCGATTTATGGTGTTGCTAAGTCTCAGCAGTCTACATTTCACTAAGCCATTGCAGTGCAATCAAAGCAGTGCCTGTACCAGTGCTGGATTGTGCCAGCGAGTCCTAATTGCCTGAAAGATAATGGTGTCATTAAAGTCTCTTGCCCCTGTGAGCCTTGTACTCCTCGACAGAAAAGATGCTTTTATTGTTGATTTCAAAGGAGCCCTCAGTCAGTGCTAAAGCACATTGTCCATTCAGAGGTACTGGGATGCTCTATTCTGTAGCTGCTTTATTTCTCAGCTTCTCCTTTCATAAGCAGTGGGCAGGCAAAAGCAATGGAGAGAAATGCAGAAAAAATATTGACTTTCCAACAAGCAAGACAAAATATAAATCAGATATGATTCAGTTAGACATCATAAGGGAAGGAAATGTCTGAGATCTTGCACTGGTTTACGCTTCTAGCAACAGAAATGGAGAATGCTTCTGTATAAGGAGACACACTCCACAAAAAAGGCCAACTTCTCCAATAATTTTCAAGTCAGTAATCATTTTGACAGAAAAGCTGTGACCAGCTTCTTTACTCATACAAGAGGCATGTGGCCCCGCAATTACACCTTAACTCATAGCCATTCTTCTTTCTGGACCATTTCAATTAAGAAATGACCTCTTCATAAAACATTCAATTCTGTTACAAGATTTATTCCTGTCTTCATCTGGTAACATCTGCCTGAAAAGCAGAAAGACACTTACGCAGGTAAATTTATCACTTGTCTATTTATGGGTGTGAGTTTTCTTCAACAGAAGGGGGTTTTACTATTATTATTTGCCTGTACTGTGAATCTTGCTATTTCTTGTGCTTTGAGAATCACCTTTCTGTTTGCTTTGCACAGTGCCCTGCTCACTCGGAGCCTGTCTTCAGTGGGTCAGCAATACCAGACCACAGACATATGACAGCGACATGCAGAGGTAGCCTATAACAAGAGGTTTCTGCATTTGCGCCATCCAAAACTGAACAGAGATGTATTTAATCTCTAAGACCACAGCAATGTCAGGACAAGTAGTATCTGCTGAGTACAGTAAGAAGCTTGATTTGCAGAGGGGCTGTCGTCCACCTGACCTGCTACCCTCATAAAACCTTTACAGTTAAATATACACTCAGTTACACTTAAGAGACTTAGGGCAGGCCATTACAACATGATCCAGAGTGCTCACCAATGCATGCATTACACAAAAAAATGCTTGGCATTGCTGGTGCAGGTTACTTTCAAGCAGAGAGGAGCCTCTGCAAATCAGCACTCAGATAATTTTCCTTTCATACTTTCCTTCTCCTTATCTGCCTTTCTCTTAGTTGTTGCTTTTACTCCTCCAGCCGTTACCTTTCCATCTTCTATCTGTATTATCCATCATGGTGGGTATAAGAGCCTTTCTTCATTGCATCACATTTCTGGAGTACTTTGGAGTAGTCTGTTGTCGTTTTTGCCACTGATTCTCCATTTGTTTAAGACTTACTGGCATTTAGTGCTTTTTCTTTGCTGAATCCTTTTGAATGTAGTGTCTAAACTGCAGTCCTGCTGCTCAGGGCTGTGCCTGTAAGGTGGCACCAGAGCAGGGGCTTTTTCTGAAGGCAAGAGGGGTCTCAGTCAGCTGGATGAGTTAAAGAGGCCTTTCACATGGAGGGCAGACAGTAATGACACAGAAGAATTTAATGCTTCTTGCCTGAAATGTAAGTGACGGAGGGAGATTGTTTAAACTCCAAAACCAAATTTGGAGACCCCCCCCGTTCATAGGATGCAGCAGCCTGGAAAGGGCCAGAGTGGTCATTGATGATCACACTAGAAAGCCCAGGGCTGCTCAAAACCCTTTGTCCACACCAGGCCCTGCCAGGGACTTGCTCTGATGCCCAAACCCTGCAAAATGTGAACTCAGATCTTAATCTAGTGTATTGAAAATTGACAGTTTTACTTGTTTTTACAAAGAACCAGAGCACGAATGGCAGTAAACCCAGGAGCCTTTTGGCTTAATCCCATTTCAGACACAAAAAAGAAACGCCTGCCTGACAGCCACAAGCTCTCAGGGAAAAGTCGGCTCTTCCTATGTTTCCCTAACTATATTTACTCTGTCATGTGCTGTCATCCTCCAATCCTCCTTGAGTGTCACTTGAAGAAAAAAATCTGTAGTGAATTATAATGACAATACATTGAAGATGGCTTACAGCAGAGAATGGCACTTCATAGCAGCCGGCTGTGACAAATCTGGGTTGGGAGAGAACATTGTGTATGTCCCAGAGAGTAGAGCTTTTAAAATAAAAACCTCATTCTTGTTCCCTGGAGCTTTTTAATGAATTGCCACATGCAACAATGCCTTAAACGAAGCATCGGTGATTATCCATCTGACTGTGGCTCAGTGATTACAAAATAAAAGAACAGGCAGCACCCTGAAAACTCTAAACCTACTTGAAGAGTTCTACTGATGCTAAGGCCAGTCCCATTTTAAAGGCAAAGAAGTAGAGGTCTCCAAAGGAGCAAAAAACTTTAGAGAGGTGAGACGTGTTACTAGAGTTAACATTTCGCAGCAGGATGAAACTCCCACCTCTGAGCCATGGACCAGTTGTGCCACACAGACTGAGGGTAATAAGGGCCAGTCAGATCACAGGATGATTCAGACACCTGACTATATGAAAACTAGATTTTACACTTCTGGCAAGAGCTAGAACAAGGCCAGGAGCAGCAGCCCTGCTGCTGTGCCCTGCAGGGCAGTGGTTCTTGTTGGACCATGAGGATACAGTCCAGTGAGGGTTATAGGTTTTACATCTAGGACAAAGGATATCCTGTCCCATCCAGATATCTGCTTATACACACAAACACTATGGCTTTTCTCTCTTGGACAGACATGCTGGTCACAGCACTTAACTCTGCATCTGGTTTAGATGTGCAAGGGAAGAGTCCAAACTACCACGGCTCCCTCTGCAGTTGCTGGGTGAGATGGGCTCTTCTCCCATGTAACACAGGCTCTGCTGCAGATCATACTGCAGGGAAGTCTACCACCCTCCAAGGAATGCTCTGGAGACCACAGTACAAAATCAGACACCTCATTTAAATGCCTCAGCTTGGGCTGTGCAAATATACATCACAGCACCAAGTACTAGTGGAGACCTCCAGCTCTCTTGTCCATCTTTAACCACATTTCCAATGCTGTGCACTGACCCTCTGGGGCTCTCCCAGTCCTGCACAGCCTGCACAACCCTATCCAGTTCTATGGGACCAGAAGTATGTTTTAAAGCATCCCAAACTAGATTGCTCGGTACAGCCTCTGCACACGTGGAAGGCGGCTGATGCATCCCAATGCATGGGGCTTGCTGCACATGGGACACAGCGTCCCTCTGCATTTCCCAGGATTTCTGGATGTCCAGAAGCCCTCCTGGCAGATATCCAGATATCCACTAGCTCATTGCCTGTGCCACTGTGGAGTTGGCAGGTCCACACACTTCCTCAACACTCACCCCGCATTCATTTTCTGTTGCTCCTGGGCTTGGCAGCTTCCAGGGTAAATCTGGGTCAACATCTTTCCATAGGATTTCTGTTCCCTTCCTGCCATGGCTGGCAGAAGAGGATGTGCCAGGACAGTACTGAAGAGCCATTGACTGATGAGGAAGGACAGGCAGGGAATGGGGGTTTTTGGTTTAACTATGTCGAAGCTGTGCACAAACACAGACCCACAGGCATTGCAAACAAATGTCAGTAAAAATCAGAGGGTGATGCAAGAAAATCTCTTGTTGTCTCCAAAAATTGCACAGATTCATTTGAATGCAGTGGGAAATTCAGTGTTTGCTTTTTTACTGTGATTAATAGCTATCCAGGTTTTCAAAATTTTAAGCCTTTATTCCTAGCATATGTAATAAAATAAGTTTAAAACCTTAGACCACTTCAGCTCTCAGTGTTGGGAAACCCACAGGAAAAAACAGTCTCAGCCCTATTTCAGTAAATGTGCAGGAGGATCAGTATGAGCAAAAGCTCTTGTTAGTTCTCTCATGCTTTGCTCTTCGTAATTGGTTGATATTTTAGGGATGGAATAATATGTGGAAGTTGCTTTCTGTAGTGTGTGCTGCTAACCCTCTTTTTTTTTCCTGTCAGAAAATCCTTTTGAAATTAGACCCAACTCCTGGAATCAACCCAGACACTGCTTTTCAAGCCAGAAGCATATGTATAAGCATCATCAATCATGCCACTGACTCTTATCACTACTCTATATTCACTTTCTACCTGGTTTGAATTCCTAATTGGCCCTGCTGAGCAACTTAGAGCTCTGAAGAAAGTGGTGGAAGGGAGGTGGGAGAGAGTGTGACTTTCCAGCTGGGATTGGGAAGGTTTCCTGCAAATTACACTGATAAAATCTTGTTTCCTGGAGAAAATAGGCAAGAAGCAGTTGGCAACAGGGTGAGTAAGAGTCGGATGTGATGGGGTATGATGTACAAAAGTGTGTACAACTGGCTCAATTATCATCTGAGCAGTTGGCCTGGCAGCTGCTTATATCATGTGTTTCAGACTCGTGTGCTGCAACGCAAGCACATGAGGAGTCATTTGGACAGGAGTGGAGTAGATAATTCAGGAGACAAGGCTGGTTTTCTGATTTGAGTACAGGAGAAGCTCTGAAAAATGCAGGTGATTTCCTGTGCCATCTAGAGCAGGATTTCTCTTTCTCTCCTTAGGAAACCACCAATGTTCTCCTCATCCTCTAGCTCTCATTTACAGAAATCTCTTTCTCACAGTAACATTGTCCCAAGCTGCCTAAAACAATGTGAATTGGGTGGGAGCACCCTCAGGGACTGGTGACCCAGGACATGATGATGGCTCTGGGCTGTGCCAGGGAATGGGCTGCCTCCTCAGGCAGGGATGGTGGGTCTCAGGTCCAGCTGACCCAAATGGGAATTTGAGCCACCTCTCCATCCCAGGTGCAGAGTAAGCACAAACAGTCCACACTCAGAACATTTATTTCATTGCCTTGCCCCCCACCCTCTTCCCTCAGCAGTCACACATGCTGCTGAAAGCCAGGGCAGCTGTATTCATCCATCAAAGCCTGTCAGCTTGAAAGCATAGGCTCTTCCCATTAATTAAGCAAATGTAATGTGATTAGCTAAGGCTGTAAATGTTTCTAGGTCCATTTAGAAAGCTATAAAACACTGAGCATCATGGTCTCTTGTTTTCATGTGCTTGTGCTATGTGGGATGTTCCTCTGGGGATGAGACTTTAGTTTTAATATTTCTGTGTGTGAGAAAAAATAGGGAGATGTAATAGAAAGCACCTAAAATGGGTCATGTAGTTCTAAAACTGCTGTTTGAAGCTGAAGAAGAAATTAGTTTCTGCACTTTTGAAAAACTTTTGCCTACACTTTTTTCCTTCAATGTACATAACAAGAAATGCTGAAAGCTCAATTTTTGGTAAGAATCTATATACCTCATTTAAGTTCTCTACTTGCTTTGATGAAATATATATATTACTTAGCAGTTAAGTATTTAAGCTAGGGTGCTTTAGGCTGTCAACCAGAAAGCAAATGGAACAGTCAGTGGGAAGTTGCACACAGAATAAGAAAATTCTTGAAATAAATTTGAGTGTTATGAACTAGAGCTACTTAAGGATTTAAACCTGAAGTGGGATGTGGGTGCCTAAATCTAATACTGTGATGCTGAATGCAGCCTGTGCCAGACTTTCAGTGTGTATGAACTCCAAAGGTTTAAAGCTCCCCAGATATTTACAGCCATTTTGATCTCTGGGTCTCAAAAGTGCTCCGACCCCATCCAGGCTGAGCTGCTCAGGAATGTCACATGCACCTACAGCTCTCTGGGATCCAGAAATTTAGCATTTCTTTCTCTGATTCCTTGCACGGGCTCAGCCTGGCAGGCACACACTAACAATAACGCAGACAAAAGGGCTGTACCTCTCCCAGCAGCTCAGGCCACTCTTGATCTCCTACAAGAACTCCCTAGAGATTGCATCCACACAAGGACCACAGCAAGTGAAGCCCAGGGCCTGATGTCTCACACTCTGTGGGTTCTGTGCCAGCTCTTGAGATCAAAGTCTTGGCACATCGCATATCTTCATGTGGATGTAAAAAAGCCCTCAGGACTCAAATCATGAGAGTCATTTCCTGAAGCTGAATTCATTTAAATGAACCATTCTATCAGACCCTGACATGCTCTCTGCTATCTTTTAGACTGATCCAAATTCCCAACTTTGTTTCCAGAAATCTGGGGCTGTACCTGTATGGCTGAGGAAGAAGCTACCATCATGGCAGGCAAGGCAAGAACAGGGATGAATGCCTGGTAAATTCTTTTCTGGCAAGGCAAAAAGCTTTAGGGAGCTTGGGATAAGAAGGTCCTCCCTACAGTCCTTAGCTCACTGCTCCCACTGATGCCTTGGGAAGGCTGACCTGACACAGAGACTGGACAGAGCTAGGGAATAAAGCAGGTATTTATTGAAAGGCTGGCAGAACAAGAGCCTGACCAGGGCTACACCCAAGGTGGACTTAGAATGGTCACAAAATGGACAACCAGTCACGAGGTCTCACACTTTTATAAGTTTTGGTCCATTTGCATATTGGGGTTTAATTGTCCAATTACAGCTTCAGGTTGTGAGCCCTCATCCTGCTTGTTTCTCTCTTCTCTCTTGTTTCCACTGTTGCTTGTGCTTTTGGGCCTGAAAGTTGTACTGGTTGTCCTTGGTTTCCATCAGGAAAAGGATGTGTCTACTCTGTGAAGAGAGCTTACTAGCAATAACTATGAGGCTCAGAACTACACCCCTAGGCAGCACAGAATCTTGAAAACAGAAAGCTAAAACTTAAAGCATCATCACAAACATCCTGGGGGACAAAGGGAGGAAAATGATCCTTGAAAGCACCTTAACACCTTCCCTGAAATGGGACAGCACTGCAAACAGCTGCTGCTCTCACCAGTCAGGGCCAGCAGAGAGTATATGGGAGGAGTTTCATCAGTCACACCTTGCAGCCTGGTGCTTTCTGAGGGATTGCTCCTTTGACTGCCCCAGCCCCTTCCCAGGGAGCACTTCTTACTGCTGAGGTAGAAATGGAAGGGGGAAGAGGGCTGTTTTTCCAATCATCCTCTCATCTAGATGAACGTGTGATTAGATGTGAGGTTTGCCCTCACGGTGGGTCTGTGGTGCTTGAGACCAGGACTGAGCTCAAGCCCAACCCTTGTCAAGACCTGTTTGTGCAGCTGGGGCAACAAACACGCCCAGGCCCTTCTCTTACAGCACACAGTGCAGTTGTTACAAAGGCAGCAGCAATGCCACATTTTGTACAGTTTCCAAATACTGGGATCAGCAAGAAGCAGGATTCAAAGGAGATTCAAAGACCTTTCATCAGACGGTGCCTTGCTCCAGGCTCATAGGAGTTTTTGAGTGGAGAAATTTCCCATCTCTCCTGGACCAAAAGAAGAGAAAAGGACTATCAGGCCTATATGGCCAAGGAGCACTTACAGAATAGGACACAGTGCTGGAGCTTCATGTATTCAGGGCCTTCACCTGGCTGTTAGCATAACTGAGAGTAAACAGATCTGTTGAAATACTGCACCATCTCCTAGCAATTGCTACAGATGTTTCAAACCCACCTAAGGGGCATAGGTTATCTTTTTTATGCTGTTAGACCCAGGCCATCAAAGGTGCTTCTAGTGAGTGTAAGATACCAAAACATCTCCAGGAGCCTGTGACTTATTAGCTTTCAAAGAAAAACAGGTTATCAATCTGATTTCTGGGGGTGTGTTAGCACTGGAAGCAACATGGGGAAACCTAAGTGGCATTCTGACAAGGTACCCTTGGGTCTCCAGGCCTAGCAAAAACCATGGGAGCCTAATAAATGGGATATTGTGAAACTCTATTAGGTGGCACTCTCCTCCTTCAGGCAAGATCCCCTGGAGTGTTACAATGCCCTTAAAAATCAGTGGTGGTTCAACGGCTGAATGCTTGCAGGAATCTGGCCTCCACCTTTCTCAGAAATTTTCCCTATGATTTATGCTATTGAGGTGTAGCCTCTGACAACAAGAGTAGAAACCTAAGTATTTTACTCAGAGGACTCAGAGAGCCTTTTTCATACCTCAGTTTGAGGCTGGCATTCAGCTAATGTTGATGTAATGTCTTTTTTAAAAAGACTGTAATTAAATTTACCAACACAGTCACAAAAGAGCCATTTATAAATTGTATATATAGTTGCAATTCAGCATCTGTTGTGACTATTTCATTGGGTTAGTCCTAACATCACAAGCTAATAATACTGAAAACAGGGATATGGGTAATTCACAGCGGACACTGTACTGAGTATACAGCTAACAGTGATTAAGTAGTCTCTGCTTTCAGAAGAAAGATAAGGGCCAAAAAGAATAGGTCCCTCGATAATATCAGGTAATTCTTATATATGGTCCTTCATGACACAGGCATAAATCACAATAAAACCCATCTGCAGATCTAAGGGGTGAAGCCATAAATCCTGCTTTATAAATGAAACCTGCACATCTGATAGTGTACATTGCTGCAGATTTACAGCAGCTGTAAACAATGTATTAAGGCTCACAAACCCATTTGCACTCTCTGGCTGGGAAGAAGGGAGGTGAGATTTTACTGGGGAGGAGAATATATTAGAAGATGCAATGAGAGAGACCATATGGATGTGTGTGTGTGCAAGTGAGGAATGTGTATTTTTCACAGACTTGCCATATCTTGACTTTACACTTGAGACTCCTTCCTCTGTCCCCAGTTTCTATAAATTCATGGCACTGTGTTATGCCTTCCCATTCACTCCAGATCTGACAGGGTAAATGCAGGTGACAGGGCCAAATGCTCAGCATTTGCTGGCCACTGGAACAAACTGGGCTCAAATAAAACCTTTCATGCTGGCCAGGAGCCTGCACCTTTTTTCAGGCTGCAGCTTTGCCTAAAGCAGGTGAAACCCAAGTGATCATTTAAGAAAGTGCAGGGTGGTGATGACCCAGCACCTTTCCTGGGTTATGGCCCATCATCTGGACCAAGCCAGCCAACTTGCCCATCTGCTCCTTCCCTTCTGGGCCTTGCAGGGTGCATCTCCCCTGGAACGTCCCCCTTCCTCTGACCACAGAGCTGCCTCTTACCAGTAACACCTGAGGCCCCTTGAGGCCACTCACCATTGCACCCACAACATGAAACATCTGCCGGGGCTGCTCCCAGGACAGCAGGTTTGGGTTTTTGGCTTGCCCAGCTCCTTGTATCACTGTAGCTCTCCCGTGACTGCATGCGCAGTACTTGTCTTTTCTGTTGGCAGCACAAGACATTATTTGCCTGGTGCTCCTCTGTGCTTTGACAATGCTGAGCACGGGGTAGAGGCTGACTGGGCACATTTTCTCACCTTGGGATGTTGTTATTTGGACCTGCTCTCCTTCACACCAATGCCTCTGCGGGGGTAACAAAGGGTAAAGTACCTGTGCCTGCACTTCCCTCACAATCTGCTTCAGCTCAGCCAGTTAAACCCAGGCATGATCCAAAATGCATGGCTGATTATTTAATTTTCATTGTCCTGGGTTTCTTCTAACATTTGCATTTCACATTCATTAGGATGTTTTCCCAATGGCACTCTCAGAGTTTGGCTTCATACAGCCAAAGAAAGGTGGCCTTCCTCACACAGGCTTTTGCCACATAAGTCTTCTGTAACTTTCATTTTTAGCACTTTACTGTGAAATTCCAGTATGCTTTGCAGCCGAGGTTAGTGCTATCCAGCAGTGCTAACTTCTCTCCCTGTTTTGGTATTACTGCCATCCCAAATTTACATTTCTAAATAATTGAACCCAGCAGTGTTGCTTCTTTCAGAGCAGCTGGAGCTCCCAGGCGTGAGGTCTCTGTGTTTCCAAATGTCATCTATGTAAAGTTCAGTACCTCCTGAACAATCAAATACCTTCCTGTGTTTTCCTGTAAAATGCCTCAGGGAATGAATGTAACCAAAATGTCAGTCTGAGGAAGAAGTGTCTCCCATAGAGTGAACAGAGCATGTAGAAATATGGACTTTGTTTCTCTAGGGGCACCTGCCAGACAGCAGACAATGCATATAAAGCTATTTGCTACCTGTCAGCTCCCCAGAAATCTTTTTTTTTGAAGCAACTAAAGACTGCTTTATTTTATTGTCAATTTCTTTTCTTTTTCTTTTAGTCATACATAAATATAACATTCTAGCTTTTTACCATAGCTCCCTAAGACAACTGTATCCATGCAGTCTCTCTGCCTGTTTCTCTGTCTGCCTGTGGCAATCTGAATTTCTTGTCCATATAAACACATTAGGCAGACAAATGGAGACTTCCAGGAGAAGTTTCCATAAGCTCAATTTAGAAATCTACGGCTGGATAGAAGATAAAATTATTAATGCCTCTACTGAGGGAAAATTGAGGGCCATCCCTCTGCTTGCTGATGGCTGATTGCCAGCTAGCCCTGTGTAGCTTCAGATCAGCCAAATCCCATAATGCCTTTTGACATGGAAAGAGGCAAAATCCATGATGGAGGGCAAGGAGGCAGCTGAGAAATTGGCTTAGAAGCCATATCATGGAGTGAAAGACACAAACAAATGGGAAAAGGGAAAGAAAAACATGGGAAGAATATCACAGAGAGATGTGAGGAGCAGGATGTGCTCTTTGGGCTGTCCCAGGGAGCAGCAACAAAGAGGTGGGACACCTCTTTGCAGGAGGACAGTGCAGGGGCATGGACCATGAACTCCCGGTGAGCTGGTCTCTTGTGGAAGACATTTCAGTGGCTGTGGACCTCTGTTTCCATTGCCTCATTAGCCTCTACCTGGGCTCAAAGCCCAAAAGCAAGCAATGTGCCAGCTGGTTTTAGGAAAATTGTTTCTGAAACCCTGTCTGTGGCTCCTGGAAGGAATTCCTGAGTGCTGCCAGTGCTTCTCAGACTCCTCTCCCCTGCTGTGGGCACCTGCTTGACATCTGAAAAAGGTTGTGAAAATTATGGTAGGGTTTTTTTCATTCAGAAGGTTTATAATATATTTGTCACCTTTTCATACCGCCTTATCTCACTTCAGTGTTGCTGTAGTGTCCATAGCTTTCCCCTTTGTCCAAGTCAGCTGAAAGCTATTAGAATTGTCAAGCAATTCAAACCCAATTACTGTTACACACAAAGCTGCTTTCCCACTGCTGTCTTCAGCAGTTTTGCTGACATTTGCAGCTAATGGGGACAGAACAACAGACAGTCTAAATCAGTTGTCTTCCATATTTCCAGAGTTTAAAATACAGGAGGGCTATTAAATGCCCCTTTGTGCCACTTTAATGATTATTTTATTTCACTTGATTTCATTCTGTTTTATTAGCAAGCACTCCAAATGGCTTGCTCTAGGCCAGCAGTTGTGGTCAAGGCTTGTCTTACTGCCTGAGCAAATTAGCCCCCTGCAAGGCAAACCTTTGCCCTCAGCTTGCTAGCTGCAGTGTCTCTGAAAGGTCCCAATCTTGGGAATAACCTTAATGCTTTCAAGTCAATATCTGACAGGCTAGTTTTGCCCATGGTTCCCCAGCTGGAATACTGGAGCAGCAGAGCTGGTACAAACGCTGTGGTGAATGCTTGTGGGGAGGCTCTGACGAGTTAAGTCTCACTGATATTTCTAATAGATGTTTGTCGTGGTTCCTAGGGGGCAAAGGGGGCAGGAGAAGTGCCCTGTGTTTTAGAAAACATGAGGAGCAAGAAGGGGGACTCCACAAGTAGCTGACCTGGCAGGGCGCAGGGCAGGTCCTGGTTGCGTGCCCGGGAGTGGCACTGCCCCGAGTCACTGCCAGGGACTGTTTGTGTAAGTTGCAGTTTGAAGTTGGCTGAGGGAAGCTGCAGGCAAAGCTCTTTTGTTTAGATGCTGGCTCAAGGTCTGCTTGGACTAGAGCTGAGGAAAGAACTTTAACCCCTCCAGCAGGCCACCACCTACAGCCAAGAGGAATCAGTCCTCTTCTAGGCTGTAAAGCAGGGGGAAAGTGTGCTCAGTGGCCCTAAGGGAGCTGTTAATTCACATGGGTGCCCGTCTGAACTCCTCTTGCTAGGAATCCAGAGGATGAGATGTGTTGTCCTTTAAGGGCCTCTTATTATTGAAACTTGAAGAGCAGTGCTTCTTGTTTGCCCATGCAGCAGGGACAACTCAGCTTGGCACCTCTTGGGACTTTTTCACATGAACATTAAGCACATGGTTTAGGACTTCCTCACCTCCCAACCTCTCCTTCCATCCACACAGTTTGCTGGAGGGAGCAGCTTCTCATGTCCCCCAGCCAGCAAAGGACAGTTGTAGGTGAGTTCTGTTATAGTTTCAGATTATAATTGATCTTTAAAGTGCACATTTAATGCTGCTAACCCACTTCAAAGAGAAGCAGTACCTTCCAACCATCCTCCTCCATAACATCTGACAGCTTTCCTGCACTGTTATTTCCCCTGAAGATTTGTTCCACAGCCTTATAGATGTGCTGAGCATCTTAACCCTTACAGATTTTTAGGGTCTTCCATCTCAAGAAATCAGCTGCCTGATTTCAGCAGCCTGACCTGTTGGCTTGTCTCTGTACTCTGCTTTGATGGATCTGCTCAGCTTGTCCCTGACAGCTTGGATACAGTGGTTCTTGCTAATATTAGGAGCTGGCCAGGATGGGAGCACTGGACCTGACAGCTGTGGGCACTGTGGCCATGAAGGAGCAAACAAAGGCTTTTCTGTTTTGGGGACTGCCAGGCTGTCAGTCTTCAGGCAGGGAAAGGATCACTTGCTGTTCCCTTCCCCTCCTCTTCCTTAAATGAATACAATACTCCATTTTAAACATGCAAAACTCACCTTCCCCCACTACAACCAAGCATCTGGGAACTTAAAACTGACTCTACTATTAAATAAAAAGAAGCAGCTTGATTAGTTTTATTGCAGTAAAAGTGGGTTAATCACTAAAACTGCTTCTTCTTCTCCTGCCATGGTTCAGATAAATGGGTTTAGCACAGCAAGCAGCTGAGGGCATGCATTAGTGGCTCCTTCTGCAGCAGAGGAGGAGTGTGCTCAGCCCATCAGCCCTCCGAGGCACCAGCCTGCTGCCTGTGAAGATGGTGGCAGAATTCCTGCTGACTTCAGTGGAGCTGAGATTGTGCTGCGAATAAGTGTATCTGCTTCCAAAGGGTACAAGAGACAGATCAAACATGACTGAGCTTTTCTTGTATCTAGTATGATCTTTTTCCTCTGTTTTCTCCATGGATTTCCACAGCATTAAAGTTTCATTAAAAAGAAAGTGATTTAAAAATTGCATTTACCTAGAGCCTCTGACCATATGCAGCCATATTGCCACATAAAATGCATGAGTATTCTCAGCTATTGAAAAAAACAACTATCTGGCCTTCAGTTGTGGCGTCTATGGGCATCTGGGCACAGCAATATCTATTCTGACTCTACCTGTGTGAGCTCTAGATCAAAAGCACTGGCAATTGGTAGCCAGCACCAGTTGACTGTTTGCAGCCTAGAGCCAAAGATAATTCAGGATAATTTTGTTAGTCTGGATGCAGGACTTGGAATATGTTAAATGAGCGTCTGTAGTCTGCATTTGTTCACACAGCAGTTGGAGCAGGGAATGTGAAGCCAAGGAGGGAAATGGGCATCACCTCCCAGGCAGGAAGGAAAATGCATAAAGGCTTAGTGTAATCGCTGGAGTCTAGAGTCTGGCTAAAACTTTAGGGGGGAAACTTTGAAATATAAAACATGAGCTTTTTTTAGGTCCAACCTGTTGTTGACTTTAGGTAAGGCTGTTGGTAAACTATTGGTAACCAAATTTTGACAGTATTGTATTAGCATTATCATTAGCATATTGCTACAAACTCTTCAAAAGCAGTTTTATGGGGTAGAGAGAATATGCAAGATAGATTTCCATTCCTGAGTGAATAACTACAACTCCTCCAGAACAAATACTTGCATAGATGGATAAAGGATTTAATTTCTGACATTTCATATGCAGCAGTGGCATTCACTCCTGCACAGCAGACTCACTGTTCACATGTCTTACAAACACAGCAGAAACTCATCATGTTTTGGTGCTTATTGGCTTTTTGGCTTATTTTGCTTATTTGGCTTTTTACTGTTATGTTATTTCTCCATTGTTCAGGCAAACTCTCACCTAAAACCCATTAGGATGCAAGAAATTATTGAGCTGTGATTCTCATCTCTTGTGAGTTCACCACTGAGACAGCCACCACCAGCCCCTTTCTTACAGCATGCTGCTCACTTGAGAGGCTTTCCAACTAACTCTGGGGATCTCACCAAATCTGCACAAGGTAGCTGTCAGACAGCCATACCACCCTCCCCTTCTTCACAGAAAGCAGTAAATGAAATCTCTACTTATTGACTGTAGCAGGCAAGCCATTTCAGGTGCATGTGGAAGAGAAACGCCATTTGGTGGGTTTTCACTTCAGCAAAAAGCTCTCACACCAGCTGCAACCCTCAGATCTGCTCCCAAGCCCTGCACAACTCTTCCCTCATCCCCTCCTCTCACAGTGCCAGTGCTGAGCAGGGAGATGCTGGATATATCTGCTGTCAGAGCAGCTCCCCAGACTGGTGGGAACTGACAGATGGTTGCTCTGAGATATTTCCAAAAGAGGGAAAAACCAGGAGCCTCAACCCACTGCAAGTCCCTTGTTCCGGCTGCATTGGTAAGGCAATGTACTTAAACGATCCAGGGAAAGCAAATGAAGTAAGGGGAAGGGTTAGGTTAAAGTAGGTCTCAAATCAGAGTCCTCAAGGCAAATTTTTGTGTAATCTAAGCTTCCATTCTCTTCCCCAATTTATCAGCTGTTGCCCAGTTTATGAGGGCAGTAGACCCAAGCGAATAAGAATCAGAAAAGTCTTAGGAATTTTTCTGGGAATCAATGTTTCTCTTTCAGCCATGGCATTCAGATTTCGTATTTCTTCATTTGCCATTTGGTTGAAACACTGTCAGATGCCCAGGGGGCTCTATCAGAGCTGCTCTCACTTGGGGTTGGTATTGCTGATGCGTGGTGAGGCACCCTCACCCTATCCTCACTGCTGCTGCTTTCCTCTGCTCTGTGCTGTGCCTTTTCCACGTATCCACGACTCCCCCAGTTTGTCTCCTCCCAGCACTTTCCCCGGCCTCACGTTAACCCCTGCACTGCCAGGATCCCTAGATGGCTGATGAAGGAGGAGCTTTAAAGACTCCATGGCCCTACTTTGTGCTTTGCCTTCCAGTAGGTCTCAACTAATTTGAACTGGATATGGAGCTATTACAGCCCAAAAAAAAAGGTTGTTATCAGGGAAGAGGAGTTGAAGGACAAAATATCAAGACACTCTGCCTTTCTAGCCCTGGGAAACACAGAGATGTCACAACTCTTTGGGAGTTGTATTATGCCACTGACAAAAGCTATTTGAGCTTCTCTTTCTAATTTTTTAATGATATTAAATAGCATTCACTCTCTCTCCTCGGGGCACATTCTGGATAATTCGTATCTCACTGTAAGCCAAAAGCATGTCCACTAATCTCAGCAAAGACTGACTCAGTGGAAAGTAGGATTTTTGACCAGATAATTAGGGCATGAAAAACAGGGTGGTCGTCAGGCTTCTGAATTTTTCTCCAATATTTTTTGCAATAATCTCTCTGCAAAGGTGAACATGCATCAAGGGAACCTGCTTTAATAATTAACTCAACCCTCCTCTATGTAAAAACTGTGCTGATATCTAAATTAAACAACCAAAAGTAACACTCAGAGTGGCTACTTTGTTACACTGATATTTGTGATGATAAAATCACGGTCAATTTCAAGACCTTGTAGTGCTCCTCATTGGCAGAGATTTGATGGTGCCTTTTTATAACTAACAATACAAAACACCAGACTGCTCAGGTTTTAGCCACGTTGCCATTTGAAAACAGTCTTATGCAACAACACTGTCACCCACATCCTTCTTCTCCCGGTCCTATCACGGTCAGCTGTATCAGGGGAGGAAAACAGAATCTGAAATGTATCGAGTGCCCACATGTTTCATTAAATGAGGGGAGAAGACAAATGCTATTAAGGACCTCCTGGCTGCAGAGGGTGAAGAGAAGGCTGGGATGGAAATGGCCCTTCCTAGATCTAGGAGGGTCCATGCTGGAACTCTGCCTGTACATGAACCCACAGGAACAACATGTCTGTGGTTTCATCACTCAGGCTTTGATGTCTCTGTGCATGGCTTTCTTCCCATCCCATTTAACGTTTTAGTTGAGAAGGCATCCTCCTAATGTGGGCTATAATCTCTACCATTTCCACAGATCACTGGTGGGACCATGAACAAGTGGGTGTGTTCATCTGGGTTTCTGCTCCTCCGCTTTCCTCCCCTGTCAGCAGTAACAACCCTTTCCTCCTTTTCCTATTCCAGAGAAGCATGAACACTGTGAACCTTGTGAGCCACCCTCATTTACCACCTCTGTTCACTCCAATCCCAAATGTATTTCTATGCTTACAACAGAAATACTCCAAATACTCTTTCACTGCAGGTCCCCTCCTACAAGATAAAGTATCTGAACAAGTGTGTGCATCCTTGCACAGACCATGTTGTCCAAGCAGGTACGTGCATTTTCTATGGGCCTTTGGGGACTTATCCTTTACAGCACAATTGCATTTTATATGATGTTTACACATCAGCACTTCACACTTCCTCCCCCACCCCCCACATTACTTAGCTTGGGTTGGTAATTCACCATTGCTTTGACATCTGGCACTACAATGAAAGCACCATCTCACTTACCGAGGCTGCAAGGCAAGCATATCTGTGTTTCCCTACAGCTCTGTCACCTCATCATGTTTCACAGCAGAAAGTTCATTGCTGCCCCCATGACAAGACTCTTCTGCTACTGAGGGGATGGTTTCCCATCAGGATTGCACTGGCAGCAAAGCCTGTCCAAGAAGTTTGTCTGAGTTCAAGCCTGCACCTACAGGCGCTTCACCCCTTTCAGGTGTGCTAACTTAACTTCTTTCCTGTGATTATGCCCTCAAACTTTTTTTAAGTGAATTTGCTTCTGGGAAACTGAAATGTAGCATGTCACAGAGATCCAACTACTCTTGTCAAGCAAGTAAGAGTTTCTCTTCCACTATGCTATAAAATACTAATACACACACAGTGAAGTCTGGACTTTAAAAATAATTACCATCACTGCTACCACCAAAAAAAAAAAAAAAAAGGAATTTGATGTCATTTTGTATGTTTTTGATGGAAGAGAAGCTGATCAAACTTCTATTAAATTAGAGTTTATTCCCATGTTGCTACTAAATTAGGGTTTATTCCTGTGCTTTCTACTCTATAATAAACTATATTTATTTCCAGACCAGAACATGCACATAGGAATTTACTCTGCCAAGCACAGAATGAATGAGAGGGATCTGAGAGGATCTAAGGACTCAGCTCAACTTTTCCCACTGTGCCTGTTCATAACTGCATTCAGTGGCACTGTCACAAGACAAAGTTTTCCATCAGCACTGCCACACCTGACCCTGTCCCAGGGGAGGACTGTTGTCAATGCCCCAAACAAGACAAATCCTTCACAGAAGTACAAGGAAGTCAGTGGAGGAATGAGGGCACATGTAAAGCAGTTCTGCATCTGCAATGTGATTTGTTGATATCTGTCATCTCTTTTGTTGGAAATTAAATTATTATTTCAACAATAGCTGCTCTTCCATACTGTATGAAAAAAAAAAAAAAGCATAACAAAACCCAAAACCTAGAAATTATATCAGAAAACAAAGCTAGAAAAATTTTAAATTTCCACCATTACCAGTCTCTCTTGGCATCTAGCTGATTTTATTTTCTTAATCTTCCTCAACCATGCTATGTATTATTTCAGTCAATTTGACGTTGAGCAGTGTGGTATTCCCACTACAGCGTAGGAACAGGCTCTTATATTTGCTTTATAATTGTCAGTTGCCACTCTGTGTTCTTGCTGTTTTTCATATTATCTGCTGCTCATGTTTTGGATTTCTTTCCCTCCCTTTGTTCCCAAATGCTGTGAGTACAAACCAGGTATCTGTAAATTTACAGCCATTCCTTCATTTACAGAGCAGGCACCAACACATCTCTGAAATCGGTCTGCAAGCATCCAAGGAAAAATCAATTCCAGACGTACTGTATCAATTTCAGCACTACATAGGAACTGGCAGAGTTTAAATATCTTAGCTTTGTATGTCTTGAATCAACTCTGCCTTTCTCTTGCATAGATACAAAGGCAGAATAATCTTCCTAACTTTGAGGGAATTTAATTAAAGGGTGCATCTGTCTAAAGAAATTAAATAAATGTGTTTCTCTCAATTCATATGTTTTCTGAAGAAAGAGGAAGATGGAATCACTTGATTTTGATACTTCCAATGACCATCAACTAACTTTACCTTAGTCCCACACCCTCTGAAGGAATCACAATGGACTAAAGGCTTAATCTTGTTCTCATTCAAGTCAATAAAAAAATTCCCATTGGTTTAAATTAGAGCATGAATGATCCTAAAATATGAGTCAGAATTGCACAACCCAGTTTTCATTGGGCTAGGCTTAAAGCATCTCTCTTAAACCACATACTCACTCAAGTTCCTTGTGTGCAAAAATACTGGTTTACCAAATGAGGCCCCAAACCCTGACTCACATGTTCCTTAACTGAACTCCCACTGCAGTACTGTAAATATTACCTAGGGAGCTAGAGATTTGTTCTTTCATCCCTATGGTTATAGAACCATAACTTTTTTCCTTCCCTAAGTCTTCTCTTCCCCAAGCCCCTACACTTTGCCCTGTGCCTTTATAGAAATAGCAAAAACAATAAACTTTTGTTTCCCTCTACAAACATTATGGAACTGCTTAATTATTAAAATGTCTGTGTTGTTTCACTGGAGGGAAAAAGTCAAGCTTTGCGTGTTCTAATTGTTTGTTTTTCATCTCAGCTTCCTTGGGATAGGTTTCTTTTTTATATATAAAAGCTTAAGCAAACATTTCTCCAGACTCAGTGCTCAAAACGTTTGTGGTGAATTAAACCAGTTGAGACTCACCAACTTGAATCTTTCAATGCAGACATGACGAGGGGAGGTGATTTCATTTTATGATGTCTGCAGGACATCTACAAACCTCTGGAAGTGGAAGAATACAGCTGGCCTTTTAAACCCAAATAGTTTAAAAAACCTTTTTGAACCTGTAGCTGAGCTACAGGCAGTGTATTGCAGAAGGTGTTTTCTAGTCGAGATGTAGCTGATGCTGCAATAACCTGCAGTTCATGAGATCTTTGTGGCTGCCAGGCCCTCACATGGGGCATTCAGCAGAGCAGCAGCTGTGCAGAGAGGCTGTGCAGGCAGGGCTGCCTCCCCTGCCTTGCCACGAGCACTCCTCACAGCAGTGATGCAGGACATGACTCCTATCTGGAGGAGCAGCCTCCTGTCAAAGAGCTCGGGCTCTACCTCTTGCCCCAGATCACTCCTGCCATGCTGGGAGCTGCCTGCAGGAGTGCTACATGCATCATGCTCATGATGGAAATTGTCATCACTAAGGTTTAAGCTCCCTTTCTCTGACTTTTCAAGGCCCCTCAGGCTCTGCTCCAGCAGATGGGCAGCACAAACATGGTGATTCCAGCATATCTGAAGCCAGCATATGCAGGGGATTTGAGTGTGCTTCATGGCTCCAGTCCAAGTGTCAGCCAGCCTGGGAGGGGTTCCAGCCACAAACGAGTTCAGGACAAATGGCCAAAGTCTTTTTTCAGCCTGGAGAAAGTTGGCTTTGTGAAACATGCCCAGTGAAACCTGGACATATGGTAGCTTTAGCTGCAGAGGACTTCATGTGCATAATCCGCCTTCCCGCACTTCTGTCGGTGACAGCTGGGAGGTCACTATAATTATCCTGAGTTTGGATGCTGAGCAGCACTGAGCACTTGTCTGTTTAGGGGAAGAGAGAAAATCTGTTTGCAAACGGCTTGTAGCTTAATGTCTTCAAAGTGTGTCTGCCCCTTCTTGCTTATAAGGACAGTGCACTGGGAGATCAGGCAGAGGATTAATGAAGCGGATACTCGTCTACTCGAGGTTTTGTTAAAGCTGAGTCGGTAAACCCGATTAGTTGTTGGGATCTCCAGGCAGGATTAAGGAAATAGGCTGGTAAAGAAATGCTGGGTATGTTTCTCCTCCTCCCCCTCTGTCAGTGCTGTGAGAAGGTTTTGTGCATGTAGGATGTGGTGTGCTCAAGTGGCTAGTCCATGAGGGAGGTTCTCAGCAGCAAGTGGAATGAGATCTGTTACTCTCTAAGCTGCAAGGAAAAACAGAAGGGAGGTCACTTTGTTATCTCTTTGCAATGTTTACCTGCTATTTTATCAGAACTGCAGAACCCTTTGTTAAAAAGTTATCTGTACTCTATCTTAGACTCTTGATGAAGCTGGGAAATTTTTAATCAGAGAGAGATACACTTAAGGGGTTATACAATTTCTCAGATTTTTTCATGAGAGCTAAGTCCAGTTTAGTTATTTATTAAGTAACACCCAAAAGGTACTAAAAGCCCAGAGGGATCCAAATTTAAAGTCAAGACGACAGCAGAATTGTCCTGATCCTCCATAATACAGACAGAGCACATCATCCTGTGTGCACTACTCAGGTTATACCAATACAAATCTTTTGGGGTGGTGGCAATCAGAGTGGGATGCACACAGTGTGCACTTCTAAGTACGTTCCTCAAAACCGCATTTTTGTGTCAGTCCTTCCCTTGGAGGGCACAGGCTGGAGGACCTAAGGGAGTGGACGCTACAGGTCAGAAGCACCATGGTGTTCACAAGCAACTCCCAGAGTGGCAATTTGTAGAAGGACTTCCTGCACCCAGGACTTTCTCCAAATAACAATTGGACTTTCCAGAAAAGTACATACAAAAGCACACAATGGAAATGATGTTGTGCGTTCTGTGAGAGAACACAGCACTCTCTGCTTAAGAATTTGTCCTTAAAATATACAGTGCCTTCAAAGGAAGAGAACTGGGGCTTCATGCCCGTGCTTAACTCTGCTCCTACACATAGTTACTGAATGTCCTTCGAAGTGGATAACGTTACCTGCTCTCAGCTAGGCAGGCTTACTGTGCAAGCAGGGAACTGCAACATGGAGCAGCAGGAAGGCACCAGGAGGAGTATGCGTGTGTTCAGGGCTGCTTACCAGCTAGCTTGCTCTCCGAGTCCGCATTCAGGGGTACAGGTTAGTACCTTTTCAGTCTGATGGGTCTGAACCTCAGGCAGAAGCGTGGCCAACGATGTGGAAGAAAGGAGGAGTCCCACGTGGGTAGCAACTAGGTTTTATTTCACCCAGAGGGCCCACATGAGAGTGAGGTCTGACCCTCGGGTTTCAACTTAAGTACAGGGTGGGGTAGACAGAGCAAGGGAGAATCTAGAACCAATCTCAGGGAAGAGGGGGAGTGACCAAGAACAGGGGACAATTAGCAGAACAATCTATGAATACAAAGGGGAGTGGGGAACCCCAGAACTTGCCAAATCACCCTACTTAGGGGAAAATCAAAGGGTTTTACATGGAAGTACAGGGAGGAACCATTACAAAGCAAGCAACAAAGGCATACAGAACTTTAGTAAAACTAAAATGCACCGCAACATCGGAGGGGGTTTTAATTTTTGACTTGTTCATGACCCATACAGCTAATTTGAATGATTTGTATAATTGTGTTTAGACAGAATGTGTTGGTGTTTTGCTCTCTTAAACGCAGAGGGCATTTTTAGGATATCTAATATGCTCTTTCAATGCTTTCAATACTAGTTCTTGAATGAACTGTCTGATCATAGAATCATTGAATGGTTTGGGTTGAAAGAGACCTTAAAGATCATGTTTCTAACCCCTCCACCTTCTACTAGACCAGGCTGCTCAAAGCCCCATCCAACCTGGCCTTGAATACTTCCAGGGTGGGGCATCCACAGCTTCTCTGGGCAACCTGCTCCACTGCCTCACCACTCTCACAGTGAAGAATTTCTTCCTTATATCTAATTTAAACCTGTGTTCTTTTGGCTTCCAGTCATTATCCCAGCGTAAAGATAATTACTCCCAGAGTACTGTGCAAAATCAGAAGAATTCCCTACAAACCATCAACCATCATCTGTCAAATAGAGGTATTTCCCATAAAATCTAAAGGGGTACAAAACTGTAAAGAACAGATTAAGAGTGAGCTATTGTTTGTGCTTGGGAGGAGAGGAGACTTTCTGGGTTAGCACAAAGCATTAGAAAACAGAGGCCTGAAACACAGCTCACTGCTCTGATGTCTTCCTGCAACAGCCCCTGGAGGAAAGTATCATTTATGAAGCATTGAGCTTGCAAGTTAAATGAGCCATGTTGTGTGATCTGTGCATTCAAGAATGGGCTCACTTCTTACATGATATGTGTGACGCCGCAGGCTGCTCTTAGAGAAGCAAGTGACACTCCTGGACCAAGATGATTCAGTGTTTCTGCTTTCCAGGTCTTGCTATTATGAAGATATTAAAAGATGGAAGAGGCAAAGGATGCTATGTTTATTGTGCACTGCAGTGAATCTCTTCCCAGTCACACAGCCAAGTTTGAAGCTAAATTCAAATGAAAATAATTCATTTCAAAGAAGATAAATTAAAGTTTGCAAAAGATAATATTTCCCAGAAAGTGCAGCTGAGACAGATGATTTCCTCATCATCTTTGGAAGGAGAAGGTCAGTTGGGAAGAGCCCAGGGCTGGCTGGCAGCTGATGGAAACGGGCAGGAGTGGTACAGAGCCCAGAGAAGATGCTGCAGGGAAGGGGCCACTTGTGCAGGGGACAGGTAAAATGCCCAGAGGTTGGTTGGAAGAATGAGAAAATTAAGTAGAGGAAACGGAGATGGAATTTGGGATGAGTTTTGAAACCATTCTTATCCATAATAATGCAACAATAACTAATAATCCTATCACGTGTGCTTCCCTCCATGGTGATCTTACTTGGCACACTGACTTTTTGGAGCCCTGTGTCCAACATTATCTAAATAGTGTTTAGGGCTCTCAACACATTTGGTTGCTGCATGAAGTCTCCATCTACTTTAAACTGGTATTAATTCAAGACCAGCATGGGGAAAAACTGAAGACAGTCTGTTTTTCAAAAGAAAAAAATCTCTTGGACAAGTCTAAGCAGGTCTGCTTAGAAAAAGAGAGTAAACCCCGGATTGAACCACTGAAGAGCACATGTAGCCCTAGTGACCTCCCGGGAAAGATTGTGAATGGAGATTCAGCTGTGTGTTGTTTATCCAGAAGTGATTATGTCAACAAAAATGCACTTATTTTTCCCCACTGCTTTTCTGAAAATCTCTTATAATTACCTTGGTTTGAGATAGCATCTAGCAGCTGAACAACCCTGATTGGCACCTCTGATTACAAGAGACTAGACAGGCTGGGAAACGTGAAGTTTTGCTTTATTTGCTTTAGAGCATTTATTCTTTTTATGCTTGATCCAAAGTCCACCGGAGTCCAAATGAAAATTTTCGTTTCTTTATGTTTTAGTTCAATACCTTTGCCAATAGTCGTTTAGTCACAGCCTGACTATTAGCATATGGAATCAAAACAAGTCTTACAACGAGATGTTAAACGGTGTTTGTGGACAGCAGGGGTGCAGTACAGACTTTCACACTGGAGAAAGAGGCTCTCTAGGTCACTCCCGAGGTACTTTGGCAGGATAAAGAGTAGAACTGTGAGTGCTCAAATGGTGTTGTCCATCTGGCACAATTTGGCCAGACAGACTGATTCTTCAATGACCTGAATGCAGCAAACTTCCCCCTAACAAACCCTGATTCTGTTATTTCATGTCTGGACCTAGAATAACTTGGGAATGCAGATTGTTAGAGTTTAAACATGCAGTCTCTGAAAAACAGAAACCTGCAGGCAGGTTTTGTTACAGACATTTAAATGGATTAACTCCAATACAGACAAAGTTGGTTACTCTATTTATTTCCCCCTGCCCAGTTTTCATGCATATTATCTTACTTCCTGCAATCCCAGTGGCACAGAAATCAAGCATCTCCTCATTAAAATTCAGAATTAATAATTTTGGCATCCTTTGTGCAATAAGCAGCTTTATTTCAGATTGCACATAGACTACATTTTGTACCATAGACAGTTTTACAGAGAAAAGCAAGATAAATAGTGGCCAAATAAAAGATGAAAGGAGCAGGTTGAACCTTTCAGGCACAGGGGGTTTTTGGCCAGAAGGATGCCAGGACTACATTTTCCTTGTGGTCATTAAGAGAACAGGGGTTTTAGGTTTAAAGTTTTTATTAGGCTTTCCCGATTCTAACAGTATACACACAATTGAGATCTTGATTTTTGTGTAAAATGGCTAACTAACTAGCACTGTTCGCATCTTTAGAATTGGTCCTTAATGTTTATAAATTTGCAGGTTAGAAAAGAAACAAGACTCAGGTGGCCTGGATCATGAGACGAATCAATTAACCTGGGGTGAATTTGAGGGGGAAAGAAAAGTTGCTAGTGAATTAGTCTGTTTTGGAAGAAAGGGTGTTTTTGTTTGTTTCTTATACTGGGGGTTTTTTAATCCCTATGTTGCTGATCGTTGTGCAAATGGAGCCTTTCATACTGCTCCTGACCTGCTGCATTACTGAGGACAGGCTTGGAAGACAAACAGGTGTTTTTTTTTAATTTTTAATTTTATTTTTTTTGTCTGCACTATGGTTTCTGTCTGTGTGTACATTTCCATGTAAATTATTCATTCCGGTTCTTCCTTTGCATGGAGCAAAAACAAGTGGTCTCCAAGAATACTCAGGAACAGTCTTCCTGTCCTGTAACTCTTCTGTGGATGGTATGTTGACATCTGTGTGCAGAAAATCAAGGTATCAGAGGGATCTGTAAACTGCAGTTAGCTCTTGCTGGTTACAGTGCTGTTTTGAAAGTTCTCCTAAACTTAAATCTGTTAACTTTTCATGAGGAAATCATGTGACAGAAATAGATCCATTTATTAGAATTTTTTTCTGGTTTTGACCTGTGGATACCGTGACTCCTGCTCACCTGATTCTTAGATGCTGTCCCTCATCTGTGAAACTGCTCTCTGAAAACCACTTCGGCTATCTGTAGCACTTGATATGGCTGCTCCTGGCTTTGTTTTTAGCACTAAATTGTCTATGATGAGCTATCCAGTAAGTAGTTATCATAATACGTGTTAAGTTTTCCTTTGTTTTCATGGATAATGTAGACTGCTCCTTCAAATGCACCTTCCAGCTTTTTCATTGACTCTCCAGTTTGCCGGATCCCATGTGATTCTCCAGATGCAATTGTGTGATCAGTCACTGCTATCAACTCCAGATTAGCAGGGAGATTGGTTTGCATCCATCAGAAGTATTCTTAGCATTTAGCAACTTGTGTTTCAGAATGTGGATTATCAGTTACCTGTGTGTCTTCCCTTGTGACTTGTGGAATACAAATGTAAACTTTGGTGTTAATAGCCTTTTGCAGGTGTGGCCTAACAATCACAGGTCCCTGCCTTGCATATTCTCTGTCATAGAGTTTCATACTTGTTTATCTGCACCTAGCATTTTATTCTCAGCATAGTCCACCATCTTTCTCAGTCCCTTGTTTATATTTTAACATGGAGAATACCTTCAGTTGGGGAAAAAAAACCTGTTTCTACTTTGGGTTTTATTAACAAGTCGTGAAGAGACTTGAAGAGGATTTAACACCACTGATACGAACAACAGACTCTCTGAAACAAAACTGGCTTCTGCAAACCAATGTATATTCCCCTTCATAGGATGCTGGTAGAGTTGCAGCTTGTCTCTGGGTTTTCATGGTTATTTTTCCTCATGTAGAGTTATTTGTAGGATATTAAAAAATCCAGGAGGGTTTTTTATACTATGAGCATGCTTTATAACTTTCAATGACATTGAACCTGTGGTCCTTCACTTTTCAGTACTGAGATCTCGATTTTAGTTTTGGGCAACTCTTGAAAGACAACATAAAAATTTGTTCTGGTGTGACTGTAAGTGGCACCTATATAAGCTGTGTAGGTCTTCAATGTTCATTTCAAAAGGTACTCACAACATCTTTCTTTAGAGCTTACCTTCACAAATTGGGATGTTTATGCTGCAAGGCAGTTAAAGAAAACTGTATGTAGCCCCAACTTCATCAGGCATCACCAGCAATATATAATTGCAGTGGCAGTAGATGTATAAATGAACTTGATATTATGGTATCCAGATTTCACTTTAGTAACTATCCTGAAAAAGCTATTGACCTGAAAAGCTAGTATTTGATTAAAGAGATTGTTTACATAAATCATGCAAACAAACCTATCACTTTCAAACCAAATTTACTGCTTAAACAGGAACGAGTCTCTCTAGGTGATACTGCTTTCTTTAGACTTTTTAGCTGAGAGGGGATTTCTTCAAAACTTAATTAATTTGCAAGCACACATGAGTTGATCCAGTCATATATAAAGCTGCAAGATGTGCGGTCTTAGCGATCTGTGCAGTCTGAAGAACAGCTCAAAAAGTTTCTTAAAGTACTGGAAGATCCTCAAGTGACTGATGCAATAGAAACATGGACTGTTCAGTGGCCAAACACGTTTTCCCAAGAAGAGAGTGTGGGATCAGACCCCTTCCCTCCTACACACAGACATACCACAGTGCCAAAGCAGACAGATTTCACCTGGTTTGCAGAGCGGTTGGTTTATGGAGAACAGCTTTGGTTTACTGTAGCTGCACTCTGCTTCACACACTCTGTGTAAGACTTGATCAGCTCCCACTCAGAAGCTGTTATTTTTCTCCTGTTACTCATGCTGTCCAAGAAAAAAAGCTGTGTGTTACAGCTATACATGATCCCATCCTCTCATGATGACCTTTTCTTAAGCATTTTAAAGTAAGACTTCTGACTGAGAAAACAACTAGATGCCACTTTGAGAGAGGGGAAAGAAACTGTAGCCAAGTATCTTTGAATTAGAAACTCAACAGGCTGGGCCTGAGTCTCCAGCTCCCCAGCAAAGGCCTGGGCAAACTGGCAATCAGTTGGGTAACATAAAGAAAATGCCGGATTTCCAGTGCCAAAGAAAATGATTTGTGCATTAACAGAATGTGTCTTTCGTTACTATTATCAGCATGAGTCTCCTTTTCCTAGACAGTAAAGATGTGGATCTGAGCTTTGGTAATAACACTGAATAAGGCAAGTCTTAAACAGATTGAATTAATAGGAATCCAATGTTCCAAACAGATCTCACTTTAACATTCATCTTGCACTTTCTCATAATCTAATTCTGCTATTTCTAGTGATAGCTCTTCCTTAGAACTGGGATATCTTTTCATCTGATTTGAGGCAGAGTGTAATCTCTGGTCTGTTGCTACAGTAGAATGTACCAGTTTTTTAGAATAGCCAGTATTCTGGTTGTAGCTTCCACAGCTTTTAATGAGACAGGAAAAATTACCTTCATCTGCAGTGATAGGGACATCCTCGGAAGGTCACAGCATTTGTGAAGTACTATGGAGCAGTGCTCAGTGACCACCTAGGCTGACTGACTTAGTGAAACAGCCTCAATTTCTACTTGCTTTCAAATATCATTACCTTTGCAGAAATTTTAGATAGTCCCAAGGTTAGACAATATGATTCAATCAATTAAATATTACAGCATTGCCTCTAAGAATTGGCATCCTCCCCTTCCCAAGACACCCTTCTTTCAATTCTGAAGGGAAATGGTGCTAATTAGCTGTATTATGAAGATATGACATCTTCATTCACTATAGTACCTTCTTTTTAGGAGACCTAGCTAATTGCAGGACCAGAGCTCTTAAATATGAAGTGTGTGTTAGTTATAGACAGTGAAGAATCATCTTGGTTAACAGCTTGGCTCATGTGCACTGCCAAGAAATCCCAGGCTAGACAATGGACTTATATTTGTCAGTTTTCTTTTGATTTCACCAAATGACATCACAATGGTGTCTGTAATACAACTAATGCAGTGTGGTATACAGCGTCTGTCTGCTCAATGTGGATACGCCTGAAGCCGTTTCAAATAGCAGTAGACTACTTGCAGAACCACGGACTTCAGCATGAATTGATTTGACCAGAATCTGCAAGTGGTTTTGCTTCTCAGCTCTCTGCTGCAGGTATCCAGATTTTCCGCTAGCACCCATGCTCACCTGGATATCACAGAATCAAGGTTAGAATAGATCTTCACGATCATCTAGTCCAACCACCAATGCAGCACCACCATAGTCACCCCTAAAGAAAGTGAATGTTTGTCTATTAGCCTCAGCAGAGATTGCAAAGCACATTCAGATCAAGGATTTTTTGATGATTATACTCAAAGGAGTCCTGCTTGAGGGAAGGATTTTCTCTTTTACTTCACAGGGTGCTCACTCTTTATCAGCTTCTGGTACATCCAGATAGAGGTGAGGAAGCTTGTACAATAAGCCCTCAGATCTGAAAATGCAGTAGCAAAGAGATAAAAACCTGTGTATTTTCCCTTTCCATGTCTGCTGCCACAGAGAGCCTGTCTGAGGTTTAGGCAGGTCTGGATCAGCAGATCAATACTTCAAAGACTCTGGAAAGAAAAGTCAGTCCCAGAGTTGTGTAGCCATCCAAATGACTTGCAGACTCTTTATGGCTTCTAAAACACTAGTTTTTCATCCCTGATCAGTTCCAGGCAATGGAACTTAGATTAGAATTGGACTAGGCAATGGAAATAGATTAGAAAGAAAATATCTTCCTAGCCCCTCTAAAGACTCTCTGCTTTACTGTGATCTATATACCTGCCAATACCAACAACAAAATTAGTCATCTTTTTAATCCTTCTTGGGTACTGGGGGTTGAAGGTTTGATTTGAGACCAGAAATAGAATTCCCTCTTCTCTTCCCATGGCTGTGTTTCTGAATGTTTATCCTTTATTATGCTTGTCTACATCACCTATCTTGAGAAGAAACACAAAGTATCTAATGACATGCACACACCCCAGGAATAAGAAAAATAGTTGTGAATAGTTCATCTTTTTCAACAGAAGAGGTTTAACAAGAAGATGGGAACTTTTTTTCCTTTCCTATTACTTCTTACACATGGCTTTGATTATCAGCATAAGAATGCCATTTCAGCCAAACCTTGTCCATAAGCCCAATACAGAAATGAAAATGTGGTCTCTAACCTGTACTAACTGAGCCAATAGCAAAATTTGCAGTTGTATTCCCCATCAACTGGTGAGTGTGAATGTTCCATGGGTGCAACATGGGACTATAGGAGATGCAATGGAAATGGACAAGGATTATTATCAACGTTGACTGCTATCTTCCCTTTCCGACAACAGAAACCGCTGAGATCTGAAAAGCTGCACCTTCATGCTTTTGCTCAAAGCTGTGTACCTTCGATCCCACTGTCACTGTGCTATCTGCTGCAATTTGGAGATGGGCAACTTGCTCAGAATGACAGGCTGAAAAGCCCATCTTGCCACAAGCTCTTCTTCTCCTTCAGTGCAGTAAGATGACTATTTAAGTACGAACAGGCTCAACCTTTTGGCACCTGTCAAGAACATTAAAGGTCACTTAATACAGCAATTTTCAATGCATTTTCGGCTGAGCTGGAAGTACTTCCAGCACAGAGAAGTGTAAGTCACCTTAGTACAGGTACTTTCTAGGCATATGTTTTGCTTCAGAGCATTGCACTGCTTCTGTGTGTTCATAACTGAAGCACTACCCTCAGCGATGTTGAAAAGCGGGCCAGGGAGCTGCACCTAACAGCAGGCTCATAAGTCATACCCTTCCTTCATGGTAAGATCTTCCCCAGATCAGCCAACATATCTCACTCCAGGATCTTTTTGCCCTCTAACATTTCCTCTGTTCTTCGTCAGACTTCTCTGTCCTCATGTCTTGTAAAACTCCCTGATGTCCACACTCCAGCTCCCTGGTTTTCCTGACTGCATCCACAGGTAACTGGTGATGATCTGTATCCTGCAGCCTTTGAAATCTCTGTCCTCCTGCTATCAGTGCAACTCTACAGACATACACAGTGTATTTTCCTAATCACAGGCTCCTGCAGTGTCTCTTTCATTGGATACCTGGGACAGGGAATGTTGCAAAAATTTATGCCAAAATTATAAGGTTCTTACTACCCTCCATTAAAGCTCATATCTAGAGGATGGATTAGGGGAAAACTTGCATAAAAGAGCAGATAAATCAGATAAATAGACTTCATAGAGGAAGATGATGTCGAGGGGAGACATGTCTATCTCTTAGGCTGGTGGACACTCACTGACTGACACATTTCCACTTTGGAAATCACATGAGCAAAACAGACTGCAAGACCACGCAAATCGTTAAGCAAACGGAATGATTTTCAGTTCTGTATTTAAATGTCATCCTTTTTCTTAATGTAGCAACAAGGCTTCACATATACAGATTGCAAGTGAGAGAAGCAGATGACGGTAGGTACCTCTGTCTTATGGTAAAATATGTGAGAACTGGAACATATTCCTGAAGGAGTAAGGCAGAGCGTGTCCTACAGCTCCACCTAGCAGGCTAATTTAGAAGTGGCCCATATCCCTGGATCCCTGACTATAACGATGTGTATGTGCATCAAAACCAGGGCGCACGTCAGTCTTGTTTCACCTTCCTTGGTGTAATAGCTGCTTCTTGAAACCAGAACCGTGTCAACGTGGTGATCAGTAAAACTGGGGTGTCTGCTTTTCCCAATCGTATTTATTATAAATCTCTTAAGAGAAACCATTGTAAAAATGCAACACCAGATTTCTGAGGTATAGTGCAAGAAATCCTTGTTTTCTAGAACTCTCCAGCAGGTTCAGAAACACCTCTCAAAATCAGATTTAAAAAACCCACCCAACCCTCTCTCCATATTCACCAGTAGGATAAGTAAGTCTTAGTGTGATGAGGAATTTTAAAAGCCTGAGAGTCCTGTGTGTTTCAGTTAGTGGGAGTCTGTCGTCCGTTGTCACCTACCTACACTTTTTCTTTGTACATCTGCATGAAGCATGAATATCGATGCCAACTTTCAAACTGTAAGTTTTGGTAGATGATGATGCTCCATGCTGAGGCTGCAGATCAAAGATATAAAGAGGGAAGTGAAGCTCTATTTTTTTTATTTTTTTTTTCCCTGGCTGCCGCATACTTTGTTAAAGCCTTGGCACTTCTCAGAGTTTTCAAAGCTCCCATTCTGCTTGTTGACCTAGCCTTTTTGCCTCTTAGTGTTTTCTGCTAATAGTGAAATAAATGCTGTGCATAAGAGTGTCTGATGGATGACAGAGCTGGCAAAAAGTGGCTCAGAGGGGGACAGGTGAAAAAGGTGAGATATTTCCTCTGACTTCTCCCTTTGGGTGGCAGCAAACTATTCATCTGCCTTGCCATACTGCATAAAAACGTAACCTAAGGGTAGAACTGTGCCTTGTCATGAAGGAGTGTGTTTTCTTAGCAAACAGCAAGCTGTTTATTGGAAGTTAAAACCGAGGTTGCCATTACCAGCTTCTGTTCACAGAGGCTATGCCTAGCCAGGCCTGTTTAGCACTAGCGTTTCTAAAAATCAGATCATCTAGTAGGAAAAAACATAGGATAAATATCTTCATTAGGATACTGCCATGAAAGTCCTAAAAACCACCATTAATTTGAATTAGAACTCCAAACTATTCAGTTTATGATCTCAATCCTTTCATGTGAACTCAAATATAATGCTAAAATGTCTGGGAACTAAACCTTTACTGGTATGAAATGCTTCAGTCAGGGGCTGCTACAAAGAAAGCAAGATCTGTCAAAATTAATCATAAGTAGAAAGTAAGAACAGCTTGCTTTTATAGCTATTCTGTTCCCTTTCAACCCACTACCCAGCATAATTTCCATTTGGATAGTGAAAAATTATTACCTTATGACTGCCTGGTGTAAAGGGACACTTAACAATCATGCAGCACCAGTGCAAACTTCTTATAAATGGGACAACCCAACCATCTACTATCCCCTACCCAAATAAAGTCCTAGCCTGGCCAAAAGCTATTCTGTATTCTTGTTTTATAAGGACTGCACATCCCAGGAGCAAGGTGGACTTCCCAGAGCTCTGCCCTCGCATGTCAGCGCTTCCAAAGGGACCCACCTCCTCTGCATTTCCCGTCTTTCCAGGGCTCTCTGAGTGCCCAGGCTGCGGAACAAATCCACACGGGCTTATTGAGAAACTACACTGGCCATCTGCTTTGAGCAAAGAGTAACTGCAAAGCAAACAAAAAAATTCCCTGCATGTGTTATTTTCCCATTAGGAACGACAGAGAAAACAAATCCTGCACGACGGATGCCAGCTCTGCCACTTGCTGCCTTCCGGGAAAGCATTCCTGCCCTGCAGTGGAGAGGGCTGTATTAATAATACAGATGTAAAATATTTTGCAGGAAGAATACTGGGAGTTACAGCACAGAACACAAGCGCACAGCATTAATTTATGACGCGGGCAGTCCCCGCCTCATGCTGCGGCTGCCCTTTGAGGGCTGGGGGTGCGTGTCTCTCGCTATTCGCCTGCACGGGCAGCGGGTCGGAGCTTTCAATAACAATCCCCTCACTCGGCTCGCCCAGTGCCGAGGTCAGTCCGTGCCACCGCAGCACCGCCCGGGCCGCTCTGAGGGGAACCACGCCCGCCCGCCATGGCGCCTCCGCCCGCCCCTTCCGCCCGCAGCCCCGCCTCGGCCCGGGACCCGCGGTAGGTGGTGGGCGGCCGCGGGCCTGGGGGCCGGGTGGTTCCCGCAGGGGGGCCCCGGGGGTGTGGATTCCTGCCACCCTTCCCTTCTGTATTTTTAATATTCGCGACAGCCCGAGTTCTGGGGGCGGGTGCGGCCCGCGCCCCATTTCCTGATAGATTCTGCTTTAAGCTGGGCTTTCCCCTCGACTACGTGTGATTTTTAAAGCAATACATTGAGTGACACACGCGTGTTATGGCCAAACCTGCCTTAATATCCCCCATCTGAACTTCAGCTGTTATCGTTCTCTGAGTTCAGTGAGAATTAAGTGCCTATGACACCACAGAAATAGAAAGTACTTCAGTATTTGGAAGAGGCCGCCGTGTAAGCGTGATGGTGGCTTCATGGTTACTAAATGATTAAATTTGCAGGATATGGGCCATATAAATTGCCTTGCAGTTTCCGGTTGCTTTCCTCATACATAAATTGCACAAAGTTCATGAACAAGAATAAAGATGCCATACACGGTTAGGGTTGCAGTGGGATATCTGTAGGAGCTGGGCATCTGCACTGAGTCTTGGGGAAGGTTTGTTAAAGCATAAATGCTAAAAAGTATTGTGGGCAGTTTTCCTTTTATTTTCCTGAGTATTTAATATTATAAGAAGACAAATACTCTGGCATTTCCTGCTTATTTTTGCATTTGACATGCAAGATCCCATTTGATCATGCAAGAAAGGAGTTTTCATTTGGTAATGCAAGAGAGTAGAGTTTTCAGTGTGGTCTGCCCTTTCCCACACGGATGTGGATGTAAGCTGAAGAGGGGCTTTTTTCCTTGCAGCATTTCTAATCTTAAAATGATGTTAGCCTGCTTCAGTGAGGGGGCATTCTCTGACAGGAGAAACCTGTAAAGTTCCTGCCTCAGCATCACTGACGGGCTCCCTACAATTATCCCCTTAGAAGTGCTTCCCCCTGCACTGTAAATGATGGATGTGACCTTTTCAATCAGATCTATACTACCAGATTTGCTGAGAGGTCATAAACTTCAAAATGGTCATTTGAATTTAAGTATTACCATTTTCTGGTTTTTAGTTCTGTTATCAAGAACTATTATTTAGTTCTGTTATCGAGTTCTATTATCTATTATTACCAATTTCTCCTGAAATTTGGTTTCATCCAAGCTCTTGGCTCTTCAGCATATTTTTCTTAAATAATAGTCAAAAATCTCATCACCTCTGTCTTCAGCAGAATGTAAGAATACCACTAGTTATTACACTAAGAAATACATATTAAATTACTGTACGATCACATACATCATTGTTTTTATTAAGCACTCAGTGTGTGTTCAGTGCAGCATAAACATTAAACAAGATTATTCTTCCCCTGGTGAATTAACAGTCTGAGAGATCTCCATAGGAAGGAGTACTGATAATATATCATTAAAACACCACCTTTAAATTAATCTCTTTTCGTTTCCTTGTGGTTAACACTCATTTGCTATTGCTCATGACTGGTGTATCCTGGCATGTCCTGTAGTGCCATTTGATGATGTGACAGGCCCCAGTTGTCCACTCTACTCCTCTGTGAGAAGTTCTTGTTCAGCACATGTGGAAGGAGAGCATGTGTCCCTGCTTCAGCTGCTGCCATACAAAGCCCAGCAGCATAGCTGAGACCCACCTTTGATGGTACTCCACGCTAAGACTTTGGTTGTATCAAAGCACAATTTTCTTC
The DNA here is from genome assembly GCA_008694505.1 of Cyanoderma ruficeps. Lineage (NCBI taxonomy): Eukaryota > Metazoa > Chordata > Aves > Passeriformes > Timaliidae > Cyanoderma > Cyanoderma ruficeps. The sequence continues at coordinate 10,513,672 of VZDJ01000594.1, read as the reverse complement.
TGCCACCTCAGCTTCCTGTGAGGACAGCTGGAAACACTCATGTCTTTAACAGCTGCAGCAAGATTCTGTGAAGCTCGTGTGTTAAAGCCCTGAGAGGAGAGTCTGCAAATGGAAAGAGTGGTGTCCAGTTTTCACTGATTTCTGTTGGATTTTGGTGCCTAATTCACTTTTATACCCTCATAGTAACATCATTCTAGGTGGGAATTCTGTAGCCAATAGATTTTTTTTTTTAAGAAGAGATTGGAGCTTTCCTGGGCAGAGCATGTAATATGGCTTGGATCATAAAAAGAACTGATCCTTCCCAAGGGAAGCAGGACTCTTGAACTGAATGAGTTTGAAAGTTTTAAAGTTTATTTGCTTATTTAAAGAGTCATAACATAGTCATAGGCCCTGAAACAATTTATGTCCCAGTTTCTGCTCTAGATTGAACATTATATTTGTCAGAGAAATTCCTGCAGAGACAGATTTTTAAAAGTAGCTGCTGAAAGCATGCTGCTTTCTGAAAATACCTTTTTGCAGAATAAGCTAGTATACTGCCTGGAAGTTGAAATCTGAAAGAAAAGAAAAAAAAATGTAGAAAAAACACATGCTGGTTCTTTTTGATTTTTGGTTGGTCAAGTTTTTTTTTAATCATGAGCTTGACCATCCATCAGAACAAACTCCTGAAGGAAAAACCTGTCTCCTGAAATTTTTCAAATGAAAAATGTGATCCTATTTTGAAAGTTGTAGTCCAGCTCAGCTTATTGAATTTAGTATTCAGGTTACTGATTAAAATTTTTGCAGCTGTACTGTAGAGGAGGTTGGCATAGACTGATCTAATTATCGGCTCTTTCTGACCTCAATACCTATAGACTGTATAGTGGAAGGCAAGAGTGGCATTGTGCCAGCAAGGACTAGACAAGTGTGTTGGGTAAATACAGGGTGTGTATTGATTGCTGAGGGAGGAGGAAGTGTGATGGCTCCAGTATTGTCTTTATTGCGGTAAATTGATTTACTGGAGGAAAGGGAGAAGTTAATTCTTCGTATCAATCATCCTGTGTTGCAAGGCCCAAAAATTATTGCCTATCTCTTCCTCTGTAAAGATGTTTTGCGTTTTGTTAATTTAAAAAAAACGTTTCTTTGATTATTGTGCTCTGCTTCTTCTCATGTTTTTTGCTTTAGTCATTTGGGGTTTTTTTAGTGCTCGAGAGATGACAGACCTGTCTATGCACACTTTAATTCCTGATTTTGTGTTACGAACAGGTTAGGATTTGACTATGGCAGTGCGGTTCCTGCGGAAGGCATCTGTGTGGTTAAAGAAGCACAAGATCACGGTGTTGGCCGTTTCTTGCATGGGACTGCTTGGCACTAACCTTTCCTATCACGTGTTTCCTGAGCAGACATTCAAACTGTTGCACGAGTGCTGGTCAGAGGGGCAGCCAGCTGAGCTTTCAGAGACACTCTGTGCTGTGTTTCAGGATGTCCTTCAAGATACTGGTGTAAAGTCCACTGACTCCTACAGAGCCTTTGCAGCTTCTGGCTTCCACCCTGTGAGTGCTGGAATTCCCTGGCTGCCCGCAGGCTCTTTGGTGGGCATCCCGCCTAACTTTGATAGCACAGCTGAGGATAAAAAAGGAATAGTCAACCATGTTATTGTAATAAATGGCAAGGAAGTAGACTGGGGGAGCAGTGAAGGCGTGGCTTTGAAGGAAGCTCTCACATTTTCCCTTAAAGCTCAGAAGTTTGCCATAGCCAGAGAAGTTGTGTACTTGCAGAGTGGCAGCCCTTTAGCAAGTGCAGTTGTGGCTCCGACTTGCTTGGCTGGGACATTTTTCTGTGGGAGTGCTCTAAAGCTGCTTCTGGGGTTATCCACGGGCCCCGTGGTCCTTCGTGGGCTCTGTAACCTTGTCACTGCCATGGGAGGACTGCTTTGCTACTCTGTCTCTTCTGACGCTGTCACCCATTACCTGGACTGCAGGGCCGACAGGAAGGCAGCCAGGCTTTCCCAGGACTACGCCAGAGGGGGCCTTGAATTTTATGATAAAATCTTGTCCCGCAACAGGATTTTTCGTGGTCTGATGGGCAAACAAGGGATGAAAATGTATGCCCCGAGTGGTAACCTTTTCCCAAGGCACTGGTTCAGAATGAAGTATACCCCATACACTTACCGGAGAACTTTGATTTTTAATATTTTAAGAGAGCTCCAGGCATCAGATGGGAGTGCTTGAATTTTAAACTTGTGAATTATGTATTTTGGAACACCGCTGCGCTGCTGCTTTTTTTTTTCCTTCTGTATCTTCATTAGAATTTTGGGGTTTATTTTTGCATATAGTTCGGGAAGAGTTATTGCACGTTTCTTGAATAAAGAATTCTCTTTTAAAATATTAAAGACTCGCTTCCTAAGTGCTCAGTTCTGTGTGCATCTCAAATCACAAGACTGCTGAGAAGGGAAACTTTTCAGACACTGGTGTGGAAGTTCTGCTGTGCTGCTTTGCCTTCCTGCCATTTCAGTCTGGCAAATTGGAAGGGGCAAGTTTTGGGATCATTTTCATTTAAACTGGGGTGTTTGCTGTTTCTCCTATGGAACAACACAAAGATATTTTAAAAAATGGGCAGTCTGTATCGTGTGGTTACATAAATATCAAGACACAGAGTGTTTCTGCTCTGTGTAAGTTTTTGTGCTGTGTATATTCTTCTGCTGCAATCACCATTTTTCAGTAGGAGACATCAGTTATGCTGCAATTCCTACCAGTACAGACAGATTATTACAGCCCATGCATCATTTGCTTAAATCTAGTTCTGCTCTCTTGAGGACATGGTGACTGCAGCATCACTGTGAATGTTTCCCAGGAGTGGTAGTATGTAACAGGACAGTCCTGGGTTGGTTGTTTCCTCACAAGTGGGATAAGCATGTTGAGAAAAGGTTTTCCTGCTTGCTTTGGTGTAATTTTTTGTTTCATTTAAAAATATGTGTAGATGTATGTCACCTCTTACGTCAGTAAAGGCAAGGTATGAGACATAAGTCTGGCATTTGGTGCAGAAACTGGTGAGGTCTTTGATGAAGGGTTGCCAAAGGAAATTATTCTCCTGTATCCAACTGGCTTCAGAAGATTTTGTCAGGCAGGCCAAGCTTTGCCCAGGATTACTGATCTTCTGGAGCAGTCTTTACTGCATGGGCAGTAAACTTTCCACTATAGCCTCACCTTGATTTTCAAGGTGATATTTCTCAAACTTTGTGGTTCCCTCTTTTCTATGTTTCTATTTCTGTTCCAGTAGCTCTCTCTGGTGACATCAGAGTAGTTCTCCTCACCCCTGTCGACATTCTTACCAGCAACTTCTATTATTTTGTGTCTTCTCAGTCAGAGATGTGCTCTGAGCATCCTCTCTGCCCTGGCTTTATCCTTTCTTCATCTGCTACAATAAGAACTGTCATGCCTGTGTTTGCTCTAAGCATTACTGAGTTCTGTTTTCCTTTTGAATCACACGGTGACATAAAATTGATACTCTGGCTGCTGAAGCACTGCTGCTGCTTTCCATTGCTGAAGCCATGTGCATGAGATGTTTGAGTTTCTGCTGAAGTAATCTGTGCCCTGTGGTTCTGAAACATCACCTATTGCTTGCACTTGTCTTTGCCTCATCAGGTCATGAGATGCCTCTCTGGTGCTTTTCTGACTGTAAGGCATAAGGCTATTGTTTTTGTGTCCTTTGTGAAAGTGTTTGATAAAATTTCCTGGTCTGTGGAATAAAAAGAGACTTTACCGGCAGGTGTCTTTAAAATCTTTGGGCTCATTTTTTTTTTACTGGTCTTCCAGGTAAATCCAATATAAAATGTCAGAGAAGTTTATTGGTAGAGTGACACAGTGACTCAAGACTGGAATATAATTCCTGGTTTATGTAGCCTGTGAGTTCAGTTCATCTTCATGTTACTCCTTCAGACAAGTCTAAATTCCATGAAATATTCCAAGAGAGAACTTGGCCCACTTGGTTTATGTGGTTGAAAGAGCTGCTGCTACATATGAAGAGTGCAGAGAGGAAATCAAGGCCTTCTTGGACATTTACAACAAGCAGCAGTTTAAACAAAATGAAATTAAAGTAATCTACTTGTCTTTTACCACTCCTTACTGTTGCTTTTCATCAAGATGCCTGCAGCTAGTGTAGTTGACATTCTCAGGGTGTAAAGCCCCAGTGATGCTAATGGGTTTTGCAGTTGTGCACTTCACTTGACTCTAACTGCAAGATTCTCCATGAAGCTCCACATATCTATAAATCTATAAAGAGATGGCACACCTATCTATATTTACCTTTCTTTATACTTGCTGTGGCACATTGGTGTTGGTAAGGAAGAGCTGGCTAGCATCAAGACACACGCCCCTTCTTTCCAAGGACAGATTCTTGCCAAGGGCTTACACACCTCCATCTCTATGACACTAAGCACAGTGTCACACTGCCAATCTAGGGAAAACAGGAATTGCAATCACAACTGCTAAGTAAGACTTCTCTGAACTTTGGGAATGTGCAGGTTGTCCTGGAAAAGGGGTGTGTGTGTGTGTGTTGCCAGGTATTTGTTGCTTGCAAGATCACCCTTGCTATTTGGCAAGTAAGAATAGCACAACTCAAATACGTGGCCATGACACTACTCATGAAAAGTCTTTTATTATACTGTAGATGTTTTCCTGTAGGGTAGAACTGTCACTGAAATCAAACATGAACTCCACATACTGGTGATAAAAATGGTCTGGTTTTGAGAGTTCACTGGAAGTAAGGATCCCAGAATTGAAGGTGGAAATGCTCCATACTAAGAATAGTCTGATGTGGAAAAGCAAGTTCATTCAGTGGCCCAGAAAAGGCCAAACAAATCAGTTTGTAAATCATGCCAGTAAACAGCCTCCCTCAGCTCTGAAGTTGAAAATCTGATGAATTTGAAGAACTTGTTTTAGTATTAGCTGGCTTGTCTTTTGCTGCTCAGACAAGGCAGACTTTGTACAAATTTTTGTGTAGAAAAGTAACAAAAATGTTAAGCTAAAAGAAATTGCTAGGAGATGTGAATAAAAGAAGTATAAGTTTAGAAACTAAAAGCAGAGGTGTCAATGGAATAATGAGCTCTCACAAAAAAATGGATACTATCTAGAGATATGAAGCTCTCTGTCAGGTAAAGTGATTAAAGGGTGAAGAAGTATGAGTAGCAAATGACCAAAATGAGTTGCTAGTTTAAATTTAGATAAAATCTAGTTTAAAGGGGGATTTGCTTGACTGGTTTATTTGTGTTATTATCCTGAATGTTCTAGGTAAGTGAAAAGAAAATGATCCTTGTAACTTCTTTTTTATATAAATGTAACTCTTGCTGCTACATAAAGCTTTAGTGGGTGGTGCTGCAAGAGATGAGGGTCACTAAGGTGCTTTGCTCAGAATTCTCGCTGCAGTGCAAGAAATGTACTCCAGGGCCTGAGTCACATATTTTTTTATCCTAAAAATTGCAATTTCTCATTGTGGAGATACCTTCAGCTTGTTTAATGGTCAAAACCATAAAGTTGTCAGAAAAGAGCAAGAACTAGACAGTTTTCTTGAAGACAAACAAGCTGTGGAACTCATCTGATTACAGCAATTCCTGAATCAGCTGCTATGGGTATCTGGCTTCTCTAGCACTTCACAGGAAGCAGGAGCTTCAGAGAGAAGGAAATCTCCACCCAGGTGGCATGTGAGTAAAGTATGTGGACTTGCCCAGAGGGGCTCAGTTGATGTGTAGTGTTCCTTTAGAAAACAGCCTTTTTTACTACAGTAGAGCCACCCCTTTTCATATTACAGTGGTTTCCAGAGTGTGACCGATAAGATGAGAGAGCTGACTGCAGAGCTGTGGAGCTTCCTGCCCTGCAAGAGGTGGTGTTGGGAGAGGTGATGCTGGGGAGAGCCTACTGCTGTCACTTTGCCCTTGGCTGTAGCAGTTATGAAACAACCACAGGGACAAAGTGTAGCTTGCGAATTTGAACGTATGAATCGAATCACCGCGACTGAAACACAGGTGGCTTTCACCAGAGGAACAAATGCAGAGGATCCATCAAGGAGGGAATACTGCTATGTGCAGTATGTGGGCTGTATCCTGCAACTGTTATCTGCTCCTGTTCATTAAAACCTCCATGTAGCAGGTGTGATTACATTAATATAAAAATAAGTAAGTTGCAGACAATCTGCTCTCCATGCATCCAGGCCCTCCTTGATTTCACTCATCTCAGCTGGAAGTGTATATTATTGAAAGGCAGAATGCCTTTGAAGCAGAAGAATGCTAATGTAGGAGAACATACTTAAGATCTCGGAATAAGGAGGACACCTTCAGGAGGAGAGAAATTTGGTTGTTGTCAAAACCAGACTTCAGAACAGAAAAACAATGTCATTATTCTCCAGGTGTGTTAGAGAAATTAAACTGAAGGCACTGAAAAATGGCTTACGGATGTTTCACTGGGCATCTTTTTCACTGAGAATATATTGGTTTGTTAAGCTGAAATGAGTATATTCAGGCTGCTCGAAATTCATAAAGTGGAGAAAATTACTAAAATTTGGCTGAGAATGAGTCTGTTTTTCCCATCTGAAAAAGCACAAGCCAAACTCTTGAGCTTCCTAGCCAGAAATGAACACTGAAATATTTCTGCAGTTGGAAGTTTTACTTTACTTGGTCTTACTCTCCTTAGTAAGACCAAGTTTGCTGAAGTCTACCAGGTCTCCACTTTTTAGCGAAAGAGTGATCTTAAAAACTCAGTTTTGTGTCCAAAAATTCACTTTAATAGACACAGCCAGGCCAGATGTATATTTTTTTGACTCCTACTTTAGTTTTTCCGTAGAAAAAAACATACTTCTTAATAATTTGTCATGCTCTCTGCTTGTTTTGAAAAAATAATTGTCCCCCAAATCATGCTTACAGGAGAACTTTCTCCTGTTTAGGGGTTGTTGTTTTTTTTTTCTTTCCCCGTGGCTGAATTTCCATCATCTGGGCAGCTGGTTCCTTTTCCAGTCCTGACCTGGATTCTCAGAATCACTTTCTACTTCAGTCTGCAGGAGCGTCACCTTGTTAATGTGCTCAAGGTGTTAACAGCTTCTTTCAATATAAATGAGTAACAGGTGAAGCTGAAGCTGTGTCCTCCTTTGTGTATGGCAAAACTGCTTCTGTAGAAGTCTTGCCAAACAGCACATCTCATTAGGGTGACTAAGAGTACTTAGAAAACATAAGACATTGTGAGCCTGATCGCAGGTTCACAGTTTCAGCAGTTCTTGTGTAGTGAACATGAAGAAAGGAAATGCAGTATCCAAACAACTTTCATCCAGTAACTGTCTCGTGGTCTAGTGCAGCCCTGCTGACCTCTGGAAGCTTTGTTTCTATCATATGCTGGAAATTTTCCAGTGGGAATGTTGTTGTTTCTTCATTCTCTGTTTCATTTCCCCTTGCTCTGTTACTCTAATTGCCTCTTCTGCCTGCTGACTCATCCTACAAGCTGCTTTAGCTTGCTCAAGCAAGATTTGTGAACTTTTAAGTGCTCGCTTGCTGCTTGCACTTGCACCTCCTACTTTTTCCTAAATACTTACCTGCCAAAGACCACAGCAGCTTCAATTCTCATGTGTTTTACTACATTTAGTCTACATTTTTTTTTCAGGGAAAAGTGCTTTTTGACTACATGAAAAATAGGCATTGTGGTTAAAACCTTTCCTATTTTGCCACAAGAAAAGCATTTAATGTTACTTTCAAATTTTCCACTTAGCATTACTTTTTAAAAGATGTATTTCTTATTTGCTGGCACCCAGTTCATTTTTGATCTTATTTTGCCTCCGTCACTTTTAAAATGCTGCTATTCCCTTTAAGTCCTTAGAAACTTTGTTTCCTGTTCCTGAAAATTGCAGGATATTTCATATACTTCTAGGTGAAGTATTATGAGTTGAGAAATTATAATTAATGTAGTGCTATTAGCTGCTTGTACTTTGTTGACTTAGCTCAGGCACATCCATGTGCTGGCTTTGAGAATTGTGGGTTCTTAGGTTGCTTATATTGCCAGTTACACTGAGCACTTTATAGATGGGTTTTAATCACCTGCCACTGAGCAGCAGCAGCAGAGGGGTCAGGTTTTGTCTGCTGAAAAGAACGCTTATTTTGACAAAATATTTTGAATGAGTCTTGCAATGATGAGGGGTTTGGAACGAGGAAGAAAAGCATCGGCAAAGCCAAGGAAAATAATCCCACATTCCTTACATACTCTAAGTCTCGATGTTGCTACAGAGATGTGTACTGCCCAAGAATTGCAATACACTTCTGCAACCAATTGCATCTGATCTCTGGGTTATCTGCTCAGTGCATCCTCAAGTATCACCTTTTCCATCCCTTCCCAGCTCCTTGTATGCAGGCCTGTTCCAGGTACTCCAGGTAACACAAAGCTGCTGCTTCCCTTACCCAAAGCAATTCCCCTTGAGCACTCCTTTGCCCTGGAAGCAGTTGCTGCTCTGGCACTGCAGATTTCACTGGAGCAGGCCCCGATTTAAAGGAGTTGAAAACTCAGTGTGATGATTCTCTCTCCAGTTTGCACTGAGCTACATGTGGCAGTTCAGTACCACACTGGGTCTACCAGGTATGCTGATTCAAAGGGTCCATGCTACTGCTTATTTCCAGCCAGAGGAAATGGAATTTTGCAGAGTTCCGTTATCATAAATATAATTGTAAATATCAATGTGAATTGGCTAAGACTGAAGCCGTAATTATAAAAATCAAAAGTAAATATAAAAATCAAAAGTGGAATTTTAGAAGTGAAAACTAGTAAATTACATCACTGTAGCTATTAAGAGATTTAACTCATGTGGAAGTAAAGATAAAGCTATAATCTGCATTACTATTTTAAAGATATATTGATTCTTAAATTACTATGCAATGAAATACTGGATTAATTTCTCAGGGAAGACTGAAAATTAAGATCAAGCCATGTTGTGAATAACAAGCCTGGTTTTTAAAAAAAACACTTTTCCCCCATTTTTTATTCTTCTATTTTGAGTAGACTGGAGGCATCTATATAAATTTTTCAGACAACGGAGCAGGGTAAGAATTACTCTGTAGAAAGTTTTCCTTGTAAGATCCTTTCTCATTTGGGATGAGTTTCACTGCCTCCGTGATCGTGTTTTAAAAGCATGTTATATAATTCTCTGTAGATACCCATAGACAGATGTATTTATGGTTTTTGGAAACTTCATGTAATTTAGGCATAAAACTTGAAGTGTGTTTTATAGTTCCTCATTAATAATAGTTGAGAATTATGCTCATCTAAGGCAGCACACATAAATTCTTAATGTTCACACATTCATTATATGCCTGTGATGGTTAGAAGTTGCCATAAGAAAATAAAAGCCAGTGATCCCAAAGTTTATTATTTATATATATTCTTTTAAGCAATTTGGAAAATTGTGTTCATCCCCTAACAGTTATTTTCCTTTGATTTCCACATTCTTCACTTTAACCTAAAGATATCGTACTGAATATTGAAAAAATCAAACTTTTTATTGAAGTTTTCATTAAGCATGGCAGCACCTTATAAAAGGAAATGCTGAATCCATCATTTTATGGAAGTTATAAATTCAGGTAGTTTCTTTGCAATCACAATTTAGAAATCCTAATAGTGTTTGCTTGTATCATATTTGAAGAGAGCTGTGCACAGTTGCAGATGGCTGGATGAAAACTTGGCATGTGTATGATGGCTTTACACTTGTGAAGCAGGTGAAAAGGCAAAGGTTTTTTTTCTTGCTTTTCTGGCCAGAACATAGTTTATGTGTTGCAAATTGAAGTCATGCTTTAGCACTTGCAAATTGAACTGTAAAAACATTTCTTTCAATTTTTTTCTTACTTTCCAGCAGCAGAACTGGATATGTAGAGTCATGGAAATGATCTGAGAGCGAATGAGAAGAGTAATTGGGGTTTTCTACATATTAGGGATTTCTTTCAGTTAGTATTAAAAAATCTCTGCTGAAGCCTCATGATAGATGAATCAAAACAGGTACATTTCTTCTAGAGTCACATGGTGACCAGTCCTTTTTTTCTGCTTATGCAGTGAGCCAAAAAAAAAAAAAGTAACCAAACCTGGTGCCATGTTCAGAACAAGCAGTTCAGCTGGCATGCACATTTATTATTTCCTTCATCCAGAGAAAAATTCGCTTGCGTTGCAGAAGGGTTATGTGAAAATACCAAAGGGAAGTTTACCTGTAGCACGGATTTCCTGAATTTTACCACGGTTGTCTCTGAAGTTTCTTTTATTCTGAGGCTGGAAGAAGATTTGCTGCAGCTTTGAGCTCTGCAAAAATGTGCGTGTGCATGTTCCAGAATCAAATATGTCCAAATTTTTTCTCCTTTTACTGAACATTGTCACCTTGGACTTTCCAATGTGATGTCTGGTGTGAAATAGTTGTTCCTTAGCTGGTTTTTATGGGTGTTGGATGCATGTTGGCTTCAGCTGAAACTATGAAAGCTTCTGGAAAAGAACAGACCTACTATGCACTAGTTTTCTTTCATGGTGTTGCTCTGGTTTTAATCTTAAAGATTTTCTACTGAATTTTGCTTTGAATGGTACAGAGTGAGCCAATACTGATGGCCAAATCCAACAGAGGTGCTTGCCTAAAACCAGCAGGAGGCATGGCTGATGATGTGATACAAATTGGAAGTTAGGAAAGGTTCATCACCCCAGCAGGAGCACCTCTGCTGACTTGGCAGGCAGAACACAGCACAGGTCTGGAAGTGACCTGGTGCTGCTGCTGACCAGTGGAGATTCCTGCTCAGCCACTGGGTCACTGCTGCTGGGGAGGGGATCAGACTGTTCTGTGCTCTAAGCCACACAAAGCTTCACTGCTAGGATCAAACCCATCACCACTGGGATCTGGGGTGTCCTTTTAACACATGGCTGGAGGAGGTGACATTGTGCCCACTGTGTTGTGTAACATGCTAGCGTGCATGTTGAGGATATAGATCTGTGCTGAATCGTCTCTTCAGGCTTATGATTTGTAGATTTAAACCATAATCTCCTGGAGATTATATGAAAGAGGGGGCTGCAGGCACAAATGGATGAAGGGGATCCCTATGTCATGGTGCAGGAGGAAATTTAGGAATTGTGGCTCTGGAAGAGGAAGAGACAGAGGGAATATTATGATAGGTTATATAGAATGAGGACTGAGATACTTGTATCATGCAATCCAAGGAACATTTGCATGACATTCATTATAGCTAATGTGGAAAGTGTTTAACTCCTTGGGAAATAAGGGACTGAAACCAAGTAATCCCACAAGGTGGATGACCTAACCACAGAGCACTAATCGGGTTTTCCTTGGACAGATTATTTTCAGCAGTGTAGAACTGTGTCACCTCTGCCTCCTTCTCAAGTCTTACTTTGCCTTGGGTTTTCTTTTTATGTTGGCTTCCTAGAAAAGAAAAAAAAAAATCAAACCAACATTTTCATTGCTACTAAATAGGTTATGGAGAGCAAAAAGACTGCTAAATTTTTTCATCATGATCAAAAACCCCCTTTCTATGGACTTTGGCACAGAAATATTATCACCTCATGCGTCTTTTACAATTTTCCATCTTTTAGTACCTTTTAGTACTTCGTAATTTCCTTTGGGTTAGTTTCTATCCAGGCTATCAAAGAGCATGCAATATAAATTTCTTATTGCATGAACAGGTTCCATGAAAAGCAATGTGTAAAATACAGATCATGTTGTAGCTGTTTTATTTTCTTGGTGTTTAATGTGCGCATCTATCACACCATCATAAAATCATCGCACGTTTTGTGTCTCAGCTATTAAAAGTTTTCCTCCCTGCAGTTGGTGGATGGGTTCATGGGCTGTCAGCTATGAAACAGTGATTCCCTAGCTTAAAATTTACCCTGTTCTGCTCAATGTCCCTATAAATAATTTAAGGAAAATCACAAACTCAGAAGTTTTCCCCTGCCCTGTTTCTGATGATAAATAATATTGTGGACCAAAGAGCAGTGGTTTGCCAGGCAGAGAACATCCAGGGTAAGCCTCTGTGTGTCAGATGTGCACTTTGTGTCCCTCTTGGCAGGCAGGCAGTCACACGAGCACTGGCAGCAAATCAGTGATGAGCATATGCACTTGAGTAATTCCTGCCCAGTGGGGATAACACTTGACATTCTCTCTGAAAGAGAACTTTTTTTAGGAATCCAGCAAAGCGCAAAGACTTTGAGGACATGACTGCTTTTCCTGGAATTAAGGAAGGCTGAATTGAGTTGCAGGCTGAGATTCTTTGGTTCACCTAATGTTACATCTGCCATGTATAATTCTGGGTTTTTAAGTGCCAAGGCCATGCTGGTAGGAAAACTAGTATCTAACTTGAGGGCTTGATTAATGAGAGTCAAACCAAGGGGAAGGGAGACTGGCCCAAGGTTGCTGTCATCTATTAATTAGACCAAAATTAAGTCTCCACACTGCGGCAACTCTGAATTATTTAGTCACCACAGATGGACAGGATGCCATTTGAGTCAAGAGAGTTTGGCTAGAAACTGCTGTCAGAGATCTGGATTTGCTTAAAGCCTGGTGTAAGGCATATGCAGCAGGTGTCTTGTCTTGCCAGCTGAGCCATTTTCTTTTTCTCGTGGGGCTTTGGCCCTTTAGAAGCATGTTGGTCTCTCAGAAAGATCTGAGTGACCCTCTTCTAGGAGGCAAGACTTATTTGTGCCACGTTTGCCACTCGAGAAATAGAGTAGTTCCGAGGTGCCTACCATGTTCTGTCCCTAAAAATTTCTGTTTGTTCAATAATGGGAAAAGATGATCAGCATAGCATTGCTATTACTCTGTGGTATCTGTTGGCCAAGCAAATGGTACCATAGCCTTGATGTGTATATTATCTTCAGCCACCTCTCAGTTTGAGCTTCCTCTGCATCATTTTGAAAAAAATAGGGTTTTAGCCACTTGCTACAGAAATTGCCTACAGAGGAGATCTCAGGGGTTTATGTTTTTGGTGAGAAGTGCATAAGAAAGAGAAGAAAATATTTGAGCAACCTGATACCTTGGTAATATGCTAATGCTTAGGTCGACCCAATGCCTTCATCCAGACTGTGGTGGGTGTATCTGCAGGCTCTGGAGAGCAGAGCCTGCTGGCCTCCCTGATCAGATACAATTGCAATCCTGCAGGGTTTTTAAACCTGTATTGTGGGTGAATACCCCCCTTCAGGTCTGCAGTGTGTTTTAATATACATCTTTATGGGGATTTTCATCAACAGAGCCACTCCGTGGCTTTGTCAAATTCTACTTGAGGGGTTTTTTTTTTCTTGCCTTTTTCCTGCCTTCAAAATTATTATTTTCCCTACTCTCTCATTACTCATGCATTAATAAATTTAGCTAAACAGATCGATTTTATTATGCTACATAGGAGTATTTTGCAATCAAGCTTATGTGATGTAGAAAAATTACCAAATATTTCTATTTTTTGTTTTCTGTCTCTGAGCCAGCTTCTCATTGATTGACATCCCTTGATCATTTACTCTTCAAAAGCAGCTTTTTGCTAGGAGAATATAAACTTCCATTAAAATAATTATATTCATTTTCTGATCATTGTTTTGTTTACTAATTGAAGAAATCACAGCAAAGCATCACTTTTTGTAGAAAAGCCTTATTGTATAACCCCAGCCACAAGCACTACGTTTTTGAAATCTTTAGGTGATTAAAATTAGCATGATTGTATTATTTGTGGTGGAATAACACTGATGTGTGAGAATCTCTATTGGCAGTCACCATAAATGGGTAGGAATTAGCTAAGAAGTGAGGCAGGGGCATCAGAAGGGACAGGTGGTTCTGCTGCATGGTAAAATTGAATATCTGCTTTTTTTCAGACAGTTTTCTTCTATGGACATAGATTTAACATTTTCTGTTTCTTATTGATTCCCTGAGAACAGCAGCTTCATATTGGGAAAATAATTTTTTTTGTTCAGATTCCCACAATCAATTAATTATTTGGTATTTGAGAACTCTGATATTTCATAACCAAAAGTGACAGGGTAGGAGTGAAGAGAAGTCAGAATACGTGGTGCCACAGCTCATGTAAACTTAGGTATTATAAAAAGGACGATTTAGTTGAAAATAATGCAAAATCAATTAATTTGTTTTATACGTTTATTGTGTCTGTAGGGCATAAATCAAGTGTAACATTTATTTTCCAGTAAAATACTGAAATGACAACATTTCCACGTGTGTGTATGTTAGAAGCAGGTCAGTTTTTAATTATGAACTAGAAATTCAGTTAGTCTAAATTGAATTGGCAGTGCCCCTGACCTCAAAGCAGAATGGGATTTGTGCACCATCAACCTAAAGATCCTGTATTTGGTCTGGTTTGTTTGTTGACTGGTGTTAACAAAAAATAGTATTATAGGAAAAAGCATTTTGTCCAGTTAAGTATTCATCACCAAATTGGTTGCTGCCATCCAAATTTCCAAGTATCTCATGTAACTTCACTCCTATGTGAGAACAGGGATATCTTCTATTTGGAGATGTTTGTCTGATGTCTGTCCAGCTTATTTAATCTTTCTTGTATAACAGAGGACCACTAACATGATGTAGTTTTCTGGACAGGCAGAATCCACTTTCCTTATGCAAGTATGTTATTCAGAGTCAACAAGAAGTAGAAAGGTTGCAGTGGAAAAGTGTTGCTAGCTTGAGCGCTCAGAGACAAAAGGGTTTTGCTGCAGAACAGTAAGAGAGCTTGAGACTGTCTAAAACTATAATCTTTTAATGTGCTAAATCTCAGTTCCCTAAACTCAGTCTTTTTATATTATGGTAAGCTTGTCGTAACTTGCAGATGTAGGCTGGTAAATAGTGTGTCTTTAGCAAATATTAGCAAATAGGAAAAGAAAATTAAACCTTCCCTGTCAAATTTTTTCTACTTAAACTTACTGGGAAAACACAAGATGGCATGAACTGTGAAATACCAAGACAGCAAATTTAGTTCAGCTTTTTCCTGGGCACGAATATTCAAGGACACTGAAGCCTTTCTGCTTTAATTCTGAAAAAGATGCAGACAAAGTAAATACTAGGTTTGTACTCATTTCTTTTCTTTAAACATCAGATATCAAGGCTCTTGCCAGTTTTTATTTTGGAAAGCCCAATTACCAGGTTTGCTTGCCAAGGCTGTAGCGAAACATCATTTGTTGGCAAGATGGACTAGATGACATAATGTTCATGGTTGTTCTTTGCTGCAGCTTCTTTATTTCTGCTGAAGATTGCGGCACTGTTGTTTTGAGGTTTTGTTACTGCTATTGTTTCTTGACAACTGAAGTTAAAGCTACTTGCTTATAACAAAATAAAGTACATTGTATTTGAAAAATATGAGCATTTATTAAAGCTCTATTCATAGGGTTTGGATGTCTGTGGGCCACATTTTCAAAGGTGCCTAAAAACATAATAAACACGTAGAGAAACATGAAGTGACTGAGAGGCTAAGTGATAATTTGCTCTTTGAACCCAATCTCCTGGTAATGAATGTTTCTCGCCTGAGCAAAAGGATTTGGAAGAACAGATTTCCACCTATTTTTACCACGTGAGAAAAATCTATTAATCTCTCTCCTCTCTGCAGGATTGCTATAAATGCACCAAACCATGAAGTTAAGTGTTTTTATACCTTGTAATGATAAATTGACCATGTTACTGTTCTTCTTTTAAAAGCAGGAGCTATATAAAGCACTTTTTCAGGAAATTAGCTCTCTCCTCATTAAGCTAATCTTTTGCCCCAGAACATGGAGTATTCCAAATGTTCACAATTGCTAAAGCATGCTCTCACCATTAAGCCGTTAATGAAGATACCTAAGAGATACCATTACAGTCATTACCTAGTGACAAGATATAAAATTATTCTGATACTTCATCTCTTAAGCTGAATTCTGTCCTCATTTGGTGTTTCGTTATCAAGATAGGAATTAAAATAATAAAGTCAGGGTATAGCAAATTTGTTTCTGATTTTGAAGCCATATGATTTCATGATGGTAACTGCTATAAGCAGAAGAGTGGCAGTAAATAAAAATGTTAAAGAATTCCTATGGTTATTGTTCTAAAAGACATGACGTAGGTGAAGGGAAAATTGCCTAAACTAGAACCGGATGATCACCATTCACATTGGCCGTCACTGTACCACAGGATCCTATCCTAATCTCCCCTCTCTACATCACCTGGGATTTAGATCTGGCCAGAACCTGTGCTGCTATTATCTTTCCTTTCTCGTCACACCAGGGTTTTCTTTTAAAAGTAGCTATGAATTACATTTTTCTATGTTCAAAAATTACAAACTCATAAATATCTGACTCTTATCTGGCTGATCAGAGATCACAACAGACTTTTAAGTAGCTGGCAGAGTAGACAGAGACCCTGTTCTGTGAATTTACTTTCTGTTTTTCTTATTTATTTTGAGGACAACGCACTAATGTGCATTATATTTAAGTAATGTGTGCATGCGTTCAATGTGTTTATTTTCTTTTGCTTCAGCTGCAGTGATCAGCAAATGCAAGTGCAAAGCTGTGTACAGGTAAATTGTAATGCTAGTAAATGGTTTGCCAAAGCCTCATTACTGGGAGGAAGCAGTAATGCCAATTTGCAGTTAGAAGCATTTTTTAAGTAGCATTTCATTCTAGCAGAAGGGAGCTTGATCTGCTGCAGGAGAGCAACATCTGTGCACACACTGTAGGGTGCACCTGCACCAGCATTTCAGTTTGGCTCAGGAGCAGGATTTCGAAATCTCTCTCTCTAGCCTGTTTTGAATAGTCCCTCTAAACTCTGCTGGGTCTGACTCCCCATCACCTTGGCTGGTTATCAGTGTCACCCCAGAGCCCCCATGTCCCTTCACACCCCACGCCAGGCCAACAGCGTGGCCTGTAAAAGCCTTGCTCCAGAGGGCTGCAGCACAGCCACCACGATATTTCACCTGGTGTATTTGAAAAAAGCCAGCTCCTTGTTGTTGGCATTGCCATAGTAGCAGTAATAACAGTAATAAGGATAGTAATGATGATGTCTCACAATAAGAAGGGCCATCCTGTAATGTGTGCATGACCTTTCTAAGAGGGAGGGAGCCCTGATCATTATGGACACAAGCCAGCCTGTGCCTCCAGGAGCTGGGAATCACTGGCCACATTTTACCTCACAGTATGCACATCTTGTCTATAATTTATAAGAAGAAATACTTTCCCTGAAACTTAGGAAGTCCAGGCTGTCCACGAGGTTTTACACCATGAAATGCCAGGGCTGTCCTGTTTTGGCCACTGATGACAAAGGTGAATTTTGTTCATGGTGATGTTGTGTTCATATTTTGAAATTTTGAGGAAAGGAGACAAAAGGAGCACTTACATACCTTGGGGTTAAGTCTTGAAGAATATTTGCATGGCTGGAGAATTATTTATAGAGTTTGTGTATTTACAGTCTTGCAAGAGCAGCATTTGATCAGAAATTGGGGACTCATTGCAAGCAAATGTAAATTGGTCAAAAAATAGACAAGAAAATATGAGATTGAGTGTATTCAGACATTAAAGGAATAAAAGGGCAGAAAGATCAAAAGGAACATAAAGAATGACAGTCAAAGGAATAAGGATGGATCAACCAATATATATGCAATGACTTCCTATTTTGAACTTTTGAGTCACTTTTCCTTTGTTTCCTGTGTTTCTTTTATCTTCATGTTGATGGCAGAAATATTGTGATAGCACAGAGGTCCACTTGTGTGCAAGAGCTTGTAGGTTTGAAGCTGAAATTACAAGTACTTGGGGGCTAACACCAGGTCTGTTTATTAGCTAGAGAGAAACAAGCTCCATGAATACCATTTATTCATTTAAAATGAATAAATAACACAAAGGAAATTGATTTGGAAATAACTATTCAAAGGAAGAAAGTGCTAATATTTCAGTGCAACATTTGCATGAAGAATTATTTGCAGTGTTATTCAAACATATATCAAGGTACTGAATAAGGAAAATATTTATCCATAATAAGTATTTGATAAAAATATTGCCCAGCTTTGCAATGAATAATTCAGTCTGCATTAGTAAGACGTGCATGACTCTGCACATTATTCATATCTTTATAAATGCTGTGGTAAATTGCTATAGGTTAATAGGTACTTATATCTTTTTCTGTGTAGAATGCTATTACATCAAATTTCTCAAAGGAGCTGAGCCACCCAGAAGTTAAAATATGATAATGAGCTGCAGATACTAAATCTGTGTGTAAATCAGGCCATGGCAATGTTAGTCACAGGGAGGCTGTTTGGGACTGGCATGGAGGGATAATGCAGCAGCCCAAAATAGGGACTTGTTCTGTAGGGCTCTGTGTGTATTTATTTCACCCTAAATATCCTTTTCTTATCAATACAAAAGGCATGTTTTAAATGGATACAGTTTAGTGTTTTAAAGCTGATTAGAATCTGAACAGATTGCTGATGGGAAATACCAAAAGATGGATAAGACTGATTACTGGACACTGTGATGAAAGATGGCAAACCCTTGTGAAAAACAAGACACAATAAAAGAAAGCTCACTCAAAAAGATCTCCCCACCATGTTTCTACTTCTGTTTCATTATAATTGACATTTAGGCAGGCAGTGGGAGTCAAGCAATGTAAATAGCTGTGAATCTGGCATCCTGTTGTTAAGCCCTGGACAGGCAGTGAACAAACCCATGTTCCAAGGCACAGAGATGCACATGAGGTATGTGTAAGAGAAATATAAAAATAGATTGTGGAACAGTAATAACGTTTCCTTTAGATTTAGCTTTTTTAAAACCTCGTCATTCTAAAGCAAACTGCAGTTGCTTGATTCCAAAAACTGTGTGCTTTCTGAGAGGATTTGAAGTTAAGCTGGTTCAATTATTCACCCTCTGACTTCAAAGAGCTCTCTAGACTGTGGCAACCAATATGCCTGGTTAAAAGTTTGCATCTGTTGTAAAGCAGTTTTGATAATACAGCAGTCATATTGCCATAACGAAGATATATTAATAATAGAACATTAAGAAATTGTTGTATCTATTTAAATGTCTCTGCTTATTTTATGCACATCCTAACATATTTCTGTACATTGAACTATCCCGTGACCTCAGAGTGGGGGTGCACACATTGTGCTAGTGAAACATGAGTTATTTTATCAGGAAGCCAGGCCTTGAAGTTCCCTGAAGAAAAGCAGGGCAATACAGTGCAGGGCACCAAGAGCACAGGAGAACGATGTCAGCAGGGCCTTGAAGGCACAAGACATTACCAGAAGCCGTAAATACATGTCACAAGTAGTAAATTACTTTTCTCATGAGAAATGAAATCTTGAGAGCTGGGTGAAACCAGTTTTAGGGCCTAACTGGGACATGTGTTGAGTTGTGTAACAGCCTATTGCAGCTGGCTGGCAGCACAGGTGGAGGCTCCTGTAGATGGAACAAAAGATTGCAACAAAACCAACTAGTCACACAGGAATCTTATTTCAGAATTGGGTATGCAAATTGATCACTCTGATATCCTCTATGGATGCATATGTAAAATTATTTTGTCATTATATTTGCTCTAGTGATGCATTGCTTTTCTTTGGTTTGAGGCTTTGGTTTGATTTGGGTGCAGAAATCTGTACATTTTGGTTTTTCTTGGGAAACAAACATCTAACTGCTGTGTTGCTTAAAATATCTTTGCTTTATACAAAGCTTGCAGACCTTCATCATCCCCGATGATGCCATTCCATATGTCCAATTCTAGCATAACTGGCATTGTAAATCACTGGAAAAGACTGCAAGAAGCAGATATGTTTAGACATAAAATATGGGTTTACAGCCTATATGGCCTTTGTAGGAACAAGATTGTTGTGACTGATTTTTAAGGTAAAGAAAATTCATGTGCCTTTTCTGCCTGCTTTTATTTTGTGCTGACATAGGCTGATAGAGCCAATAAATAAATAATGTTTACACAAAGCTGTACTAGAATCATGTAGGTTTTATAGCATGGTCACACCTGAACAGCTTGATGATGCTGAGTATGTAAATTAAAGATGTTCTTGCTGCATAAAAAGATGCTGCATGTTGTAAGTGACAAAGCTGAAACACTGACTTACAAATTAGCCATGCCATCCGGTGAGCTTGTTAAGCAGCATCCCCTCAGGAGACAGCAGTAAATGTGAATGATCAGCCATGAATCCACTTAGTGGATATCCTGTAAGGATTCATTTTAAGCCCACATTTTTTATCTGTAGACAGTTCTGAAAAACAGTATCTGTGAAATGATTCTTTAATGCAGACATTTGGTACAGGGCTGGTGTTACAACTCCAGGATTGCCTTTTTCTGAAAGTAATAATAAGGGATTTGACTAGGAAATAACATCAGCAGGATTCTGATCCACCAGAAGTTGACAGTGCATGTCGGCTGTGGGCAACGGGCAGCCAGCCTCCCTTGGGATCACCAGGACTCTGCATTAAGGCAAATCTGCTTTACCCCTCCCTTGAGACAGAAGTTTCAACCTGCAGGAACAGCCCAGCTTCACTCTTCAGCTCTTATTGACACCTCATTGCTAGAGGCATTACTCTTTCATTTTGAGACCCTCTTGCCACTTTTCCAGGTTTGACCTGCTTTTTCTTTTCATTTTCTCTTTGAGAACTAGTGTTACATGCTATTCTAAATGAGAGAGTTACCCTTAAACACTCTCTGAGAGATGCCTTCTAAGATGTTTGGGGGTTTTTTTCCCTGTGTTATACCTGATGTTATCTACACAAGTGGTCTGTGGTTTTAGAAAGTCATTGATCTCTGCTGTATCAAATCTTAGCATGTTCATTGAGGACCTGTTTCGAACAGGCAAAATTCCCTCCACTTTTCTATTTTCCTTTATATCCTTGGTATCTGGCCTCTGGCTAATGTATTCTGGCTCCTCACAGTGCCTCCCTTCCCTCAGTACCCTTCATTCTGGAAAGCTTTGCTTGGTAAGTACCTGGCTCCCTCTGAAGACCCCTCTAGGAGAAAATGAGATGCTATTGGCAACCTCAGGAATAAATAGCTGCAGCCTCCATGCTGAGGCAGGACAGAGTACCTTCAGACCAAGCTCCAGGGCAGCTCACACTGCAGATCTGAGCAGGCTCTGACACAAGGTTATCTAGGCCAAGTCACGGTTCTGGGGGGTGTTTTAGTCACCTCAGCTCTAAGAGGCTGTGTGATATAAAAGCAAGAATGCATCTATTTTGCTGAATGTCTGAGCAGTTTTATCTTAAATATGTATTTTACATTTATATTTTCTCTTGAGAGGCTATTCATGCAATAATAACCTGAAAGAGTTTGTACTGAAAAGACCTAACTTAATGCTGTTTTTCAGCTTCAGAAACTATGTTCAAATTTTATTCTAGCAGGATTCATTATTTCACTCAAGCAAACCCAAGATGTTCACGCTGCTAAAAACAAACAACAACAACAAAAAACCCAGCCTGGCAGTTTCAGCAAAATTTTAACAGGATTAAATGATGCATTAGCCAAGACCTCATTACTCTCACCAGATATAGCATGGTGTGTTATAAGAATTAACAAAACTGACCTTTATTTGTGAAATTAAGTTAATAGACTTGAGGCACATTTGGCCAAACTTCTACACTTAGTTTGACAGGGCAGCCCCCCCGGCTACTCTGAGATATGCAGCCCCTTGACAGTACTGCTGGCATGTCAAAGCTGATAGCATAGAGCTGTATTCTCCTCCTAAGGTGGGGTGTGAAGGTAGAAATCATAAGGGATGAGCCTTCAGGTGGGCTTAGAGCATCTCCCTGTGTGGACCTAATTCCAGGGTTAGGTCCAACATTTGAGGCGAGATGAGGCTACAGGGACAGTCAATCTGACCACCATCAGAGAGCCACCCCCACTGCAGTTGATAAATTTGCCTCATACAAATTATATTACTGCACCTGGGCGGCTTTTAATTGAGCACTATATTTCCCTCTTTATTTGTGGCTCAGATTTGGCAAAATCACTCATATACAATGATAAAAAGCTCCACAAAAAATACTGTGAGCCTTGTGTAAAACACCAAGAAGTGTAATTACTGATGTGCACAACAAGCCATTTCACTTGTGGTGGAAGTGTGATCCTAGCATTGATTTTTTCCATTACAACATCAAACTGCATGTATGATGCATTAACAGCATTTCAGTGGGTGAATATAAAAATCTGTCACTTGTTACAGCTGCCTCAGTGCCAGCCCTCTAACAGCCTCAAAACCTGTGCTGTGCCCTGCCATGGGCTATTTCAGTGGTGTGAGAAACAATCACTTTGACACATAAAAAACTTGCTCCAGTTCAAGAGGTTACAAGCAAGAAGATAGTTAGCAAAAGGTAGAGTGGAATTGGGAGAGAAGCGGGGAGGACTAGGAGAGGAAGAGGGGATAATGAGAAGAGATAAATTGTTGTACATTTTATTTTAATTCCAGCTAACAAATCAGCCCCACACAGCTGCTCACTCACTGCCCCTGGTGGAATGGGGAAGAGAACTGGAAGGGTGAGAAAACTCCTGGGTTGAGATAAGTACAGTTTAATAACCAAAATAAAATAATATTGATAAGAATTTGTAATGAAAAGAAAATTATGAAAGAGAGAGAAACAGAACCCCAGAAAGACAGGTGATGCAAAAAACCCCCAGCTGCTCACCACCAACAGACCAATGCTCAGCCTGTTCCTGAGCAGCAGCCCCTCTCCAACCTTCCCCCAGCTCTATGTGCCCAGCATGATGCCATATGGGATGAGCACTTGGGGTCAGCTGTCCTCGCTCTGTTCTCTCCCAGCTCCTTGTGCACGCCCTGCCTGCTCACTGGTGGGTGGTGCAGAAAAGGCCTTGGCTGTGTATGCACTGCTCAGCAATAATGAAAACACCATGAACTGTGAGCACTGCTTGCAGCACAAATCCAAACCACAGCCCCATAGTAGCTACTGTGAAGAAACTGAGCTCTATCCCAGCCCAAGCCAGCACAGTAATAGAAAAGCTAAATAGAGAAGTGGTAACCTGCTGAGACTTTATATCGTCAGGTCAGTTTAAGTGTGCATGCATTTTCCTGTGCTTGATACCTGAAAGTAGTATCACTCATCCAGACTTTCCTGGGATTAGTTCTGCTACAAAATGAAAGTCAGGCACTCAATTGTGATTTCAAGATAAGTTAAATTTATTCAGTATCAGCAGTGCATCGTTCTACATGGCTTGGGGCAGTGTGATTCATCACATGCAAGAATCTCTTGCAAGAATATTAACTAATCTTATAGAAATATAAATGTGTTGAAGAAATTTTGCCCCAAAAATTACTTCCTTGCTTTTAGTAATTCCTATTACTATTTCTTTTTCTTTTTAAGCAAGCTTTCCAATATTGCAAACTGCAGCACTTCCTGGCTTTGTTGCTGTTTCTTGTATGGTTAACTGGAGCAAAAAAGGTCCACATAATGTTTGTGTTTCTCCTTACAAATGGCAAGAATAAGCTCCAACCCAGGGCCTTTGAAAACTAAATGCTTCCTCCCTGGTATTCCTTAGGAAGCAAAATTTCTCCACCCAAAAATAGTCTGGCACTGTCCAAACACAGAAGCCAGCAGAAATGGAAAAGAAACACAGGAATAATTTTACTTTCTTTCATAGTACGTGCATAAAGAGCAGTATTTATCTGCACACATGAGATCATTTAAACTTTTGTAGTACCCTATCAAATTTGTATTCCTCCTACCTCCCCCACCGGCAATAACGTGCCACCGAATGAGTTCTCTAAGTCGCCCCATGTCACGCTGCCTCTGTTGGTCTGACTCGTGGAGTCACCTGTGTGGTCCTGCCGGGAGTTACAGGCAGCTTGGCGGGGCAGGGCCGCGGGAGAGGCTGCCCGGCCTTGCTGGTTCTCATGTCTGGCTGTGCTGGTCTCTCTCCAGCCTATTCTCTTGCCATGAATCCCCTCTCACAGGGGAGACCTGGGAGCAACCTTTGAACTGGCTGTTCCACCTGCACTCAGAAGACTGAAGTCCCTGCCTGAACAGCAGACATGCCAACCTGCTGCTGCCCTGCCACATCTGCCCTTCCCTGTGCTCTGTGCCCCTCATATGCCTCCAGCTTTGGCAGGAGGAATTCTCATCCTTACGGCTATTCCTTGGCCTGACCTCTCTGTTGGAAGGCTGCCAGCAAAATTAGAAATTAATTTCAGGTCTGGCAGTGGTTTTACGTGATGCAACTACTCGTCTGCTGGGAACATTATTCAATTCCCAGAGTCACTGGGCACTGAACAGACTGTGCAGAGTAACAGTTTTCAATCAATACTGACCTGAGCTGGAGATGAACCCATATGGAAGAGAATAGAAGCTCTGCAAAGCTCCCATTTACAATTCCCTTTGACATGCTGATTCCCTACCACTGGCCGATCCCTTCTTTCCCAGGTTCATTATGAAGCAAACTCTGTTTCCTTTTGGTCGTGACCTTATGTCTGATTTTTCAGAGAATTATGACCTACTTTGTGGCTGGGTTTTGTGCTTGTTTTTAACTCTTCAGATGGAGTAAATAGGAAGTTAATTACCAGAGGATAAGCATTTTTTAAATACTTTTAATAATTTATTTTAAATATTTTTGATAGCTTTTCATTGTAACCAGTGTAATGTAAAAGTATTTAAGGCCCGTCTTTGTAATACTGTTGCTTTTACTCCTAACCTTGATGAAGTGTCTTATACCTCACTGCAGAGCACTACATGACATTCTGCCACAATTAAACCTCTGGTCTGAAACACTGTAAAGAGTCCATAGCTTAGAATAATGCTGCATCTTGCCACTAACTAAACTGATCTAAGCCTAACCATGTCTACAGGAAGAAAGGAAAAACAAAAAAGGAGATTCCCCCTCCCCACATTCTTAATCCACCTTTCTCTATACTAATCTGAAGATGAGCTTGTGAATGGTCAGTCAGGAGGGCAGGGCCCAGTTTGCTGAGCATCTGGCCTAGATCCTCCGCTGATGTATATAATTTATGTTTTGAACCTCATCACACCAGCAGTAGATTATGTTCCTGAACAGTAAATACTGACTGCTATGAGGCCCTATTGAGCTTCAACAAACCATTATTTTCTATTCTAGTTCTTTTCCCAGATTAAGTCCAGATAAGCAAATTAAAGCCTGTCACGGCAAGATAGGCCAACATAGCAGGGTTTTGAAGCTGTGTTTTGATTTTTGCTGGAAAGGAAGTATGCCACTGATGCTGTACCTTAACGAGGTCATATTGCAGTTTTCCCAAATTATATTTACCCCTTTTGTATAACAATAAAGGTGCTGCTAATTGGGTCATAGAACACAGCACATTTCTGAATAGTGTGGTACATAATAAGCAAACCTCTAGGAACAGGGGGTAACCAAAGACCTGATAGAGACACAGCCCTGAAGACTTTAATAGCTGAAACATTCTCTGCTTTGCTTTGTCCAAGTAGAGCCTCCAAGACAGGCTGTGACACATTTATCCAATAAACTTGTCACATGAGAAGGGCTGTGCAGCAGTGCTTGGTTGGGCCTGCCTGCCTGCACTGAGAGGTAAGAGGATCTCAGGTTGTTTACCAGAAGGTGTTGCACAATGCACAAGTTAAAACCAGGCTGGCAGGCTCTGTGGGAGCCACACTGCATAGCACTTCCCCAGCTGCCTGGGTCAAAGGCTTGCATAACATCAAGAAAAGTAATGTGTATCTGTGATATTATTTGAAGAAGCTTCATAAAAAATGTAATCTAGTGTAATTTTCCAGCTCAGCATGTGATTTTGGATTTCTAAGATACAAAGAGGAAAAAAAAAGGACTAGCTAATTGTATTGACATATATTGTTTGGTTAATTTTAGATTTTGTGGCACTCTGGGTAAACCATTTCACACATTTAGGTAATTTCTTGATACAATTGCAAATGAGTAATAATGCCAGGAAACACAAACTTGCTTTATCCCTCTTTCATGCAGTGGAATTAAGAAACTCAGATGAAGTCAGAGCAGTTACTCCAATGTGAAATGCAGGAGTCTCACCCTCACACCACACACAGCAATGCTGTCACTGTTTTGTTTTAAACACACTATTCTGCGCTGAGTCTTCAAATTTATGTTATTTGACTCAATAAATGTTTGATGGTCTCAGTGTAGCATCTAGTGGAGAAAGGGTAAATAACAGAAAAAATGCAAAGCAGAACAGTGCCATTAACCCTGGTGGCACGGTGGGGATGGAAGTGTGCCCCGTTGGGGGGGGGATACTGCGAATATTCCCTCAAATCGTTCAGTGGAGCACTTCGAGGGTTTCTGCAAAGTGGCTGCAGTTAACTGGGTACAGTGCTGTGTTTATAATCCTGGCAGAGCAGGATGGTATCACCAGCCCGAATTCAGCTCAGGAGAGTCTCTGTGTCTGAGGTACACAATTGCTAAGAAGGCAAACTGTCCTTTACAAACTTCCCTACTTAGTTTAAATTTGCTTTTGGTGCAGCAATAATGTTTCTGTCCTGGCTTAGTCAGTTTTGTGTTTTTGGAGTTCATGCTAATACTGTCTCCAATTTAACTACAGAGCCAGAGCTGCTGTTCCCCAGATTTTGTCCTGACTTAGCCTTTGCACAACCCAAACAATGTCAGTGTTGCTGCAGCAGCTGGTCACACTGGAAACACCACAGCCAGATCTGGCTCACAGGGGACTTGGCTAGGGACTCGTCCAGGACCCGTGGTGCAAGCAGACTTTGCAGGGCTCAGGGAAGTTGTGAATGCAAAAGCAAAGCAGGAATTGTTCCCGCTGCCTTTGCATATTTCATCTGGGTTTCAAGGGCTTAGCTTTTGAGACATACCAAATCTCAGCAGGTCCTGAAAAATGGGGTTCTCTGTGTAATTATTTAACAGCAGAAAAAAAAAAAAAGCTTAGTGTAACATTTTTAATATTTTTTTCTATATGTCATTATTATATCCTGTTTATAAAAAAAATTAGAGTAGCATATCCATGGTAAGAGAGAAAAAAGCTTAATTTTTAATAACTATGACCTTAACAGAGTAAAAAATAGAAGCCTTGTTTTATAATTATTTTCTTTAAACTTCATTGTGACTTTTCAAGTGCATAATGTCTTTAGTATTTTATGGGGAGGTGAACAAAGAAGCACAAATCCATACACCAGAGTCTGCCTCTAGGCACAATTCATAGTGGAGTCCTCCACTGTTAGAGGGGGGAGACAGCTATGAAATTAATGATGGGTTTGTAGAGCCAGTTCCTCATGATATGGCATGGAAATGTGCTGCCTTGGGCAGGAATACAAAGTAGAGGCTATGTCCCTCATTAACAGTACCTCTAGAGAACACTGTGATTAATCCAAAATTATCGGAGATACAATTTCTTTGCAATTCATGAGGCCTCTATGTTGCCACACATGTGTAGCAAGCAATTACAGAAGAATCTGCATTAGCCTTGTGGCACTAACCAATAGGCAGCAGATTCAAGGGTTCCCCATTCTGTATTTGTCCTTGCTAAATCTTGGAAGTAAGATAGATCAGATCTGCTCACTCCTTCATCCCCAATAGCACACTGGAAGGTGTAAAGTAGGGGGCATTCCTGTTTTCCTACCTTGGTGCAGAGAGTAGAGCTGATAGTGCTGCCTGCAAGCAGTGGGTCTGCCCAGTTGTCTTCCAAAAGGCCTCCCAGGTCATCTCCTAAAGGGCCTTTCAGCTCTGTCCTAATCTCAGTCCAACTTCTCATTACTTGATGTTTTCCTACTCCTCTGAACTTCTGGGGGTCCTGTCCAGTGATCCCAGAACAAGTTCACTGCAGTGAGGGTAACTGTCCTGTTCTTTGAGTACTTAAGAAAGGGCAGCAGACATCACCAAAAAACCCCCCTCACTGCAGTTCAGTGACTGAGCCTGGAGCTGGAGAGAAAGAGCTCCAAATTTTCACCTTTTTACACAGGGAGGAA
Source organism: Cyanoderma ruficeps (assembly GCA_008694505.1). Taxonomy (NCBI): domain Eukaryota; kingdom Metazoa; phylum Chordata; class Aves; order Passeriformes; family Timaliidae; genus Cyanoderma; species Cyanoderma ruficeps. The sequence continues at coordinate 10,485,800 of VZDJ01000594.1, read as the reverse complement.
TTCATGCACATTTTCTACTGTCCTAAAGGTGACTAGGGAATATTAGTAACAACATTACTGGTAAAGCCAAGCATTCAAAAAAGAGTTTGTTTCCAAGATTGTGAAATAATACAGGTGCATTTTAATTGTCATTCTGTTGTTCTTTGAGGTTTTTTCTGACTGTTTCAACTTTCATGTTTCCAAGTCCCCACAACTATTATGACTAGAAACATAGTCATTATCACTCTTATAATCAGTACCATGGCTGTTTGTAACACTAGCACATGAAAGCTAAGATTCTTAGATAACAAGCAAATTTTATGAGCTGTGGGTAACACTACAGACCTGCTATAGATCAGATAAAAGCCACATTAAATGTGCAACTAAATGCTAGCCTTGGTGGTGGTGTCACCAGAGCCATGAAGCACTGAGAGATCCTGTCCTCCGTGTGTGGTCCCTTTGGGGTTGAGTAAGGAAGATGCAGGTAGAGTAGTGGTGTAAGAGCAACACTGTGCTTTGCTGGTTTCAGTGTTGTCTGTCCATAGGGCTGCCAACTCACCCTTCACTGGCATCTCTCTTCTCCTATTCCCTGGTAACCCAGAAGCCAATTTCGTGTCTGAAAGCATCTTTCCAGGGCTTTATTCACCAAGTGGCAAATAGTTTGAAAACTTCTGCTGGGTCTCCGGTCCTCTGGTCTTTGCTGAAAGTTTCAGATGTCATATGGTACGCTCCATCCATACTATTTTTAGGATACAGATATTTTTAAATAAAAAGAAACATTTTGCACTCTTGATCTGAATATATTTTTCTGCCCTATTAGAAAATGCAGTGAGCTGAATTTTCTGTAAATGTTGATGCTTTTTATTATAATTAGTCTGACTAATTTGTACATGATCAGCCCAAGCTTTCTAAAATATTTTCTGGTTATGGCATGAACTTTGGAACCACTTCAGGAAGCCAGAAAGTGAACATTCTATGAATCAAAAATGTCAAACAGGTTGTACAGTTCCTGGAAGAACTTAACTGGTCAAAAAACCTATCTAGGCAATTTTTTTGCAGGGAGGCCAGAATGTGTGTGTACCAGGAAGTATTTTATACATTTGTTTTGTTCAGCTGTGTTGCTGCTGTGCCATCTTTGTCTTTTTCTTAGGACACGCCAAATCAGGCAGTTTTCTGTACCGCACTCCAATTCAAGGTCCGAGCAAACCACAACAGTCAATAGTCAATAAACGCTCTTTTATTTTTCTCTTCAGAGGTATTTGTAAAGAACACGTGCTTTGGAAACATGTCATGTTATACTGCAATGGAGAAAGACATTTTTTAGGGCTGGGGTAGCATTTCTGGCTATGTTTTACCAGCGGGGGAAAAGCCCTGCATGCTGCTGGCTGTTGGCAGACAATGCCGACCTCAAAACCGCAACTGTGAAACTGCGGCACAGTGAGAGGTGACACATGGTCTCTGCTGTGTCTCACACGACTGAGTTCTGTGCAAACCTTCATAAAGAAGTCTGGGAAAGGCTGAAGTGACCAAGCACTACAACATTGTTTTTAAATCTGCAGGGAAAAAAAAAATGGGAAGGGATGACAGGGAAGCCATTTTTTCCTCTCTTCTTTTATTGGTATTTTTCAAAAGGTTTCCTGATGTTCTACTGGAAACAAGCCTGAAATATGAAACTGCCCATCTGAAAGCGTGAGCTCATTCCAGTGTTTGCCTTGTACATCAAGGAAGCAAAACCAACTCAGGCAACTTCTTTACCAATGTCCAGTGTGTACTGCTTATCTACACAAGCTGCTGTGTCACCTTAAGAAAATAAAGTGCTGTGGCCTTCACTCGGGGATCTCAGCAACAGTAATGCAAATGGCATTGAGTACAAAACACAGCAACCTGTGCACTTACATCATTCTTATTAGAACCACTGCTATCTGATTCTCAGTTTTGAAAGAAAACTGTCTGCTTTCCTGATAGTTACCAACAATCCAGTCAAATACAGGTCAAGGTAAAGTTAGGGAAAAATAAAAAAAAGCCTGTGGAGCTGAAACCTGTATGTCTGAATGGCTCATTTCAAATATTACTTGAATCTTTTTATCACTGTAAAAAGAAATCAATAGCAGAATTGAACTAATTCCTCACAAATGGCGCCCACTTATACTCTCTTTGCTTTTTGCATGTATCTTTCTCTCCTCCCAAATACTCCAGAAATGTTCTGAAAAGTTCCAAATCCAGAAGGCTTTAGTGGCAGTTGTTAGTGCTGGGTTGCTTAATGATGGACTTAGAAAAAGAAAAAAAACTATTTTAAAACATGCAACACAGCTCAAACCAAAGTTATAGGCCTGTTGCAGAAATTACTGGGTGAGGTTCTTTCGGCTAAGTCAAAATGAAGGTCTAACTAAACCATCATTTTTGTCTTTGTATCTGTGCAACTGGTTTGCTAAATTAAGATCACTGGATCTCATCTCAAAATGTTGATTAAATCCCTTTTAAAGTTCTAAAAATGTTCATTGGATGTTTCATTGATTTAAACGTTTTACTGGGATTTCTCAGGTTCAGTTCTCACAGGATGTGACAGGAAACAAGAGGTCTGAGGTGGGGATGTCTTTCTGCTGTAGCTGTAATATAAGAAAGGCTGACCCGAGTCACACCAAAGGTCCAGCAAACCTGGTGCCCTGCAGTTCCCTACAGTGGAAATATAAGGACAGAGCAGTAGCAGTTTAATTTCTCCTCCTATTTACCAGTTCAATCTCTTACTGTCTAAGGACAGAATTGGAGCCTCTCTCCATTTCTCTGCAAAGCAGCCTGTTTTTCTGTAAATTTGTCTAGGAACTTCTTACAGCCCTAAGTATTTTTGGCATCTAAAAGATCTCATGATGATGAATTATCCAAATTAAGCAGATGTTGTTTAAATATGCTTATTTTACAATTCCATGTGAAAAAATATTATTAGATTCATCGCTGTTCTCGTAAGAAATGAGTAACTGTTCCCTGTTCACCTTTCCCATGTCAGACTAGATTTTTGATACCTGTATTACATGTCCCGTTCTCATCTATTTTCTAAGTTGTTCCAGAGTAACTGATCTATCTTAGATGGTATTCCATCTTTCTGATCAATCTGGTCAGTCTTTTTCCTATTTTTTCATGTTTTTCCAATGCTTAAGATGTTATCACATGCCAAGATACTATAAGAAGAATTTTGTCTTGTATTAAAGGAAAGAACATGATTCCTGAAGATTTATACAGTACCATTTTATTTTTCATTCTCTTCTGTCCTTATCAGTCCTAACTGCCTCTTTGAGCGCTGAGATAATTTCAGAAAACTATCCATGTGACTTCAAAATATCTTTGCTGACTGACATGAACTAATTAGAGCCTGCTATGTTGCACAAGTAGATATTTTTTTTGTTTTCCTGTACAGTTTACTGACTGGCTCCAGTTCTGCGAATACATTTTTTCTGAACATGCTCCTAAAAAAGGTTTTGTTGTGGCAATCACCTCAAAATCTGCCATAAAGAACAGTGATGGAAAAAAAGTACTTCATTTTCTCCTGTTTTCCCAGAATGCTTCTGTTACATCTCTGTTGCCTGCTAGTTCTTCACATTCTCTGTTCTTGATGTGTTTGAGGAAAAAAAAATCATGTTTCAAAATATTTTTTTACCTGGTTTATTATGGAGGGTTTTTTGCCAGTTTATGCTACTTGCCAGAGTTTATGCTTCTTCTTTTGGACAGAAGCAGAAAATAACAGTATTCCATGAGTGAATGCACAAGTGGACTTCACAAAATCACTCGGCTGTTTGCAGTGGGTATCTAGAAGTTCAACCTTGTGGTACTTTGAAGTGCATTAAAGGCAAAGAAGTTTGTCAAAGGCTGGCTGGAGAAAAAAAAAAGTACTTAGTGAAATATGGTCCAGAAACTGTAAGTACAGATGTTTCCATTATCTTTCAGTTTCAGTGCATTTCTGAGCATTATCTATGACATATATTTATAAAAGAAATACAGCCAGCCTCCAGACTCGATGGTAGCTGCAACAAGCTTATTACCACAAATTACTATTTTGCAGTATTTAGTACTGTGGGGCCCTATGGCACCAGGTATTGCACAAACTTTAAGAGAAAGTGAGTCCCTGTCCCGAGCAGTGAAATTCTTCTGTCCCCTTGGCTTAGGACACTGCTGAACACTCATGTTCAGTATTTAAGTCCATACTATGCACTATGGATATATAAACAGTGATCCCAAAGCCACGTTCCAGCACAAACTTCTCTGCCATTTATGTGGAGCAGTGGCACTTCCCACATGGGATTTGGCCAACTTTAAGGTTGTTCCGTGAGGAACGTGCGCATGTTCTAAGGGCTTTGCTGAATTAGGACCTGACTTTATAGAAAATGTATCTGCTAATAAACATACATTATGCTTGATTGAGCTTAGCATTAAGTGCCTTGTCTCCTCTTTTCACAGCTAAAATCCACCTGTGGGGAGAGCAATTTATCTTGAATTGCTTTAATGCAGTGTTTGAGTGCATCTTCTTGGCCACAAAGCAGTTTGCATGTATTTCAGTGAGAGGCTTAAAATCCCATTCACATTTTTAATATACATTTTTCTCACATAAATTATCACAGCTTGGTTGGCAGGCCCTGCATGAGTAATAAGGTTTTTGGCACAAACACATACCACAGATCTGTTAGGTAAAGGAGAAGCTTTTGTTCGCTTCTATATTTACACAAGAGGTTTAACTTGTACCAAACACTTTAAGATACTGGTGTTTTAGTAGCAGGACATGACAGGCCATGAGATAATACATCCTCCCCAAAATGCATCAACAGAGTACAGATTAATCCCCCTACACTGGTTTGAAAATTAAACTCTTGCTATGCAAAATATCTTCACAAAACTCAGCTTTCATTGTTTATGTGCACAGACCAACAACTGCCAGAAACTTGCTGTTGTATGAAAGAGCTATGCTCCTGAAAGAGAATTGAGATGAATGCACTTTTTACATGAGAAAGGAATGTGCTCTTTCAAGTAAATAATGACAAAGTGACATTTCAGTTTGCTTTCTCTCTTTCATTCATAATTTTGGGAAGTGATTGCTCAGGGTATATAACATGTAACTCAGAATTCTGCAAAGTAAGTTTTTTTGCTGAATTCCGCATTGTAAGGTCTGAGCAATATCTGCACTCTAACACTCTGCAGTGCAACTGCTGTTGTAAGAGCATGAGCTGGAGAACTTTGTCTCAGTATCTGTTTAGTGCTCTTGCAATGTAGGCCTGACCTGAAGTACTCTGCACACGGTGGGAATCTTCCACTGCCTTGATTTAGGGCTTTGAATCAAGTCTTCTGTAAACAACAAAATTCAGAAAAGACAATGTTTTGCAAGGAATTAACTTCAGATATACATAATATCTGTACGTGTCACCAATTTTGTGTTATATCAGCGAAACAAATCCCTTTGTAACACTGCAAGGTTACGTTTGTCAAAACGATCTTGTGTAGTTCTAGGGTCACCACATTGAGTGGTTTGGGTTGTTCCTTCATCACACACTCTGTTGAGTAATGTATTAATTATTGCTCTTCTCAGATTGAACGTAACTATATGTTTAACACAAACCATGCACAAAGATATGAACATGTGAGAGGCAGAATTGGAATCTTAAGTGCAAATGGATTGAAAGGTATGTGTGCAATTTGCGATTAAATTCAACATGATCAGAAAGAGAATTATCACGAAACCAAGACAACTCTAGAGCCAAGGATGCCTTTAATGCACAGAAGAACATATGCACTGCAATGCACAGAAGAACATATGCACTGCTCGAGAGGCTGGCACAAATGCAGGATGCAGTTGCTGGATGTCTCTACTTGCACCGCAATCACTCTGTCAATGTAACTGCAGAGATGTTGAGGAAGAGCTGGAGAAACAGGAATACAATAAGGAATGGCATTACTGATGCTGTATTATTTTGGGGCTTTATGAAATCATCAGTCTAGGAATTGTTCAATCCAGGGGAATCATTCACATTTCAAGCTTCATTATCTTTTAGAGTTTTGTTAATAAAATGTATATTTCAGCAATTTGTAACTGATTTCTACTCATTATCATTAAGAAATCTATTATTTAAAAGTGCTCCAGAGATTGTAATCTGAAATTTCTGCTTGACTGCTTTCCCCATATTCAGTCTTCTCACCCCCAATTCAAACTTGAAAAAAATTGTGTGGAGTATCCTGTATATCCTAATACTCACTCAGGAAATGGGAGGGGGAGGTTTGGAGGGGGTACAATTGCTGTATTCAAAGTAATTGGAGGAAAACAGTGCTAAGAGAGAAGGACTGTTTAAGCAAAAGTACAAAACTGGCACAAGAATAATTTAGACTGGAAATGTATATAAGGTTTGCAAACATCAAACGAGATTTTAGAAAGCCTCCCAATTAGAAGAGAACATGCAAACTTCTTCAGTATTACTCCACATCTTGCTATGGTTAGGAATTTGTGAAATCCAAGAACTCATTCCCAGACATTGGACTCAGTAATCTTAAGGGTCTTTGCCAGACTAAATGATTCTATATATTCTATATGTCTGTTATTAGGTAAAGAGCTTGTTGTGAGAGGTTTATTTTAATAAGTGGACATTAAAGACATTTTTAACCAAACCCTTTCATACACAAAGTACATCAAAGGACCGGGTTGTGTTTAAACCACGGCTTTGAACACCAACCTTCCCATAGGCCACATATGAAAAATTTTATGTGGCCAAGAGGCACAATACTTCTCACACTCTGGAAAGCTTCGGCAAGGATCTACAAGCAGTAATGACCCTCTGGGACATTTGCAGGGTAAGGCTGGGTGGCCATGTGACCAAGACGGAGGGTTACGACATTAAGACACCCCCATTGCTCCGCTGTGGCTTATTTTTCCCTCCGAACGGAGCGGGTCAGAAGAGCAGTCTGCAGCTCCCACGGGAACAACCTCCCTCAGGCGGACTCCGTCCCACGGGCGAGGTGAAGGCGGCGGGACAGCGGCGGGAACGAAGCGGAGGCAGCAGCGACGGCGGCTGAGGGCCGCCCGTCTCAGCGCACCGCTACAGGCGTGAATGACGGCTCAGCTAACCAATCCGTGCTCACCGCCGCCTTCAGCCATGGTAAGTCCAGCCAGTCAGACCGCCAGATGCACTCTCGGTCCTGCCCCCTCCCTTTTATACTCATGACGAACCAATAGAAAGGGGAGCGCACTGCCCACCCTCCCTTCGGCTCTCGCGAGCTCTCGGGGGCCGCCTCCCGCCCGCCGCTGGGTGACTGCGCAGCCGCCATGTTGGTTGCTATGCTGCCCGCGTGAGGCGGGCGGGAGGGCGGCGATGAGGGGAGGAGGCTGCAGGTCCTCCCCCTCCTCCCCCACGGGCTCTCGCTTGCTCGCCGGCAAGGAAGGCGCCTCCGCAGCGCCCCGCCGCTCCACCTTCCCCCTGGTCCCCTTTGCCTCCCGGCCGGGGCTGCGTCCGGGGCAGTGCCGCGCCCCGTGAGGGAGAGCCCCGACCCGTGCGGCCCCTCCGGCCGGTCGCTGTGAGGAGAGGGGGGAAGGAGAGGCCGGAGGGTGGGGGTGTCCTCCGCCTTCCCCCCGGGGCTCCTCCGTCCTTCTTCTCCCCCAGATCTTTTTCCCCCTCCTCCCCCCGCTCCCTCGGCCCAGCCGCTGCAGTACGATGCGGCGCTCGCCGCTGCGGCGGGGCGCGGGGCGGCTGCTGTCGCTGCTCCCGAGGCTGCGGCTCGGGCGGGCGCTGCGGGAAGACTGAGGGGGGGCGGCAAGCTGCGCCTCCGCTCCCGGTCTCGATCCCGATCCCGCGGGGGGGTGCGGGCGCTGCGCGTGCCCGAGCGTCTGCGGCGCGCGCGCCCGCGGAGGCGGGTTGGGGGTCGCGCGGGGCGGCAGCGGCGCGAGCGCGCAGCCCCCGCGCCTCTTCCCTCCGCGCTCCCCGCTCCATCTGGAACCAGGACGTGGATGTTACATGAAGGTAAAGGCGGCCGCCGGCGCGCTCGGGGCTCCGGGCTGGGGGTACAGGGGGTGCTGCGAACCGCGTCTCTGTGCTGTGACCCCCCCCTGCCCCCCCGCGCCGCTCCCCCTCCTGCAACTTCGCGCTCAGGTCGCCGCGGGCGGAGAGCGACTCTGCCCTGAGCCTTTTTGGGGTGGGGGGGTGGCGGCGTGTGCGCGCTCTCCCTCTGGTTCCCCCCTCCGAAAAAACAGGAGAGCCGGCTCCCCTCTGGCGGAGGGGTGTGGGGGCTGTGTGGAGCTGGGGGGGGTGAAGAGGGGGGCGCGTAAACAGCTTTGAAGGGAACGTGCTGCGGGGGAAGGTCGTGGTCTCTAAAATGCGGTGAACTCTGCCGAACGCCTGAAAAGGATTTTTATTTTAGCGTGTTTAATAAAAAACTTTGCGATCCTGTGCTTTCTAGGCACATGTGCGCGTTGCCCTGGTTATGGGCAGGGAAAATAGGTTTGAATGCTGTCGTTGCATTCCTCTGGTACATTTTTAGTGTCTCCCTCGAGCAGCAGGCTTGTATAATCGTCGTGTCTATATGCGACAGAGGCTTTCCGTGTACCTGGTGATGGGTTAACTCGTGCATGCTGTTGCGGCACCGGCTGGAAGAGACATAACGTCTTTTTCCTTTCAAAAATCTCCCAGAGCTAGTAGCTAAAACTAGATAGCTGCCAGTGTACGTGAAATGCTCCCGCCTGTGGTCTGCTCGAAGGATATACATCGTTCAGATGTAAAATACACGTGAATGAACTTTATGATGCTATTTACAGCCATCCAGGACTTCGATGTTCAGGCTAAGCTGTTATAATTTTTTGAAGTGTGAGACAGAAAATATTTGTATGATTTGTGTATTACAGAAGTGGTAATGGATCTCAACTGAAGAATAGTTGTTAGACTGCAGTGTGCACGTACGTTTGCTCACCCACGGGGCATTGCTCTTGCCCTGAGCTAAACTCCGAGTTCAGTGTTAAGGGGGTTTTGTGAGTGCACGTTTGTTTGCCTGCTTGTTTTGGCAAATAAGTGCTCAGTACTGTTGGGAGCCACCGACGTGTTCACACGCGTGCAGACATTGTGTGCTCGTCACATTGTAAATGTGTGTTGCAGGAATACAGAAATGAGTTACGTTAGAATTGGTAAACCCATTTTTTATTAGATATGTGTATTGTAGGAAAGTTTTCCAGATCATTGCTTGAACATAATATATTCAGTACTGTAATCTTTTGGATGCCATTTTCTTGACAATGGATTTCTTGCTTCACTGACCTAAAAAGTTGTTTTTACATATTGGCATAACTCTGGCTTGCACCATGTTGATAAAATATGATTCTAGGTGATAAGCTTACAAATATGTACACATGTGTCAATATGTTTCCCAGGCAAGTTTATACTTTATAAACTGAAAAATGTACAGTTGATCTGATTTTTTGGCAATAATTTTGTTTTCATTACACTTTCTTTGTATTTTTAGATGATGTGTCTGTTTTTATTTTTAGTTTTTCAAAGTCAGATTAAACACTGAAGTACAAATGCATTTTCCTCTCAAGGAGAAATGTAATAAATAATTTTACCTTTCAGTATGCTTTCCTTATGTTTGCAGCTAAATTTGTTTGGAATCGGACTTACCTATTTAGGGTTTACTTTGATAGCTACTTCTTGTTCAGCAAAATTGTCCGTGACAAACAAATGTGTTGTTTGTTGCCATGCTTTAAATTCTCATATCCTGTTATGTCTAATTTAGGTTGTACATAACAGTATAACAGTATAACCCTTGCTAAAAATACTCTCAGGGTTGGGTATACTTACACTATAGCAGCACGAAAGTTCAGCCAATGCTGTTTTTCTGTGACTAGAATTAATTAATTATTAGCAGCTATATTTGTAAAACATGAATAAAAACCAAAGTCCTGTAATCTTAGAAGTAATGCTGATGGCTCTGTGGCGTGGATGACAGCTCTCTGTTAATGAGCAGAGTTCATGTAGTACTATTTACATGTCACTGCCATTAACATATTTGAGATATATGCTATGTTAATACTCACGGTACATATTTTTGGCTCAGATCCTGCAGTGGCCCCTGTTTGGGCAGATGGATGCACCTGCACAGGGGTTTCTGCAGGAACTTGAGCTCAGATGTGGGTTCAGTAGACATGAGGCCTGTGTTTGTCATTTGTGTTGGGGCATTTGCTGTGTGTGGGTGTTCCCAGTGTTTGTGTGATGTCACGGGGGCTGCTGGGCATGCAGAGCTCCAGGGCTGGCAGCCTCCTGCAATACTGTGTGACATGATTACTCGGGATAAAGGGACTTCTAAAAGATTGCATTCATACTGTAACAGCACTGCTGGAAGGTCCTCAGCAGCATTGGGGGTTCCATTTTGCTGGGTCATTATTTATGGTTGTTACTTTATAAGGATTTTGTTGAGTGTACATGAGTTTTGTGCATTGGTTCGTGTGTGCGTATAGAGAGTGGGATGCACACTGTAAGTGTGTTCTGGAGAACTGAGGGGAGGTTACACTGCAGGGGAAGGCAGCCGGGATGGGTCAGCCATAAGCTCCCCTGTATGTGGGAAAAAGAGCAGCTTGCTCGGGGCAGTTTAGACTTTGGATGTAGTCAATGGGTTGGGTAAATGTCTTCTGAAAATTACAGTGGATTGAATATTCTGTTTTAACTTTTCAACTGGTCAAAACTTTAATTAAAGCAAAGAGTAGACATGTGCATGGTTTGGAGTTTCTTTGGTGTTGAAATGAATGCTAGACTGTTTTCCTTAAACTGATAAACAGCACATTTCTGTGGTTTGTCTTCTTGGGTCTTTTTACTACCAGTAGTTTGATCTCTGATTCATCATGATTGTGCCTTACTCCTCCCCTCCCCCGGTTTGGGTTTAAGTTTAGTGCAAGATCATATGAATCCCATGCCTTCACATCCTGTTTCTGTGTCACCTCACTTCCATTCTCACCAATTATAAAATGGTCAAACAAGAGAATCTTTCAGCAGATGGTTGACTGTGCTTTTTTTTTCTTTCTTTTTAATACCACACTTTCACTCTGGTGCTGTCACTTTTCATAAAATGGCCAGACAAAATTCTCATGGGTATTAATGTCCTCCAACCTGAATAACTGTAAAAATGGTTTGTGTGTGTGTATAATATGGAATTGTTCGTGGGGGAAAGAAGGAACTGTGGACGTGGAAGAGCAAAGGGAGGGGAGAATGGCCTGAGCAGGAGACAAAACCCCAGGAGCTCAGCAGTGGGCTGGTGATACAACAGCAGATCTTTGCTGTCTGGACCAGCTGTTCATATATGCTTGTTTGGGAACAGAGGCTGTTTTTCCTTCAGGACTTGTAATCCATTGAAGTAGCACAAAAACAAATTTCTCTAGGCTTTTGAAAACCTTCAATTTCTAAAATTTTGGTGTTCCTTTTAAGTCTATAATTATATATATATATATATAATTATTCTGGTATTATATATGCAGGTACATATTAAAAAGCTCCATCTTTATTTTGGAGAATTTCAGAATTAGAAAACTATTGCTGTTCACCACTTAGAAAATCAATTACTTCAAGTTTATAGCAGTTAAAGGGTTCATGGAAGTTTTATTGATGTGCTGACATAGCAGAATTCAATGCCCAGATGTGTAGTTTAAAATAATCTGGTTAACAGCACACTAAAGTCTGTGCTGGTTGTATGCAGTGTCCCAGTACATGCCACAGAATGTTGCAGCTGGTGGTCACAGAGATTCTCAGTAGAACAGACAAACATAACAATGAATTTATCTTTGAAATGTGAGAATTGAACCAGTTTCTCCTTTCTCAGCTTATGCACCTTCAAAAAAAGACTTGGTAGGGGAGATGCAATTAGACCTCTCTTGGCACACTACTTTGTCTCACACTGCAATTACCTCTTGGACAAGTTTACTGTGACTATTGGATGATAAATGCAATTCCATTTGTGTGGTTTGAGACACTGCCATCTCTACAGTTACATGAGGAAGGGGGAAATGGCTAATACCCATTTAAAAATAAACAGTCTTTTAATTATGAGTATTTATGGTCTGTAAGGAAGAATGCTCTGGGAAATATTTTCACTGATTGGGGTGTGAAGTGAGCTCTCCATTGCCACTTCACATTTCTCAGTCCAACCCTAAGATTGATAAGGAAGAAATAGACAATCCACTTCTTATGGCCTGTGCATTCTCACGTTGCCTTCCTGGGTATTTCTCTTCTTTTCCAGGGTAACTAGATTAGGGAATAATAACTGAATTATTCTGCATGGCCAAAAGCCCAGATCTTCAAATGACAATCAAATGTAGTGCTGCTAGAGAGCAACATTTTCATACTCGGATTTTATATTTTTTTAAATGGGAATGTTGTGGATTAGATTTAAGGAGGGTTCAGTTTCAGTATTCAGTTCTCTTATTAACCTGGGTTTTGGATTTAAAATTAAAAATTGCTAAATATCTGCTAGTCAAAACCTTGTTCTGTCTGGCTTGTGCTTTTTCTTGGGAAACAGTTTAAGTATGAAGGTGTTGAGTTCTATGTGATATTGCTATCTTGTTTGATAGTTTTAATAAGCTAATTGAAAACGAAAAAAAAATTAAATATAAGCTCTTTTATGGTGTTTGCTAGGAGTAGCAATTGATTTGGTTTTGTGCTGTTAACTGTGCTTGGGTTAAGCAAATGATTCTCATTTTGTCTCCAGAAGGATATTCACTTCTAAGACAGTTGAGCGTACTTTAGCTTTTCCTGAGTCCTTTGGCCAGATTTTTACATTTATGTACCAACATCTCTCTGACCTACAAACCACCTGCCCAAAAACCCAACCAACCAAAGCTCCACAGAATGTTTTATGTCTGCTGCAAAAGACAGAAACGAGAAACAAATTACGTTAGTACTGCTCTGAAACTTGTGTCAATTGAGTGCAATGGAAGTTACATAAGTGGCGTTTTCTTAGATAAGAAAAGAATTCTTGGTTAATTCGTTTGGGTTTTTTTATGTTATCGGTCAGATAAAACCAGAAATTGAAACTGTATCTGCAGCAGATCGCTGTCCATGTGAACCAGAGCAGCAGCTGGCAAGGGAGCCTGCTGTGGCTCCTTTGTCTCGGAGATGTGCTGGCATACTTTGTCTTGGAGGAGGTTAACAAGCGAGATTCCTGTTTGCTGGTCACAGTGGAAGGTGGTGCTTGCAGCAAGTGGATTCGATAACGCTGCAGAGCTGTGTTTTCAAAGGAGAGATTCAAGTGTGACACACCAGGGCTTGTGCTCTCTCATATGTGCCAACAGAGATACAGTGCTGAAGTAACTTCATACTTAATTCAGGCTTGAATAGAACAAGAAATGTTGTTAATTCCTGTCCTTCAGGTAGAGAAATCACCACATGGTCAGTAAGAGCACATGGTAAACATACCATCAGTGGAAGAACAATTATTGTTACTCATGCTCTCTGAACTTGCAACTTAGCCTGGTTTTTTATCTGGGCCAAGAGAGAATTTCTTGATGGTGCTTTCGCTTATATTTTCCTAAGCCAGGAAGTTGTAAAACATGTTAATTGTAATTAAAGCTCTTACAACTGATTGGAACAAAAAAAATATTCTAAAATGTAGTATATTTCTCTTGGTACAGAAGAAAAAAATGCTTCTCTGGTTTTACAGCTATGATTCAATGCTTTTGCTTTGAAAAATGATAATTTAGGAGGAAGATCACATGATAAAACTGAGTTTTTGTTTTTGTTTTGTTTTGTCAGTGAATTCAGTGATGTTTTTTGGGAAAGAACCTGCAGTCTTCCCATGGAAAATTGGCTTTGGAGAGAGTTAAAATTAGCATATGTCACTTTGCATTTGTCTGTCTTCATACATGCAACAAACTTCTAGTGTCATCTGAAAAAGTGAGACATATTTTTGTCTTTTGATGTGTAAATAAGGTTAAAGATGACCAATGCTGATGTCCAGTGATGTGTTGCATGGTAAGTTGTTTTTCCCCATGTGATTTGTGTGTGTGTACTGCATGTGCCAGTTTTGTATTGTGTCTCTAAAGTGCTTATAGCCTCACTACTGCTATTAAAATGTTTTCCTGAGTTTATAGAGTGCCCCTATTTAGAAAAGCTTTACTTTTGGAGAGGGACTGTGTATGAATTTGTTTGACTTAAAATTTTATGGAACTTGGCATTTGAGTTTTAAATCTGTGGCCTGTAACCTCCAAACTGTGAGCTGCTATTAAGACTTACCTTGGAAGAGGCTCTTGCCTTTTTTCTTGGGAGGGAGGCTGCAGTTAGGATCGATGCCACAGTCTGTTTTTAGTACCTGAGTGCAAATGAGGCTGTGGATGAGTCTTGGGAATCCTAATCTACAAGTAATTCCCCACTTACTGTGTTTTAGGCTTGTGTTGACTCTGTAAGAACACAGTGCATCCTATTAGCTCATCCAAGTGCACCTGCTTTCCATGGAGCAGATCTCTTCAATGTTTGGAAGGATGTAATGTTTATGAAAAGAAAGTTTTGAAAGAGTGAACTGTGTATGCCTCTAAAACTGAAGGGGTGTATCACCTTTGGCTAAGTCAGGGTAGAGAAGAGGGGAAAGAGGAAAAGAACAGCTGCCCTGCAATGATTTTAAAATGTGTAGGATTTTGGTGAAAATAATGAAAAAGGAAAGGTAATTTTTTTTTTTAATGTCAACAAATCTCGTGGCCTGTTGGGAAGTTTGTGCTGGAATAACTCTGGTACACACAACCACAGGAGGGAGAAACTGAAATGCAGAAGTGGTATTACACTGGAACAAAGACACCAGATGGTTATATTATGGGGTCTTACCTCCAAATGATTTGAATATTTATTTGGCTTACTTGTTTCCTGTGAGCTTAAATGAGACTACTGATTTAGATTCTTCTGTACTGAGGGCTGATACATTTGCTGCTCGTTGTGGTTCTGTCATCTCCTCTTAAGTTTGCTCTACATGCAGCTAGGTGAGGAGGGACAGAATATTAATGGTGGCAAAAGTTTCTTACCTTTCCTAACCCTTCACTAATTAATATTTTGCTTCTCCTTTCATTGTATGATATATTAAAATACACCATGTAAGTCAGATTTATAAACTACTCAGTAAGGCTGGAAGTAGCTTGAATTTTGTAAACCTTCAGATATTCAAGTTTGGACTAAGGAAATAATTTTGGAGTTTGTTGTTGGGAAAATGTTATTTTTGCTTTGCTTTCCTGGGTGGTGTCATGTGGTTACACTTTATTGGCACCTTCATCTAATAGGTGTGTTATTATTTAAGAGACTTAAGGTATTGGTGATACTTTCTCTTCCCTTTTTTCCTAGTATAGATTTGAGTATTTTGTTCTACAGTTCTGGATCTGCTTGGGGAAGTGACTGTGTGATGTGTGCCTGAGGAGGTGCAATGTGGTGGATGTTCCCTGGGTTCTTTTGGTAAAACTGGTTTTGAATTTCCACAATCCTGATGCTTTCAGAAACTCTGTATTATTTTCAAGCTTTGCAATAGTTAAGTAAATTTTATAAAATTGAATAGCAGACATAATAAAGATATTAATTGAAATATCACTGCTTTCAGAAACATGCCACTTGAAAGATTGAGAGACATGGAGTAAGAAAATGAGGTGTGAGTAACCACCAAGGATGTATATATACAGTTACACTTAGAATTCCTCAGTAGAGGACTAGAAAATAGATTGAAAATGAACATCTGACAGAAAGTCCTCCAAGAGGAAATTCCTGCAGGAGAACTTCATTCTTGAGATTAATTAAATGAAAGATTAGAAATTCTCTAGATAGCTGTAAGCTATTTAATAAAACTGAAGTAAGCAATTAAAAGACTGGGTTGTAGTTACTCGCAGAAGCATTAATGATCGTGCTGCTGTCCCCTCCCCAGTTACATATGTTCTCCCTCCTTTTGCAGGAAAGCTATATGGGAGCTCATTAATGCTGGATGCTTTCTGCAGGATTTTCATAAACAGCATCCTTCTCTGAATAAGGGTGATGTGGATAATAACTTCTTTGGCATTGGAAGCACATACACAGTCCTGAGAAAACAGAAATAAAAGTGCTTTGTAGAAATTATACTAATGAAATGTATGTGAGAGAGTAGCTTGAAAGAGAAACCTGATTAACATCTGAAACTTCAGCTCATGTTCAGCCACCTTTGAATAGAACTTATGTTGCCAGTAAAGCTACTTTGTCAAATCTGTTTTCTATTTCTGAGTTACATTGTTGTAAGCATTTTCCAATCTGCCTCTTTACAGTATTTTTTTTCTTTGTCTTCCAGACAAACAGATTCATTCGAACTGATTGTAGCTACTCTGGTATCTGCAAAAGGCATTTTCCACTGAAGTCTGTCGTATTCATTTGAATATATTTTGTGTTGTAGTGTGCCGTGATAACTGGGTGTGCTCCAGTTGTGTACAATAAGCTGGGATGTGTTGTATGACCAGAGATCCATCCCTGGAGAGGCAGTGCACGATAGCAAATCATGTCATCGTGTTAGGGACAAAGATGTGGGACTGCAGGTTCAAAGGAGTTGCCATAGTTCAGCAGAATAAGTGTGCCATGAGTAATTAGGAAAAATAGAAAAAGAAAATACAGGTATTGAGTGGTGCTACAATAATAATAATAATTTTAAGTTGCTTCAAAATAAGATACTACTTAAGTTGGTGAAGAGCACTCTGGTAAGATTATTTTACAAGTGCTCATTACTTTCCATGTGAAAACAAATGTGGTTTCTGTTAAAATAAAAATAGGCTGATACAGAAGTTCTGAAGATAAACTTCTTAATGTTATTATTTTTCTGCTGTAAACAGAAAGCTACATTCTAAAAATCTGGTTTCCAGACTTAAATATCTCTTGTTGGTACTAAGAAAAACCCACAGTGAAACCTTTTCTTTTGGCAGTGTATAAATATCCTTATTTTATTAGCATGATTAACATATATTGTACACTTTGGATATATCTGTATGCATAGTAAGTAAAATTTCATCATATTGGGTATATAGTGGACAAAAAGATGGAGTGATAGCATTTTAAAATTCTGTAAAATAAGACTATGTTTTACTATGGATTATATTTGAAGAGTATTGAAAGTTATTTAGAAATAATGTCTGAGAAGCAAATACCAGTCTTTATGCTTCTTCTTCAGGAGTGGTGGGGAAATGTATTTTGAATATTGTTTTAGTGTTAGACTTATTTTCTGTCAAACCATGTCATACATGTTTGCACTTCAAAAAATGGTGAAATGTTCTGTTGACTTTTTGAAACTTTTTGGCAACATGACACTCTCCATTTATTTTGTCCCTTGTTTAACAGTTTTTGTGTGTGTTTTCAAAAGCACTTCCATTCACCATTCAAGGAATTCAATAGAATTCTAATAGGAACTGCACATAAATAACTGCAGAAATCAATGCTTCAATTCAGCCAAGAGTTTTTTTGTGACTTCAAAAGCCGCGAGAGCATTTATTATTAGAAACATACAATTGACTTTTCTTGTATTATCATTCTGCATAGTGATTTGGTTTTTACCACCATAACAAGATGTTTGACAGTTTCATTTGAAAATGATGTATTTACATTCGTTACTTCAAAACAGTGTAATTTTTATCCTTTCTTTCTAGCTCTGTGTTACTTTGCATGTTGTGCTCTGTGCAAAGGTTGTTAGTGAAATATTCACAGGTGGATTTTTCCTCAGAGGTCAACCAAATGTTGAGCATAATCTCCTGTTCTTGTATTGTGACAAAAATATAAAAATGGTCTTCATAGAATGGAGTTGTTTGGTTGATTTTCATCTGTTCAACTCATGCAGTGTAAAGCATATCCTCTCTTCCAAAATGCTCAATTTTCTGAGGTTAGCAACCACAGAAGTGACCAACCTGTGATCGTGTGGGGTTATGTTGGAAGTACTTCCAGCCTTTAGTGTTCATATTACACTTCAGGCCGTGTCATCTGGAACAGTCCTTTTGATCCTGAAGTTTTTAGGTGAGTTCTAGGAAGTGAGATTATCTCCAAGGAGGTGGCTTGAACACACCAGAAGCTTTAGAAAATTGATGTTTTCCTTTTGAAGTAGTTCAAGGATGATATGATGTGAAATGCAGCATTCTGTTCAGTAATGTTTTACTGCTTTATAAATGAACTCTTTGAGTGGTGTTGCTTTTGGGCAGCTCATGCAGTTTCCCTCAGGTAATGGTACAGTGTTACCACCTGGGGTGGGAGGCACATCTAGAAGGGAAGAGTTTTGTTCTTGTTGTCAGCAGGGTACTCAGATTAATGGTTTTTGTGTATTCCTGTTTTACTCTTCAGTGTTGCTGATAATTCAGAAAACCAAGTCAAGCTGCCAGCAGGGCCTGATAGATGACAATTGCCTTTCCCCATCCTCACAATCTAATTCTTGCTCACAAGACATCTTGAGAACCAACTGATGCTGTGACTTGGTGCCACCAGCCCGGTTACCTTGAGCTGCAGATGCACAGTCACCTCCTCAGCTGCTTTGGCTGCATGAGCCAGGTGCATGTTTTGGCCCTTGAGAAACCTTTCAGCACAGTGGAGATGGAGCATGACCTGTCTCTGGTCCTTCCCTGTCCTAACGCTTGCAGTGGAAAGACTCCTCAGATGAAACTTATCCTGCACCTTGAGAAGTGTTTTGCTGGTGATGGGGGGAAGGAGAGGCAAGGTGAAACATGGTGAGGAGCAGGGTTGGTAGCACAGACAGCATCATACCTGCAGAGCCATTGGTGTTCAGTGTTGCCATTTGGAATTATGTGCATTTAGGATTTAAATCCTGTCATTGTGGTACCTTGAAAAAAATAAAATAAAGTGAAGTTAGAACTTCTTTTGGTTCCTACCAGTTCTTCCCCATCTCCTTTTCCACTTCTGTCTAATTGAGATTGCATTTGAGTCAGCTGCTTTCATCTTGACACTTATGTCATTCAAGGATTCACAAAGTTAGAATGTTAATGTCTGCATTTCAACTGACTGATAGGTACACCAAAACCTATCTTAATTTTGTCACTGCAACATGAAGCTTCTTTTAATTTCCCAGGCTGTTCAGCATTTATGGAAACAAGATAATGGAACGTTGCTGGCACAATTTGTAAGCCTAATGTTTAAAGTTTATTAAACATGACTTTTTTTTTTTTTGTAAAACACATTCTTGC
The DNA here is from genome assembly GCA_008694505.1 of Cyanoderma ruficeps. Classification (NCBI taxonomy): domain Eukaryota; kingdom Metazoa; phylum Chordata; class Aves; order Passeriformes; family Timaliidae; genus Cyanoderma; species Cyanoderma ruficeps. Next base: position 10,466,674 of record VZDJ01000594.1, on the reverse strand, counting down.
CCTTCCTCTGTTCTTGTAGGTGCTTTGAATGTAACAAATCTATAAGCTGGAAGAAAGAATAATGGGCATCTAAAAATAGTTTAGTTAGGGAAACTTGGTTCTGCTAAAGGGCAGAAAAAAAAATTTAGATCTGTCTAAAAGTGAGCGTCCCTCTGTATTTTTAGGTTTATCTGTCTTCTGCTTCTTTATGAAAAAGTTTGGCAGTAACCAAGGCAAACCCAATACCTCATGTTTTATTTGACGTGGATCAGATGTTTGTGGGTATTATCAATCCTCTTTGGCGCTGCTTGTCTTAGATGGCCGAGCTCAAATAGATCAGAAACATTTTGATACATTTTGCATCAAATGTTTGTAATTTGTTTTGAATGCAAGAAGAAGAAACAGAAGTGGGACAATCCCCCAGAAAATGCCAAAAGGGATAGGAGGTGGGGAGGACTGGGAGAGCAGCAATCTATCCAGCTCATGCAAGTAGGTGCCAGAAAACCTGAAAGCTAGATATAATAAAATCTAGTATTGATATGAAGCAAGAAAGAAGTTACTGCTTGATACAGCACAGTGTATTTCGTAGCTCCCCACTGCCCGGTAATCCCTTCCTATTGAACGTTATTTCAAAGTATATATAAGCGTATACCTTATTTGTGGAACGGGTCGTTAAAAATTTATCTCAGGGACAAAAATATAGTCCTGAATTGGAACTAAATCCTACCCTGACCACTTTACTGTCTTTCATACTTGGCATCCCTTTTACTGAAGTGCTTCCTTCTGCCAGGGCAGGGTCTGTGAGTGTGTTGCACTCTTCCATACCATTATAAAAAAAAATGAATCTAATATCTAGTAGGTGTAACATTGAAAGTCTTAATAAGCATTCCATCCGCTATATATGGATAAAAATTGTGTTTCAAAGTGCTTGAAAGCTGTAATACATTCAATTTCTGCGGTATTGTATGAAGTAACCTGAATTCTTTCTGGTTTATTATTGCGCCTTTTCAGGTGTTTTCTTTTGGTAGTGCTTGGTATTGGAACAATCTCTTGACTGTTCTTATTTGACCTGCATCTGGTTTAGGAAGGTTAAAACCGAATCCATTTGAGGTTTTGTGATCCTGAGAATCATGAGAGAGGACCTTCATCTGTCCCGTGGGCTGTGCGCCTGACTCAGTATCCTCATATGAGGAATTCCCTCTCTACAACACCATGACATAGTTGGTTTATGTTTGTATCTTATGACCTACTAAAAATATTCTCTCTCCTTCCCACTTTCCTTCTAAGATCCTTTTCAGCAGAATTGGTGTATAACCACCTTGTATGCAATTTTGGCATTTTTGCAGTGAATTGTGCCTGCTTGATAGAGTAAAGGAATTGTCCAAACTTACGAAGGAAATTTGTTTTCAGAAAACAGTTCTCCACCTTAATTTTTAAGAATAAATGTTATTATGTTCTGAAGACACTGATGACACTTTAGAAATGTGGGATTTTTTTGCTAAATTTAAGCATGTGTTACTGGGAATGAAGTAGATCTAATGCAAATTTCCATAAATGACTGGATACAGTGTCCATAAGGGGTTGTGAAAACTACTGGGATCAGTAGAGAAAGCCATAAATTGGATCAGAAGCTGACGAAAGAGACTTCTGCAAACTGTTATACTCTAAAAGCATTATTAGTCATGCCTTTCAAAAACGAGTCTTGAAATTAATCCTATCTCATTTTTGTCTCTTCGTATTAAAAGCTGTAGATAACACAGAGTTCAGAAAAAATTTTAGTATATCAGAGGACCGGATTACCCCATGGGGAAAATAAGATAAACCCAAGATTTGAGTACTCAAAAAATTAATATAATTTGATAATACAAAGTCAAGTATTTTAGGCATAAGAACTTCCTGAATTTAAAAGTCATAAATTGGGGAGTAGGAAAGAAATTTGGGAATGCCAATGGGGATGTAAGTAACAGCTCCCAATGGAAAGCACAAGTGAGGGTGACCCATCTAAAAGTTATCTGTGGTTCACCCTTGGAGCCAAGTGTAGAGCAAGAGCAGTTTCTGCACCCAGTCTTGCCTTGGCTAATGATCTTTATTGCTGGCCTGGATAACAGAAGAGGATTGAGGGTAGCAGCTCTGAAAGTCTCACCCACAGCACAAATTAGGGGTGACTGCGACTATACTCGGGGGAAAAAAATTTCGGTGCAGAATTTAAAATTTTTTTGTGTGGTAAACTTGGCAAGGTAGAGGCAAATTCATTACTGTCTATAGAACAGAGATTATGTTTTACAGAATGTATTTATAAACCTCTTATCTAAGAAATACTTCAGTCTTTTAAGACAGTTTCTCTTGTGCAATTCTTTCCAGACTTTTCTTTTTGTATGAGAATACAACTGAAAAGAAAAAGCATTCTATGAAAGCCTTGAAAGGTCTTAATTTTAAAAAGGAATTGCATGAATTGGATTTCAACTGATAAGACACACTTACAGTTTTAGTGTCAATATTGGAAATTCAGTTTTAACAGTAATCTATATTATATCTTAATATACTGGTATCTTGATTTATTGATCTTATGACAGCAAACTGAAATAATGGCCTCTTACTTGAAGAGGTTTGTGCTGAAACCAGCTGAGGTTGGCTTCTCTGGAAAAAAGTGCTGCTACTGGTGTTCTATTAGGACAGACAAAAGGCTGACCAACAGGAACATCTGGATCTGACTGCCAAATGAACTAATGTGGCAATACCACTAATTACAGCTCACTCTTAACATTTGTGTCATTGTTCAGATTTACAGCATTTACAATAAGATCATCAGTCTGTTATGGTCTATATGTTTATATTTATACATAAAATTCAGGGGAAAAATTGGGGGAACCCTTTGTTTCTGAGCAACCGATGTAATTTATTAATTGTGATGTGTAGATAATATGGTTTAGAGACTTTAATACATCTATTCTATGGAGTGGTCTGACTGTCTTAAGCATTTTTTTTTCAGTGCCTACAGTGTGCCAAGGTGAGCTGATAGATTGAGTTTCTATGGCCAGGTTTTGGTAGCAGGAGCAGGTTCTGGGAGAAGCTGCTGGGAGCTCCCTGCGTGTCCAGCACAGCCAATCCCTGGCGGCCCCCAGAGGGATGTGCTGCCGGCCAGGGCTGGGCCCATCACAGATGGTGGTGACACCTCTGTGATAACATGGAAGAAGTTATAGCACAGAAATAATTACAGCCAGAGAAGAGTGTTACACCATCATGACTTTGCTTGTTAGCAGAATTTTATTTTGCAAGAAATGTCTGTGTAGACAAATCATGGTTTATTTGGGGGTCGATTTTTGTTGATTGATTGGTTTTGATTTGTAATAGATTTGATCTGAGTAAGCTCAGGTGAGTCTAAACACAAGCAGAAACAGATTCTGAAGGAAAGACAATTCAGTATGACTTCTGGTTGAATTCTCTTCTGAAGTGAGATAAAAGCAGCCTTACAGTTGGAAAAATGGGTGTTGTTTTGGATGTTTTCAGAGAAGGAAAGAAGAAAAGAGGAAGAAAAAGTTGTGTGAACATCTGAAACCATTTGCCTTGATCTTTTGGAGGAGGCCTTTTTGTTTTTATTTCTTGAGGAAAAAGATTTTGTGGAGTCATTTTATGCATCTTAAATGCTTCATATGTCAAAATAGAGGGAAGTAGAAAATACCAATATGTATGGGACATAATATTTGAACAGGTAAAAAATGAACACACGTCATGTGATATTTAAAAACTTTTACATGACTTGGACTTATAACTTATGTTGTGAAAAGTGAATTAAAAACATTATTTCACTGTCAGTCTCTGTTTTAGAAAGAAAACATTGGATTCTAAATCAGTTTAATTGTTTCTGATGAGTTAATTTGTTCTCTGAAAGTCTTTTGTAACCTAAAGCTAACTAAGCTGTCTAACAGACAAGTATAGCTAAAAATATATAGGGATATACACCATCTCGTTTCTCTGTGCCCCATTAAGCTTGGGCTACTGTGTATAAATATTTTTCTTCTGTAGCAATTACTGTTCCAAGACCTACACCAATGCCTGGTGGTCACTTACCAGAAGATGGTAGCTTAGCCATGCCCATGTCCCCTCAGCTCTTCTCACTGCTGTATTGACTGCTATTGACTACAGCAGTAATGCATCCCTTGAACACTGCAGATCCTGTGAAACAAGGTTATCTCTGGCTATGCGGATTCCAAAGTGCATTTTAAAAATATAATTATTCTAAATGCTATGCATACTTTGGCTTTTCAAGGGAATGTATACATTCACTGGCAACTTAAGAGTTGTATTCATACACCAGAAGGTTGAGAGCATGTGTATAGGTGGAGCTGCTCCCCACACCTGTGGGAGTCTGCAGCATTCCTGGAGGGAGGTTCTTTCATCCAACTGCCTTTGCCTTTTGAAGTCCAGTGCCACCATCTCAGTACATGTTATGATCTTCTGTCACCAGGGTGTGACAGGGGTATGTGCTCATTGTTGGTGTGCACTGATAGGTTTTTGATTGGTATAGTGCAGCAGAAACAATCACACAGGGGCTCAAGATCCAGGATACTACGTTTAAATTTCTGTTTGAAAGAGCCAATAGAGACAGATGTTTGGAGAGAAAGGAGCAGATCCTGTTTTCTCTCTTCCTTCAGCTGCTGGTGTTTTTCTGCTTTACCCACAACAGGTCTTTGGAGTCTGTCCCTGTACAGTTACATGGCATTTTCAGGTGGGAGAAGATGTATCAAGCAGCTACATAATTAACCTGGCCTTGCCTACCCACCCATGCTGCCTGAGCTGAAGGCTTTTAGCCAGTTATGTTGGATGCACTGGCATGAAACTCTTCACAGCACAACCTCTGTGTTTCCATACATCAGAATAGCATTCTTTGTCTTTCATTGGCAAAAGTGGCAATCATTATTTCCAATATAAGTTTGTCTATGTGGACTTGGACATGTGCAGGATAAGAAAAGTAATTGTGAATTAAAAGTTGAGAATCCATCAGTTTTCTGGCAAATGGTAAAACTGAATGCACAGTAAGAAACTTAAGTGAAAGTTCTGCTACAGAGACTAGTTGTAGGAAAATGTATTAACACCAATTACAACAGTCTTTCTTTTTGAAAAGGTCTGCCAAGGTCATTGATGAAGATAAAACCCAGTCTTTCTTGTGGTTGTGTGCCAAAGATGATATGCTAAAGGGATCATAGAATTTACGCCAAGTTCTGTGTTTTTTAAGAATTGCGTGTTAACTAGAGGAGATTTTTTCTTTGAGTTGCATAAATTAACCTTTTTTCCTAACAATTCATCTTTTGTTTATGTGTTACTGTTCCTTGTTCAGTTGTACTGTCATCCTCATTCTCCCTCCACCCCTCATGCACTAGTCACTTTTCCTACCACAGGGAGAAAAATTTTGCATCCAAAGGGCTGGCACAGCACGTGCTGCAGATAAGAATGGGAGTGCACTCTTGGATCAGATAAAAGATCCAGAACTCAGTAATCCCCACAGCGATGAATAACATGGAGACGTGTAAGAATCGTGTCCTGTATACAGTGAACCTTCCTTAATGTAGCCACATACAACTGATTAGAAATCCATTCCTAGGTTAGTTTGGTTTTAACATGTAGGTACTGATAGCTATAGCTTTTATTCTGTAGAATATTTAACTATTTTAAAATGTTCGTGGGAAACCCAAACACAAAAGCATTTCTGGTATCTTTCAGTCAAAGAAATACTGGGCTGAAAAAGGAAGGCACTAATGTGTTATCTTTTAAATAGAGTGCATTGTATAAGCTTAGTGTTCATTTTCTTAGCAAAAGAAAGAACGAGCATAAATTTGAAATTGTGAGGATCATGTTGTTGATACATATGGATGTAACTATTATAAAAGACATTATTCTAATGCCAGTACCTGATAAGAACAGCAAGAGATGTATGACCAGTGTGGGCTGCTGCCACTGACTCACTGTGTAATGACAGGCAAATTACTTGGTTTTCTGCATCTTGTTCTATTCCTTTATAAATGAGAAATAGTTTTCCAGTAAAACTCTGAGATCATTGGATAAAAGGAGATATTTTTTGTACGCCTACTGAGTATATAAATTTGAAGATAGAAAGTGCAGCAAATACCAGGTTCTGTGCGACTCTTTTACCAGTACAGGCACAGTAGGATGAGTCTTGCTGCTCATTATGCATTGTATTAAGCCATGTTGTACTTTTGAAGACCTCTTAGTGCACAAACAAAAATAGGGGTTTAGGTCAGATTTAGCACTTCAGGGTTTATTCTGTTCAGTTCCTTTTTGTAGTTGAATACAGCTTCAATAAAACTTCTCTGGTGTCTGCATTGGTAACTACCGTTCCATTTGGTTTGATATGCCAGACGTTGCACCGCCTTCAGATGAAACAGTACGGGGAGCCTTTTAGAGTAGTTTTCTGTCAATCTCCATCACCTCTGTCACATTATGTCTTTGGCTGCATTTTATCACTGAATTTTCATAATGTTTTGGGGAACTTGACCTTTTCAGAATTGTCTGCATTAACACTTTAGTCTTAATCTTTCCCCTGGCACCTCCTGAAACAAAATACGAGTTAATGATTCAGACACCACAAAACAAATCACATGCCGCTTGTTTCTTCCCAGTGGTTCTTCATTGTCATTGTTTGCTGTATTGTATGCAAGTCCTTGTGTGTTCTGTGGTGAAAGGGACCTAAATAATGCAGGAAATCTTAAGGGAGGTCGGTAGCAGATAAGTAGGGAAATGATGAAACAGTTTCAGGTGTATATGTAAGATGATTTGGATAAACATAAAAAGAAAGGCATTAGTTCATTTCAAAGGCAGTATGACATATGGAAGTTAACAGGTTTGATGTATACTTTGTTTTTTTTAGCAAAGTCATACTTTTATTGTGATACTCCATAAGTAGCTATGGAAATGGTGGGGAATACATGAAATTTCTGGTCTCCAGTGCTTCAGGGAAGAATGTGCTGTTGTCTCTTTCTGTGACTGCTCCTCTGTTTCTGCATCTTCATCGCTTTCCATTCCATTTGTCATCATTCCCTTTTTAATTTGCTCACTTTCTTAGATTTTTTCATCACATGAAATGCTTGCTTTAGCTTCATAATTAAAAAAAAATCCCATAGAGGATTCTAGTCATCACCCTGTTTTTTATTTGTGTTCTGCTCCAGATTCAGTAAATACAGTCAAAAGCTTCAGTTTTGAATTTATCTTCACGTTTTCCTCACCTTTGCGCCATTTTCCACCCTTTTGTTCTTTTCTTGAAATGGCTTTTAACAAAATGAATGAGTGAATGATATTCACTTGACTGGGTGCTAATACCTTTACTCTTTTCCTTGTTTTGACCATGAAGAAAGCCTTCCTCCCCTCATGGCCACCTGCTGCCCTCCTTGTGCTGCTGTAGTGCTTTTGCTGCTGCACAGTGAGTCATGTTGGGGAATTGGTCTGACTGAAGAATAATTTTGCCAAAATTGTGTTGCTTCTTGTTTCCCCACTCTGGTTTACCATATGGCTGTACAAATGGCTATGTCAGCAGTAGGGAGAGGATGATGCAAGGCTGGAAGCAAGAGGCCAGACTCAGGAGTAGGTCAGGGATGCTGTGTTAGCTAACACTGCCAGGTTATGTCAAAATAAAAAGAGTGTCAGAGTAAAGTCTAGTTGTCTGTGATATTGTCACATCCTGCCTCTGGAAATACTGATCTCTGCTGCTTTTTTCCTTAACTTCTCTACCTCTCCCCCTTACTGTTTAACATATTTTCTAAAGCTCCTTGTTTATCTCCTTCTTAGAATAAGTGATCAATAACAACATCAATAGGAAGCCTCCATTTCTCAGTGTGCACAGGAGGTGGAGCCTGTTGCCCTCAGGGTGGGTTGAAAACCTCCTATTTGAGTCATTTGTGTGGGCATCATTAGTTAAACCTGTACTGTCATTTGTACATGCCCATGAAATAACTACGGTGAGGTTGAGATGGATAAGCTGTTCAGGTTAGATACGTATAAATTTTAAAAAGTATTATTTAAATCAGTAGTTGTCCAAAGCAGTACAATATGGGACCTGCTTAGTGTGAAATTTGAAAAACTTAAACCATTTTGATAGACTCATTGGTAACAAAAAAAATGTAATGCCAGCTAACCTGCTTTCATAGTGTCTTTCCAGCGGTGACTGGATATCTTGACAACAAGATATTTCATGTCCCTGAAATCAATCATAAGAAGTTCTTGTCAAACAAATGCATTAAATAATCCCTTCCTTTTCCTAAGTCTGCAAAGATACATTTCATTACTTTGCAGTCAAGTTATTAACAAGCAGCATAAAAGCGTTTGGTAGTTTTTTCTTGTTTCTGTGTTTGTTGGGGCATGTGAGTTTTATTCAACAGATATTAAACTGATACTGAAATGGTGAAATACACATCTGAATTTAAGTTACCTGCAAATACGATAATTTTCAAATCTGAACTTAGGTTAAAGTGCACAAAAACATGAATTCCCTTCTAAATCCAATTCTTCGTGCACCCATGTAAATAGACTTGTTCCAAGCCTGTATGTAATGGTGTATCTGCATGTGTTGAAGTCTCAAAACGTCTCAGCTAATGTAAGAGTATCTTTTTGTTGTTCTTAAAAATTCATGTATATTGTGTTCCCTCTATTCCTGTACCTTTTTGGAAAAAAATTAAGAGAAGTGGCATTGTTTAACAGTGTGATGCACACTATGGAGACAATTTCTGCAGCTTGGTGTGTACAACCTTTCAGAAAGGAATGATGCTACCTCTGGTCGGTCATACGAGGTGTAGTTCATTGTCTTGTCTGTGCCTCCTTTCTGGTTATCATAATCCAAGTTACTGGCTTTCCAAATTTCCATTTGTTTCTAGCACACAAGAATCAATGTTTGGTTCTTTCACAGATTGAGCTATGAAGTAAAACAAGAATCTGAGCTTAATGCACTGAAACAGAAATGAGCTCACTCAGGCTACATATGCTCATTCAGTATTGGGTTTTTTCAGTAAATAGGTCATTTTCCAAAGTTTAATACCAGGAATTGATGCACTACCCTGATGAAAGTGAACCACCAAATTGCAATGTCTTGAAGGACAATCCCAAATTGGAAATGGAAAGCAAGCAATAAGGTAGAAATAAATATGACGTTTTGTGGCTTCCTCTCTAGATCTTCTCCCAAAATACCCTACAGCCTTATTGTGTGTACACTTGGGGATCTGATGGCCATGTCATCAGGCTGGTAGCACTCCTCTGGGAGCTCGTTCCATCATCTTCTTCCTGTTCTCAGTAGTTGTGTAATGTCTTTTTAGCATGTATCGGTTCTGTATTGCTGGTGCCTGCTGATAACATGGATCCTACTGCCTGCTCTTTTCCATAAGCTCTTGCAGCTGAAAGGAAGGCATGATCTTCATTCAGGAGCTGCTCTCAGATTTCTCTGGTAATACTTTTCTGAAATTGCTGCCAGTGGAGACAATGGTTGTGTTCTCTTTACCTTAATGTTGCTGACAAATTTTCAGCTATTTGTTTCCTGTTGCCTTGCCTATGTTTCATGTACTTTGCATAGATGTTGTGTTTTATTGGTAAACGTTCTGAAAACAGGCATTTAAGTAATAGCTCTTTGATCATCTTTAACTCTGATATAGTTACTCTGGAAAGCAATTTTTCATTCTCTTAAACTTTAAACCATATTCAATAGAAAATTGAAAGAAACTTCATAGTGAAGTCAACAAAACAGGAAAACAAGCTAACTACAAAAGTGAATTTTAGATAAATGCTCAAACACCTACAATTTTAACACTTTTCTCATCCCTTGTGGTTGAGACTAAAAATTCATCAGTCCATGGAACTGCAAGATGAGATGTTAGAACCAGATTTGTAGTGATATTAAAACTTGCTATGTAATGGTGGCATGGCTACTCCTACTCCAGCTACCAACATCTTCCCATATCATGTTTCAGAGGGTTATTACAGTAATCTTACAAACTGGCTTAATAGAATATATAGTGGCAAAAATATTAGTGCTCCGTCATAGATTTTTTGAGTTATTTTGTCATAGTGACCACCATGTGACAGAGATGTACATGTAGTGTAGCCTGTATATCTGTTAAAAAACAACCTACCACAAAGTATGCATAAGCTATAGGTTTGGGTGTATGTGCTCTTGGGTTACTTATTTTGGATTTCTTGAGAGCTAGATGAGATTTTTCTGCACTTTCATGAGCTCTGTCAGCACTTGTTCAGTCTAGTTGGCACCTTTTCATTTCTCTCTGTTTTTTTCAGCAGATTTTCTTACAGAAAGGCGGATGATCTAAGACTGTGAAGAAATTCTAATTTGTGTTTCTCTTTATATACTTCCAGAGGACAGATGGACATGTCTGTTATTTAATAATGCTCATGTTGCATCCTTCATGAAGAATCAGAATAGCTCGTAGCAGTCTGCCTGCCTGTCAGTAGCAGACACAAGCTTCTTGCTGATTTTGCGTTAAATAACAGGGATTTCTGCTCTCTGGGCTCCAGCTTTAGGAATTTGAGAACAGCAAATTCTCAGATGGGCATTGTAGATTCTTCATACTCTTAGCTGCTGAGGAGCTCCCTCAGAGATTTTTGGGTGACCTGGTAAAAAAGCATGCTGTGCTGGTTCTTTGAGAGTGGGAGCTACTTTCCATAATGATAATGTGGTGGTGGTATTAAGCTCTTTACCATTGCCTCTCTCTATGATGTACATAATATGCTCATCATTCTTAAGGAGTTGCCAAAGCATCCTGACACCAGTTTCTGCATCTGGAAATGACAAGCCTTGATACATTTCTCAGCCTCTGAATAGTCAGAACTGAAGAACCCTTCAGATACTCTTCAGCTTGAGACGCCCTGCCATTGACTAATGCTGCATGGCACTGGCCACCAACTGTTCCATGGGAAGCCTCAGTTCAGTAATTGTGTGATCCATCTGGAGCTGCATCCCTTTTCCTCTGGTTTCATACTCCAGCTTTGGACACATGAAGACTGACTTCTGAGGGGAGGACCTCTTACAGCACTGGACAAAGCCAAAACTTGGCAAACCTTTACTGGACTGTAGAGGGGCTCGTTCATCTGTTTGTTTTTACTCTCTTTACAACTTCCTGGAGCTACCAAAATATTTCCAGGCATGGGTCACCAGGATCTGCTTCCTGTGGTCTAGGCAACAAATTGTATGTTGTTGTCACATCTTTCCACAGAAGGTATTAACAATTTCATGGTATGTTATCATTGGTGTTAGTGTGCTGACAGTTTTGAGACTCTTGAATTCTCTTGTTGTCATCCCATCATTTCAACAACTGCATGGTCGTACCTGGGTGACTACTCCATGTGTGTCTACCCATGGCAACAGGCACTTGCTCAAGTGTACTTGTTTTGAAGTCAGTATTGCTGGTGCTGCTGGCATAGTGGCTGGAGTTCAGAAGGTTCAATTGAATCTGGGCTTCGTCAACAGAGTGCTCTGCATAATCATAATGCAAGTATTGTGGTTTCAGATCTCATTTTTTATTCGTTAAAAAATGTAGTTTCTATGTCTGTTCCCAGGTTTAACCTGTAATGGGAATAGAGTACTTCCCTTTTTGTGGCTTGAAGTTTTTTGCCTCTTCATAATACGGTAAGCTTGCTCATCTCTGTCACTGATCCACTGATGGTTTCAGAAAAGACATAACTGGGAAAACTGAATTAAGAAGCCAGTGATTTTGGTTTGGTGCTCTGCACTTGGTGAGCCTTGCTATTCTGAGCTGTCCTGTACATCTTTGTTAAGAAGAAGCTTGTTGCTAACTGGGTCTACCAATGCAGTTTGGAAAGTACTGAATTTCCTAAGGTCTGGATTTAAAGTGCTTATTGTAGTGAAAGACCTGGGTCCTCAGAAGAGCTGAGTCTGATCTGTGATACTCTGATGAACCTGTCTTGCTGTTTAGAGAGAAAGTGCTTGTGTCTCACTGGTGAGTGTGGTGGCTATTGCTTGTATGATACTAGCATCTTCAGTTTTGGGAAATGTGTCTTCTGAGCATTTTCGGGAGCATGGGAAGAGCTTTGTGTCGTCGAGTAAGCACAGTACCACTGTTCAGAGAGACCCTCCCTGCAGACCAACGCCCCTCTTGCTTCCACCTGTGGCTCCTGCAGCTGCTTCTAGGGGACCTGGGCTGTGCTGCAGAGCTGCCAGCAGGGAAAAGTGCATGTGAATAGACTTGGAAAATAGCAGAAGGCAGTTGCTTGGTTTTCTTTGTTAATGTGCACATTCCATAGCCTGCCATATGTCCCTCTTCTGTAGCCTTTTAATTCTGGGATGCTATAGATGTAAAGAGTTTGGGGAAGCTGAGTTTAATTACAAAAGAGTGCCTAAAGAAGCAGGTGTGAGAAAGCCATTTGGGCCTGACTGCAGGGGCACATGAATGAACAGAGCTTTTAAACACGTGCCCAAGAGGAGCAGTGCAGATGTGTTGACTCGGAGAGCTTGTCGCCTTTTAATGCAATCTTCATTTGTGTGTTGGTAGACTGTTGCTTCTCATTGCACTTTGTACAATATTTTCACTGTAAAAAAAAAGATGAGTGTAGTCTTTTATCATCTGAGTGTGTCTTCACACTTAGAATCTTAGAATTGTTTAGGTTGGAAAGATCTCTAAAGATCATCAAGTCCAGCAGTTAGATAGCCAACTTCAGCTTTCTTCTCTTTTTATGTATCAGAAAACTTAGCTACTGGATTTACTCATGTCACTGTCAACATGTTTGTGCATGTTGAGGATAAACTTGTACTTAATCAGTTTTCCTTGTGGATCTTCTGTTATGAAAGTCTTTTTTTTTTTTTGAAGGAGGCTGTCCCTAAGCATTACAAACTTGAATTAATTTTGTTGGTGAAGATGATAAATAAAACATGGATTTAAGTCAAAATGTATGTATGTATGTAGGAGACTGTTAGGGTGAAATAATTTGACTCTTCAGGTTCTTCATAGATGTTTGTAATGGTGTGGAAATCTTTCTGTTGAAAGCCTTTTAATGATTTTGGTAATGCTGCGTAGGTGGTTGCGTTGCCATCCATCCCTTCCATTCATGACCGCATGGAAAGCATCTCAGCAGAACGCTTCAGACGCCTGTGCTGTTACTCTGACTATGGGTGTACCTGGCATCTCTGTATTAACCTTGGGAGCTGACTTGGGCATGGTTCTTGTTTCTTGGCTACAGTTTTTCTTCTTGCCTCCAGGTGGAACCTGTTTGGTTTTCTGTGCATTTTGGGGACATTCTTGTGATTTCTGTTGCTGTTCCGTCTTCTGTACCCACCCCAAAGGAGTAGGGCATGGAGTAAGCTGGAGGAAAGTTGAAATGTGATTAGAGAAATGGATAAAATGTAGGGAAGGGTGTGACTAATGGAGGAAATTGAACAGTTAGAAAGGGGACTGTTAGAGCCTTGAGAAGGAAGGAACATACATGGAAGAGATCTGGAGTATTTGCAGGAAGTGAATGGTACGGAACTGATGGTTTCAGTAATGAATTATTACCTTTGTAGTTTACCTGTCTCATCAACCTGTGAATCAGTAACCATCAGCCTGTGGATCTGACCCATGTTTGTACCTGCCTTTCCAAGGAAAACAAAAGGAGCAAGAGCCAGGCTATTTTAAGATTACTTAATGTACTATTTAAATTATCTAATGATGCCTAATGACTTTTAAAGGACTCCATTTAAATGTCCAAAAGTATAAACTTAACAGTTTTATGTTTTATATCAACTTAACAGTGTGCTATCTCCACAGTCCATTGTTATCTGTTATTGCTGTCAGGAATCACAACATTTTTAAAGACAATAAATCTTGCTTTTTATGTCAAATATTTATAAAAGAATGGGCTGGTTTTTCACTGTAATGGTATTCATAAAAATAACTGAAGTATTCATTATTGTATCTTGGTTTTATTTCTGTGCAAATCTGTGCTGATACCTTTGAGCTTTATATTGTGACTTAATGAACTTTGAACATAAGTAAGAGTTTTAGTGGGAAATTTTGGAACTGTATTTTACTTTATACAAAACAAAAATGTGTTGAGAAGTCTCTTTTAGAGCTTTTGGAAAACTGAGCCAGAATTTTCTCAAAACTTGCTTCATTCATTGTTTTTGAGGTTTGCTTACTGAATTGTTCTTGCAGGTAAGAATTCTCATCTGTTCAAGGCAGTACTAGGGGTGGATAATCACACCTGGTCTAATGGTGACATTTCTTCTAAGGGCTGCTGGTAATTTGGGGCTGGCCCAGGCTGACCCCAGGTTGAATTCAGGATGTTCCTTCATTTGACCGTCAACAGCCTCTGCATGTGGCATTATTCAGAGGGCAAAACTGGACATGTAGTCATTTGTGCTCTGTACCTTGACAAGTTGTGGCTTTTTTTTTCCTATTTCTTCCACAATAGCTTCTGTTCCCTTTTAGAAAAGACAAATGAATCTGTCCCAGAATGTTTACTGCTTGGCAGTTGAGCAGAAAAAAAAGTGTTTAATGATGGATTTAAAGGAAAGGTATTTAAGGAAGTGGTGATTGTACTTGCTGGCAGCTTCCCTTCCACTGCTTTTACAGACAACAGCTGAAAATCTTTATTCTCACCTTTACTAAAAGGATAAGAAGCTGGGAAACTTGGATGCATTCTGCAAATCATTTTCTGTGTAGGGACACTTATGTTTATGATTTTGTCAAGAGACTTGAAGTTTTTTGGCTCTACAGGCTTGGAGGAATTTCAGAGTTCATTTGTCAGAGATTTGCATCTCCACAAAGCAGTTCACACTGCATGTATGGGTCATAGACATCCTTGAGAACTGAAATGCTGGCCAGAAACTTGTCTACTGAGAAGTCCTCTGCTGTATTTGGCTTGAGCTGTAAATACACCTGAGGATGTAGTTTTGTCCTAGATTTAAGGACTGCTGCACAGTTTCTGTGCTTAGTTCTGACCCAGGAGTTACTGCCACCTTTCATAGCGGTTTATCATCAGCATGTCTGCATAAAGCTTGTATGAATTACCAAATGTTGAAGATCTGCTATCATAAAAGTACATTGACTTGTGTAACTGAGATGCTTGTCAAGTAGCTTTGGAGTCAGAATGTTGCCATTTGTATAAAAATAACAAATATGGTACCAGGGTGAGTTTTACATTGTGACTGTTTTTTAAGCTGTCATTGCAGATCGGCTACTTGAAGTTTGTGTTCCTTACGTGCTTTTGGAAATCGTGAGATATTTGTTTTTTCTTGCAGATTTACATTACCTTTTGGACTATGAAGTTCCTTTCCGGTATTTATAGCATGCCAACTTCCCTGTAGACAGGCTCACTCAGCCTTTCATTGGGTCTCTGCTGTCAGGTTTTCATAGGCTATCACATGCTTCCAGTGTTTGTTAGGAATTTGAAACAGAGACACATCCAACATAATCACACGTTATTACATAAAGTACTTTTTCAGTAGAATGAAAGGAGAACTGAGAGCACTGAGGGAATTGGTTCGAATCTGTCGCTGAGACCTGCTGCCTTGCATAGCCCCTGGCTCAGCAGAGGTGGGGCTGGGAGTTGAGCACTTGCCTGGGGCAGCTGAGAACTCACTGCAAACTTCTGGTTTCTAACAGCCCAGGGGCTATAACTGCTTCTCTTCTCTTACAATAATCTCTGTTAACTGCAGTATAGGAGTAGAGACTATCCAAATGGGATTTTTGCTAAGCATTTTGTAAAGCTGCTGTGTGTGGAAAGGTGAATTAGTTTGCATACAAGACTCTTAAATCAAGTCTACAGCTTTAGTCCTTTGACTTCAAAGAGAAAAAGAATGATGTGTCCCTAGTTTTATTACAGTGGGGAAAGATTGTTAAAGACTAGAACATGGAGGTCTTTCCTATATACAGTTGAACAGTAAAGTAGCATAAGTTCATTTTTAACAGTAATTTTCTGTGCAAGTAGTATGCAAGCTTTCTGTGGCATAGAAAGCTAAATTAATCACTGGATTAAGACAATTTCTGAGAGCAACTATTGTGGTTGGATTATTTTATTATGAAGGAGTAGATGTCAGTTATAGGCAATACAGTAGAAAAGTTAATTTGTGTTACATTTACTCAGAGTTTAGTGACTAGATATGTAATCATCCCTGGCAACATGGTTTTCTTAGGATTAGGCTTTTTTGGGAAATAAAAAAATTGGTCCGGTCTTTCATACCAGAAGTTGGAGAAGATTTGCTGTGATGACATGTGGACTCTTCAGCATTGTGCTGTAGTTATAATCAAGTTGAAATTTAGGATTGTGCTAGAGGAAAAAGTCAAAACCTGAGCTTGCCCCCGGCCTCTCAGGTGAGACATAGCTGTGTGCTGTCAGCTGCAGCTAGTCAAGAGGCTCAGGGTGGGGATTTAAACCATACTGCAGTTTTAGTGACTATTTTTCAGGGTCCTTCCAGACCTCTGGTGTCTTACAAGGAAGAATTAGGGGTAATCTGGTTACTGTCAGGGCATCCTCAGGGCCCATGAGCCTTCCCACATTGATTGTGGCAGGAGGTGTGTGCTCGTGTCCTAGCAGGGAATCAGTTTGCCTGGGTGAAAGAAAGTTCTTGGGAGCAGCAGAGGACTAAGTAAATGCAATTGAACCCTGTGACATGCAGGTGATTAAACTGCATTTGAGGTTTTGTTCTTGCTTAGAAGTGGTAAATGCATGAGAGAAAGCATAAATAGCCATGTGATTAAATAGTAGCATGACATGAAGCCTATAAATAGCCTTTTATAATTTTGTAGTACTTTCTCCTTTTAATAGCCTTTTGCTCTTTAATTTCAGCATGCACAAACTCTGCGTGTATGAGTTCATTTGCCCTTCTTGGTAACGTTTTATTCCACTGGAGTTGTGGTGTTTCTTTTTTTGCTTTGTTTTCAGTTGAATAACTGATTTGTACCATGGTTATGCTCCTGGTTTTTCAGCGGATGTGAAACTTGATACTAAACTGAGCCTATATGATAAACAAGCAATAAAGCCTCTGTGTCTTCCTGAACATGAATGCATTAGAAGATATGGTAGAACTTGTTTTCCTTCTAAAAATAATAAGATTTTCTAAAAATAAACTTATTTAAATAAGTAAATAATAGAATAATTTAATTAAATTAATCTCAGACCAACTGAACTGAAAGTTTCTTGCTGGTTCTGAATGGCAGCTGATTGTAGAAGTTTCCAGCTCCAAGCAAAATGGTCAGTTAATTTTTCTCAGTTGATACTTTATTAAATACAGATACACTAGATGGCTGTTTCTTTATAGAAAATGTATACCTGATACCTGGCAAGTCATTTGCTAATGTGTTACTAAAAGAAATTTCTCTTCTAGTAAAAGATTCAAAGTTGGATGGATAAGATGTGTAATACAGAGGTACAGTTTGTTAGTGAATTTTAGTTTCACTTGGTAATATAGTGTCTTCGTTCTTGGAGCTGTAGTGCATTATAAACTCTGTCTTTTTAGCTCTTCCACTTTTTCCAATTGTATGCCTTCAAATTTGTGCCTTTACTTTTTGGGTTTAGGAATGTAGAGATTGCTGCTCCCCACCTCCCCCCACCATATATTCATAGTTAGCCTTGACAGTGTTATGTTGCTTTTCACACCATTAATAGTGTCTGCTATTTTTGTTAAGCTAATTTTGTGGAAATTGTCAAGTATTACCATGTAATTCTCTAAAAAACAAAAGCTAAAAGAAAGAAAACAGTCATATTCAGAAACAAAAAAATAAAACTTAAAGGATTTTTTGGAAGTTTGGTTTGATGAATCCAGGTAAGAATTATAAACTTTTATGTGATTTTGGATCCTGTCTTTCATCTTGCATTATGTTTTCTTCCCATGTTTTTTTTACAGGTGCTTCTGTAGCTTTTTCCATTTATTTTCAAGAGAAGGAAATACGTCCCAAAAGGAAGAGTAATTTTAGATGCTCTTAGCAGTATGCATGAAGATCATTTACCTTCTAACTTGTTTATGTCCAAACTTGAGTGTAGTTTAACAATTTTCAAAATTCCGAATGTGTGAAGATGAGTGCTGGAGGGCTGCAGTCTGCCCTTAATGTTTAAGCATGTCATAACCCCAGACAGGCTGTGACTGTTGAGGTCAGTATGCCACAGTTTTGGGAAACGTTTGATTTGGCTCAGAGTTTCACTTTGTAAGAAGTACAGATACAATTGTTACAGAGTGGGTGTGTACAATTTACAAATCTGGGGAGTAAAGACGTCTTTAAGATACTTTGCTAAAGAAACTAAACTCACAAAGCTGTGATTTTTTTATTTCCTGTTTATAATCATTTACATGCAATTGAATTTTAAGATTTGATTGTTTGAACATGCGTGATATTTTCATTGCCAGATTCACTCAGATAATTGAATTTCTGATCTTGAACTGGCTTGAAAATGGTAATTGTTTTCTATAAAGAAAGTCTGTGAGAGGAGGCAGAGATGAGTCAGAAGAATACTTAAGCTGAGGTGAAGTTGTAAAATATAGTAAATGAAGAAATAACTAAAAGGAGGTCTTAAAATTCGGGGTGATGTAAAATAGGATGGTCTTTTGTAGCAGGGCAGGTGCACCAGCAAAACTGATCTTACCTCCTGTGGGGAGCTCCTTGTTCCAGTTCCCTGGTATGCTTTGGGGTCTCTCACGTGCACATCCCGTGACCAGCCAAAACGTGGCCTGTGCCTTTCACAGCCCACAGCGCTGTGGAGAGGCGGAGTGCCCAGAGTGCAAGGCAGGTGGCGGAAAGCCAGGGGCACGGATGGAGTGAGGTCACTTTTCTGGGCAGCACTGCCAGGAGACATCCCTTGGTTTCTTTTCTGCTGGAGGAAGAAGCACAGTTGACAAGCGTTTTCCAGGCAGGTAGCCAGATCGGCATTATTTCAGTGTTTCCTGTGGAAAATCAGTAGGTTTTGGCAAAACTGAAGTTTTCCACGTGAAAATTTCTATTTTATGGAAATGGTGTTTCTGATTAAAAACTAATTTTGATGGAAAGTGTCCAGTTGGTTACACTGAGCCATATAATTAGCATCTGCTGTGTTTAAATTGAAGATAATTTGGCTTAGGTTTAGCAACTCTGAGCAAAATATACAGAGACAACTTTTCCTCCTCCTGTCTAATACCTCAGCTTTAGTGCCAGCCAGAATTCAACTTGAAGTTGGTTATGAGTAGAATAAAAGCTTTTTCTGAATTTACCAGTTTGTTTTCAGTTCAGACTGCCTTTAACTTCAAAGGCTTCACAACACAGATGCCACGGCTGGAACTACAGCTGCCAGTTGCACTGGCTGCTCTGGACTGGGGAGTCCTTCAGCGTGCAGCAGTATTGATCTGTGGGTGCTCGAGTGGCTAATGGCAGGCCCACAGATTTCCTCCATCATATGTTTTCTGTCACTGTTGTTTCCAGATAATTGTGGTTGAGGCTTGTACAACATAGACGATGTGGGATTTGTTCATTTACAGTCACACCAAATTAGAATGTGTAACTTTGCATCATTTGGTGTTTTACCTGTTTTATCTGCTTAATTGTATACAACTCTTGAGGACCATCAGTTGTTATTTGCATGTAACTTTTCTCTTTTTGATTTCTTAAATTGTGTTTAAAAACCTGTCTTATTTTGTTGATGGAAAAGCTGAAATCAAAACCTAATTTTCACTTGCTACATTTCCTCGATTCAGCATGTTTAGTTGGGCTGTTGCTCAAGTTTAGAGCTGTTAATAATTAGTGTCCGTGAAAGGATTGTACTTGGTTATTCTAGCTACAGGCAGTTGTGCATTGTCATTAAAAGCTCAAAAATTTAAAAGACTCCTTTTATATACTGAGGAGCTTTTGTTTTCTATTGTGTCTGTAGAGAGCTGTAAAGTTCTTTCTTTAACAGGTGAAGAAATGTTTTTTTAAGTCATATTGCAAAAGGGAATCAAATTTAGTTATGCCTTGATACCTTTGAGGAAAACTGTAGGAAGAAGTTCAGATTTGGGGGTTTTGAGGTGGGAGTGTGTTTGTTCTTCTCTCCCCCACCCCCCTTAAGCAAGATTCTAAATATTAAGTTGTTATCACCTGGTACTTCTGTACTTTGTCTGAACTTGCACTGATTTCAGCCCTTTTTTCTTTTGATAGGTAAATATTTAGGTTTCCTCATCTTGCAGTTGTAGCAAAGCCAGATTTCCCTTTAATGAAAGATTTATTTAAATCTATTTAACCTAGTTGAAGAACACATTTTAAAAGCTACTGCAGATTTATTTTGAGAAGTCTATCAAGATATTTTAGTAATGTTTCGTTATAGTCTTCATTTATTACATCTTATTATAGCATTGAGTCATAAAAGCAAGAATAAGAGATCCAGCTCCAGGAATGGGAAGAGATAGATGTAGTAATCATCTGTGTGAAGGTCATGGATTACCATTTTTAATGCTATTTTCAAACAAGGGCAGGTTATGGATAGAATAGAGTTTAAAATAATGGAGGTGGAACTCACTTGGAAAACTTTTCTATTTATTGCTAGTAATCTTTACACATCATAAACACCTCCAAATGTCATGAACTGACAGCTGCATACCAGGAAACAAGGAACTTTTATTTCTTATAAATGTATTTGCATATTTGTTTAATTTATAATATTTTTTAAATATAGGATAGTTGAAGCCACCATTTAGTGATATTTAAACAGTGTTCTTCTTCCTGTTCTTGTTTTTCCTGGCAGGCTGACTTTACTGACTGCTTCAGCTATCTGCCCTTCCACAGGGATTGGTTGGCTTTTTTAAAAATAAAGTTAGATTTAATTTTTTTCCCTGCTAGCTTTGCCATTTCCATCCTCAGTGGCTCATTGCAGGAGTGTGGGCTGCTGCTGCTGCCACAGTGCCTGTGTGTGTGAAGTGGCAGAAGTGGGACCGTGGCCACAGCTGTGCCCCTGGGGCCTCTTCCCTCTCTGTGGCCTTGCTGCATCACAAGCTGGCACTGCTCTAGCTGATGCTTGCCATCAACTTGTGTTTTCATATAACAGCCTGTGATACCAATGTTATTTAAAGACATTTCTAGCCTCAGCTGCCTTCTCTCTGTTTCTTCACACCAAGGTATGGCTTCCCTAAACCATTCTATAAAGCAGTCACACTGTGATCAGCTGGTTCCTGAAGATCAGCTATAGTCCATTGCTTAATAGGGGGATAGGTGTGCTGTTTTTTCTGGTCCTTAAGGTACATTGGGTGTGTTGCATATTACTGAGAAATTTTCTACAGTTTTGTTCAAAGTAATCTCTGAAACCTCATGTGAGGTTCTTCGCACATCTTGTTCAAATGTATGTGTGACTTGTTCCATAAAAGTTCCCTAAACCCCTGAGTACCGCCTAGAAATGAAAAGTCTCCAGATCAGAAGTAGAACAGCTGCACAATTTCATGTGGTGTTTCCACTCTGATTGTGGCTTCAGTGTGTCACCTGCAGGACAGTTGGGTTTGTGTTGGCTGTGAATAACCATACGTGCTCGCTGTGAAGCTTGGCTGAAAGGCAGAGCACTGGGCATTTTTCTTGCGCCATGTGAAAGTGATGGAAAGGTCCTGTTTCTTCTGCAGTATTGTTATCAGCTCAGTGGATACTGAGCCATGAGCTGGCAGGAATAGCTGGAAGGAGGCTTTCTGTTGTCTTTGCATTTGTTCACTCTGGCCTGTAAAGTGAAAAGGGAAATGGGGGCCCTAATGAGCTAGGATGGGAGAGGGGGGAAGGGTCTGACTGTTTCAATTCTAGCTCTTTCTTGGCTGCAGACTTTTAGTATTGGTTGAGTTTCTTCAGCTTCTCTGACACTCTGAAACTATAATGTGGTTTGGATAGGTGTTCACCAAGTCTAAATTTGAAGCTTAAAAATGGGTTTAAAATGAACCATATTGAGCTGTTTGGAATTATATGTCTATTTGCCTTTTTTTTTTCTCTGGCCTCTTTTTTCCTTGCTGAAGAAATTTTAATATCTTCTCAGGCTGTTATCTCGTCTAGAATCCTGGATAGTGAAGATGGAAGGGTTATTGTCAGCATGTGAAATGTGACTGAGGATGTAAAGGGTTGAGGTTCAAAATAATTGTCAGTGTTGATGGCATGGTTTCTAAGAACCATTTTTTTATTAAAATTGCTCCTAAACTGCCAGTAGGTGTTGTAATCTCAAACTAATGAATTTTATCTTGGTGTTATGTGTTTCCTGAAATGTTGCATACAGGAGTGAAGCAAAGTAGATGCCACTCTTCCTGTACTGTCCTACTTCATGCTCAAAACAGAGAAAGGGATCAGTTGAATTTGAGAGGCTTTTTTGTGAGTGTGGTGCATGCAGTTCAAGCGTAATGAGTATTGACATTTAATTAGATAGAAGTGTCATTTATAATAGGCTTCTGTGTTAGCTGTGCCCTTCTTCTTGGGGGCAGGGAGGGAATTGTCAAATTGTCCCAATAGTTTATTTTTCAGACAAAACAGTAGCATGCTGCAGTACTATGTCACTAGTTTGCTGTGTTCATGTGTATAGCCTCCAGCTGTCTCTAACAGATCCTATGGAGAGTGACTGAACACTCATTAATTACTATTTTTATGTTAGAAAGTATGACAATCTGGGAGTGGCGCACCAAGGTGTTTCATCTTTAACCTTTGTCTCTATCAGTAATTATGTGATTATAACAGTGAAAATCTTGCTTGATATCACACAGCAGTTGTTCAGTTTGAAACTCCTTTTCAGCGAAGTAGATAAAAAGCATTATTCAAGGAGATATTAGTTTTTAAAAAAAAACTTGAGTAATTTTTTAACTGACAATACTTATTAATTTAGGCATCAAGACTACACTGAAATCCACAACCAACCCCAAGAAATCTTCCTGTTCATGAGATGCATTGACAGTCTTAGAAATTCATCTGAGTAAGTGGCTAGAATATTAAATTAGTTCTCTGCTATTGGTTTATGTGTAGGAGAGGCTGACGGTGGAGGAGAGGGGCTAAATTCAACTTCTTTTCTCTCAGCTGTTGAACTTTGGGCCCAAAATTTTCAGAAACTGTCATGTATATGTTAAGAACAAATACTTTTTTTGTTAGATTTGGCTCTTCCTATGATTGGGGATTGAGGATGTGGAAAAGGAGGATGTAAGAGTAGTTTATTAATTGAAATGCAGGTGAGATAATGGATGTTTTGAGGAGAACAGGAGTATGTTTCTCTTTGTGGCTTTCAGAAGTGAAATAGGGTTTCCCTTTACTCTTCTACACTTCTGGCATACATGAGGGATTTGCTGAAGCAGCTGAGTGTGTAGATAGTAGAGATCTTGGAGGAATGTAGAGAAGCAGCTGCAGATCAGCTAAACTTGTGTTCTGTTTTCACGCAGGAAGGGTGGAGACTGCTCAGGGCCAGGCTGTAAGGAAGGCTACAGGAATCTCTGACCCAGGAGCAGGAAAGTTTGGAGTCTGGGAGCTGTCAGCCCCATGCAGGTACCTGCTAAAGAGAGCACAATCTGGTTACCCACCAGTGGAGAGAAGTTGGGGAGGTTTAGGGAACTTCAGCTTCCTGCCTTCCAAAGCCAGTATCTCCTTGTATCAAGTGCTCTCTTTCCATGAGTGTTTGGGAGCGTAGTAGCCTTGAAGAACCAGTGGCTGTAGTTACATTGTACAGTCACAGTAACTGTCCCAGTTGGTCAACAGTAAAGATGTGATATCCTTCTTCAGTGAAGTTTTAGGAAAAGTTTAGTAAGTGGCCATATGATAACTTCTCAGGAGTATACTATCTTCCTTAAGTAGAATGAATGTGGTCATATATAACTGATATTAAATGAACTTAGAAATAAATCAAAAGGGTTTGATAGAGCATGGAATCATTAATGATGCTGTTGCCTGGCTAGAAGTTTTGCTGGAAGCCTTGCACCTGGTGACTGCAAAGTGAAATAAGTCAGTGTTTACATATCAACTTTAATGAATGACAGATACTTTCCATTATTTGGTCAGCGTAAAGCAGAAAGGAATCACAGAATCATAGAATATCCTGAGTTGGGAGGGATGCACAAGGATCATCGAGTCTGACTCTCGCTGGAACAGTTTCAGGGTTGTGGTGCATGGGTTGATTCACTTACATGAAAATGCATTTCTGCTCTGCTTTTATTTATAAGGAATGTCCTGAAGCTGTGTACTGCATCAGAATTGCTGAAAGCTTTCAGAACAAATTTTTGAAAAATAAAAAATTTGAACTCTTTCTTTGGACTTAATGTGGAATTCCCTCAGAAAAGTGCATGACCAGATAATGCTTAGCATTTTCAAACTGGTTTAATTTACATTTAATGTAGTGTCACTAATGCATTTTCAAATAAACCTGTATGAAGATGGGCTCTAGGTGTACCTCAGTGTTTGTCTGAATTGCAGGATGTTGTATTACTGTGTTTAAACCTTCAAATTTGCTTTGTACTTTTTAAAAGCGTGGGGGTTTTTTTTGTTTTATATGTATATAATTGTCTGGATAATTTTAGTAACAATGGGGTCTGCATTTTACTTAATATATTCAAGCTGCATCATGTTATAAGGACATGGGTCTTCTGTGAGTCTGTGACCTACTTTTCCACTTCTTGTAGGAAATTCATGTACTGTGTTGGACCCAAATGAGCAGGTGGGCTGCAGTGCAAATCTGAGCCTTCTGGGTTGCTAAAATACAAGCTCCTAAACAAATGGAAATCTGGCAATGCGTGAGCTTCTTTAGCCGCTTTAGACGAGCCATGAAAAATGAAATTTCTCATGTCCTTGCATGCACATGTGCATACAGTAATCTGTTAAGGTGGTTGTTTTTCTGTACATTACATCAAGAGTTCTCCTCAAGGAAGTTTGCGTCAAGTCAGCAAATTGGCTGCACACTTGGATAAATTAAATTTCAGTTAATTACCTGCTTAACCAACTGCTTATTTATTAAGCTGCTTAAAATCAGTTAGTTTATTGTAAGCCCAAGCAAATTGTCATTATACTGTATACATTTACATAAAAGAATAAAGGATGCCGAAAATGCACTAGTGAAGCTCCTGTGTGCTCTTTAGTGCCCTAACCAAGCCAGTATTGCAGGAATGTTCTGCCCTTTGATAGGGAACACTCCCTGGAATTGCTTCACCACTTGAAATCTGAGCTCAGGCAGGAAATGTACAACTTACTCCCTCCACAGACCTGAGAGGTAAGTGGAGTTACTTTACACGAGTTCTGTCCTTCTCCAGTTGCTGTAGCACCGTGTCCTTTAGATGGTTATCTCACATACCTAAGTAGTACATGCTTAGCAGAAGACCCTGAAAAATTATAAGCTGAAAACTTTAATCATGAGCAAAGACTAAGTCCAGTTTAAATAATCCACTTGAATGTATAAAAATATTTTAGTCTCAAGTGGCCATGGCACTGCCCATGACATGTATATGCACACACAGTAGTACCTTGCTGAAGTTAATCTGCTGTTTAAGCCAGTTGTTCTCAAACAGGTTTTTTGGTTAAGTCTCAGCTTTTGTTTTTATTCCTATTTCTTTTGGGGATGTAGATTTTACTTTGGAGCTTAATGCAGTTCTCTGTTCCATACTAACATTAGCTATAATGTTTTAATTGCAGAAGTATGCAATGAGTGTAGCTGAATCTCTATCAAATTTTCTCATTTTATATATCAATATTTGTTAAGAAATCAGCTGTAATTTGTAACCTTATAAGCAATAGCTAGCCAGCTCTATTAATAAATTTTCAAAATTATAGCAAGGATGGCAGTATGTGTTTGGGAGACTATCTGTCTTGGTGCATGTATTTCTGAAAGGAAGAAGTAGCAAAGATGATATGGGTACAGTTTGGGGCCAATTATGTTGTAAAACAAGTGTGTCAGTAAAACCAGTAATTGCTGGGTCTATCTGTGCTAAACAACTGCATCCTTCTTGTTAAGTGTACATGTGGTGATGGAGGTTTAAATATGGGTTGTGTGCACATGATTGGCCACAAAGCAGTTCTGTGTAATTACCCTGTCAGATCTTAGAGGGGGGAGTATTTTTGAAAGTGTGTGTGATGGTGAAGGTGTTTTAACATATTCCCTACATACTTCCATAGTTTCTTTGCTGACATGTAGGGAAAGAGTAACTTTGAATGTGGGTTGCAGAAGAAGACAGTCTTTTGTCACCTTCCTCTCTATTACTTTTGTGGTTGTTTTATTTCCATTTTGTAAATGCATTTCAGTATTTCAGTCATTATACTTGTTAAACTGTGTTCTGTAGTTGCAAAAACCTCTTAGTTTCATGCAAGAAACTTGTCTGCTGTGAGGTGGTGGTTCCAACTACTGTGTATTTTTTGTAGGACATGGAATATAAGGCTTCATTGCATAATCTGAAAGTACAAAACAATTTCTTAAGTCCATGAAGAAAATATTCATGAATGACTGATGTCCAGCAAGGTGGGACTGTGAGCTTCACACCAGGAAGGTGCCAAGCTCCAGACTGTGGAACAGCATGAGAAGTGTGTGTGTCCTATTTGTTTGTTTCTTCCTTAAAGAGAGTGGCGAAGGCGTTGCCCTTCCAGTCTGCAAGCAACATGAACTGTTGTTCTGGCCCAATATAGCTGCTCCTGTTTCCATAGCAAACTCAGATACAGCGCCTTCTTTCTTGAATTCGATCATTTCATTTATGTACATGGAGAAAGATCCAGTCATTGTCTGTAACTATGCAATGTTTTTGGTTGGCTGGAGCAAAGATGATCTGTGTTATGGAAAGAACCTTGATAGATCTGCAGGTTGGGTCTGTTGAATGGACAGAGTGAATGGTTTCATGGTGTTAAAGGATTTTGAGGGTCACTAAGGGGTGATTGTCTCCTTACAGATTTATTGCTGTGTCTGAAGCCTAATTTTCTGTCTAGTTTAAGGCAGTGATGAGGAAGGAAAAAGTATTGCTGGTCTTGTCTTGATCAGCAAATAAGACAAAAATAGAGGAAAGAACAGGAGAAAGGTGAGACTTAGCTTTTTCGTCTCTTGAGACAGGATGGTTTCTAGTTTTTAACAAGTCTTTCTTTTCCCCTCTGCTGCAAAACTGCGTATTGTTGAGTTAGACTCTCCTAGCTCACCACCAAATGGATTTGTGAGGAATGCAATACTTATTTGCAAGCTGAACAGTGGTTTGTGCACTAGTGATTGTATATGTGATGAAGATTATACTCACTGTTTCTTGGTTGATTTTTTACTTTTTCAAATCCTTGCATAATACACCTGTCAATGGGTTGTTTCTGTGGAATGGAGAAACTGGTTTTGATCAAACTGTGTGCATTTCAGAAATCTTTGTAGCTTCAGCTCAGCAGCAAATACCATCCTAAAATTTTGGCTGTAGATATCAGTTGTGTAGCTGCATTGATAATGCCAACCTTTATGCCATTTTGACTAGTAAGGCTTTTAGATTGTGTATGTGTGGACACAATCTAAATTTCACCACCGTGAAATATTACATGGTTGGCTCGGGTCACTGGTATGGAGGTTCAATTCCTCTTTGGTGTTTAAAGGTTTTCTCCTGCTTTTTATTTTTGAGATCTGTTGAAGGTATAGCAGAAGCAGCCTCTCCATGAGGAATTGTCAGATGGGCTTTATTTTAGGCTTCACTTGAGAGTTTTAATGTTTGTGACACAATTTTTCATAAATTTGTCATTAAGACAGTCATAAATTTAGCAGCTGATGGCTTTATCTGGTGTCTGTATCGTTCAGTTTGTCATGTTGGTTTAGCAAAACAAAAATAAAATTTCTGTAGTTCTACATGAATACAGCGTTTCAGTTCTGAAACCAGTGACTGACTAGCCAAAATAAAAAAAGCTGTTTGGTGAGGAAGCAAGTACTTGTTAATCTGAAAATGCTGGGTAAGTCAAAACTGAATCATTTTGCAAGGATGGATGATCATTAAGCAGTTTTTCTAATGTCTCAGGTGTGTGGTCATACTTAAGGAGCTGAAGACACGATCTAGAAAAGCAAAATACCTCAGGGATGTTTAGGGCAGTTGCTCAGGAAGTTGTCTGCTGGCAGTGGAAAGATGATTGAACCGCAAAGTCACCGCTTGGTTCTTGGTCTTCCACTTCCCCATGAGAGCCTATGTATCTAAGTTACCAACTCTTTGGGAGGGATTGATCTTTAGTTTCTTACCCCTCCCTCTTCGTTTATGTATATTGGAGCACTGACACCTCTTATGATCCATGCAAGCTCTCTAATCACTGCTGGGATGTTTGCTGTCCTCTGCTGAATTTTCCTCTTTTTTTTAACCATCATATGCTCCCATTCCCCTCCTCAGATGTGAAGCTGATGTGTAGATGTGTTTGAAGGCGTCATAATCTTATGCAAGATAAGGAAAATCAATCATTTTATATTTAGGTTTGAATATACCTGTGTTCTTTTGCTACTCTTAGGGTATTTTAATATTATGTCTCAGTATATTCTGTACGTAAGTTATGAAACTTTCTGTTTGCTTACGCCCTTGTCAAAGGATGTAGAAATAGTTTGCTGAGTGTGTAATTAAGTGAATCACAGGCCCTGATCCTGTGAGGCACTTGAGAAAGTAGCTGGTATCAGTGGATAGAGCTGATAGCTTCAGGTGGGGACATCAGGACTTTGCTGGACTGGGGCTGGATGATAATCATCAGATCTTAGATCTGAAGAGTGAAAGTCAATTCTTGCATATTATTTATCAGCTCTCAGCTTAGGGCGTAGACTTGTGATGGTCATGGTTGCTTACTGAGAGGATGAGACTTGTTTGTGCTCCCAAACTAAGTGTGTAAATCCAATCAAATTGACATAGACAGCAGAGTCAGTGGTTAGGCGAACATTAAACTATTCATGCTGTAATTTAAAAAAGGGGGGGGATAAACAGTGCTAATGTTTTTGTTATCACTGTGCATTCTCACGTTCTATGATTTTACAGTGAATGCACAGGCCTTCCTGCAGAATAATGCATCAAAGTCTCATGTGCTTGCTGTTTTCTTTTTTCTCTATAAAGCTTTTTATGTAATCTTTTTTTTTTCTGTTTTGTACTGAAATTAGTTACTTAATTGCATTGAATATCGGGAAGCCGGTAGCCATGATGCCCAGCAATTGCAATGCCTCTTGAATTGAAAATGTTGTTGTGAATCTTTAAAAAACTAACGAGAAAACAGCAAACCCACAAAACAACCTTAAAATAGGGAGGGTGTGGACAATGGGCAGAAAGTAAAGGACTGAGTATTTTGGTATAAGGTTGTGTTGTAACATGTAAGATACTGCTTCATTATTGGCTGCTGTGAATTTAGTATTAGTTTTTCTTTTGTCTGTAACAGAGTTTTTAAATAATGGACTTGCTGTGTTTTCACCTGTCTTTGAAGTGAGACATTCTTGCATTTGCATTTTTTGGCTGTTTTTGAATGTTGTGTTTGTTTTGCCTGCAGACCCTGTGTGGACAGTAATGACCGCACGTTTCCGATTGCCTGCTGGCAGAACCTACAATGTACGAGCATCTGAGCTGGCACGAGACAGGCAGCATACAGAGGTGGTCTGCAACATTCTTCTCCTGGATAACACTGTACAAGCTTTCAGAGTTAATGTAAGTCATGGGCTTATTGCAAATCAATATCTGGCTTATTGCAGATCAATATCCTGAGCTTGCTTTCCTTTGCTGCATTTGTATTGCTGGAGTTTGACTTACAAACAGGGTTAAGTCGAGAATAAAAGGGGAAGTTGTGTTCAGGCAGGCATGCTTGTACACGTGCACAGTGTTATTGGGAACTTAGTCATTCTGGCATCCTCTGTGGTGCTAACATCTTCATTTCAAAATCCAATGTACGAAGCGTAATTTATTTCTAGTAATTCTCTTCATGGATTAAAGTTTTCCAGTGGAAATGGAGGACAGTTTTGCTATTGAGTTGAATGAAGCTTTTGTTCTGCTGCATTCTGCTTTTTGTACTTCGAGCACAAATGAGGTGGAGTGGGAACTCCTCCCATAGCTGTGTAGCTGACTGTGTTTAATCACCTGTATGGTTATACTTGGTCACAGCTGCCATCTTAGAGTATCTCCCTGCTCTTTGCTTTTCTCAGGTAATATTCTTGTTCCATGATTTCCCTCACTTAAGCTCACCATCTTCTACTACACTGAGAATGACAGGAAGGAAATTAGAAAGCTGGTTGCTGAATACTGAGAACTATTAATGGAAAAAATCAACACCTTTAAACATGAATCTGGAATTTAAAATAGGTTATTCATTCCATTTTCTAATGAAAATGTACATGGTGTTGTGTATATATTACACAAGTGCAGCCCTTTCTTTCAGCTTCCTGAGGGGAAAAAAAAAACCATGAAAAATGGGCAAGGACCCCACAAGAAAATATTAAAGCATTTGAAGTCATCTGTGTGTGAGAAGAACCAGAACTCAACAGGAATGAAGCTGTAGGTTTTCCTGTGGAAGTAGAACTCTGCTTTTACTTTAAAGCTATAGAATTGATGACTTACATGGAGAAAGCTTGACTAATGTGATGGTGAAAGTTAACAGGTGGCATAATAATTAAAATTTTTCAAAAGGAAATTGAGCTTCAGCAAATGCATTGTAGGAGAATCAAATAAGGCTGTGGGACTTCAGATGGGAAGTGAGGGAGAAAGTGAAGTAATTGTCAAATCTATGTGGACAAATCTAATTCAGATCACTTGAAAAAGTTCTGATGCTCAGTAATTATATTGAATTCTGATAGGCAGTGTTCAGCAAGGGTATTGATATATTTGAATGTTTTAGGGCAGATTTGTGGGAGGGATTCCTTTTTTCTGTTCTGTAATCAGTGGTTAGAGGCTGCAGCTGTTGATCAAAAGTGAAATCCATTATCTGGCAAAAACTTGCAAGGATCCAATGTCCAGAGGCTTAAGGTTCAGAGGCAGATCTGATGGTTATTTGTTTTAGCAGTGTCAGTCAAGATGGAAGGGTTTAGGATATTCTCTTGAGGCATTTTTGTAGTTCATTAAAAAATACTTAACTTTTTCTGACTTCTGTGTGGTAAAGTGTGGGAATTTTGGATGATGGAGCTCAGGGGCAGATTTTTAAAGACTTTAATTTATTAACCTCAAGCCTCCTTTTCCTTCTGGGATACTTTTTTCTGTATCCTTTCTGCTTTTCTGTATCACTTAACTTCTCATCCTTGCTATCGGTTTCCCAGTTTATACTGCCTGCCAAAAAGCAATATGTGCAAAATGTAGCTGGTTATAAACCATTAGAAGTGCATAAGAAACTGTAAACGTTGTCATCTTGTGCATGAGTTTTCCATTAAAGTATCTGTTTTGCAGTTTTTTCTTATGAAGAAAGTAAAAAGTGGCGAAAATAAGGAGTAGTAGGCCAGTAGCTATGGGAGATGTGCTTCTTTTCTATCTAGGTGTTCAAAAGCTGTATGTTTCAGAGGATACTAGTGCCTCTTAGAAAAGCAGCTGTAAGTCCTCAAATGTCTGTTCTGTCTCTTCCAAGAAAAAGTTATGTAATATGTTCTTACCACCTCCCTAGTGTACTAAATATTTTAGTTGCATGGATCATGCTTTACTGCTTATACAGATCAGCCTGCAAGTTTGTCTATTAAAACTGAGTCTGGGGAATAAAAAGTTCCTTGGTGCTGAACATCTTGATCTGATGTCTTAGCCTCAATCTGTTTTTTCACAAATAGGGAGTAATAAAGTATTCATTCATAGCAAATGTAACCTACATGTTATACAGGTTCTCAGGTTTTATAGCTTTGTTTTACTTTATTGTGGTTGACACTATACTTAGCCATAAATATTTATAGACTTGTTTTCAAAATAGGAAGAACAAAGATAACATCAAATAAATTAACACCTTTTTTTTTTTCTCCTGGTGATTGCTATAGGTATTCTGTATGCTAATGACTGTAAAACTTAATCATCTGGTGGATGCAGTGGTGTGTTAATAAAAATGTACTCAAATGCTATTTCTTCTCCAACAGCAAAGTGCTGATCACAGACAGTGTCTCTTGGTAATTTCTGAGATGTTCTAAGTTCACATTTCAATCAGCCCTTTCCATTGATCTGCAAAAAAGGCACCTTTGTGCTAAGCCTTATCTTGTAGAGAGCATAGCAAATCAAACCAGATAATCCCTGTGGAGCCAGAGAAAGGCTGCATTGGTTCCAGGCTGAAGAATCAGTTGGAATTAACCTGTGCATGTATTTGAACGGTACAAACCCTTTCTCTAAAACACTCTGCTTACCAAATGAAGAAATCCTCCTTCAGTCCTTAAAAGCAGACTTCAGTAGAACATGTAGCTGGAAGAAAGAAGGCTGATGTGAGTTAACAACATGATCAGGATGATTTGCATTTCCGTAAAACTGTTTCTTCGAGATCAAATTACTTTAATTAGTTTTAATTACTTGTTTGAATACCTAAAATTACATATTTTCCATGCAGGCTGGCTCACTTCGGTTCCCTGAAAGCCAATAGATGGATATGGGGATAACACTAAACTTGACGAAAAACTAAGTCAAGATACATCGGGTGGGTTGTTCTGTGAGCAAGGTTAATGGTTATGGACAAATGTTTCAACTTGGAGCCTTTACCTATCCCAGAACTTCACGAATTTACACTCTAATGGAAGTAAAAATCTAGAAATCTGTAAAATAAATCAAACAAGAAAAGAACAAACCAAACAAAAAACCCCCAACCCCCCCTCCCGTAATTTTAGAGGTTACAATTTTTAGTAATTTATTCTTCAGCATTACTTAGATATTTGCCCTTTTTTCTTTAACAAAAAATAAAATAAAATAAAAGGATAGCATCATCTGTAGAAGGAAAGGAGACAGTTGTGCACTCTTGGGGAATGCACCTCCTGGAGCAGCAACCCAGGCACTGTGGTGAGCTGCAAGGGGAAGGGTTTCTGTGTTGTCAGTAGTGAAGGAGCAGCACAGCCTCCCACAAACGTGTGAGCAGCAGAGCTGTGACCTGCTCCAGGAAAGCCCAGAACCTGTCATCCCCTTCCTCTGTCATCAGAAGTCCAAATTTTTTTGGGCCGACACGGCAGCAGTGTCTCGTGGTGTTTGCTGTGGGTGCAGCCAGTTCTGTTGGCAGCAGCATAACCAGAATGTCAGTAATGCAGCCTGAGAAGAGGGTGGTACTTAGTGAGCAGGCATCAAACCTGTGTAATTGCAGTTGTCTGCCTAAATTTTCTCACATGGTGTTTGTGAACAAGTGACAATCATTTTGCAATTAAAAATGAATCTGTATATATCTAGTGGTACTAGATGATAAATAGTTCATCAAATGCAGTTAACATATTGATGTCTAGTGTTTATGTCAAATTTATCATAAAAGGCCAAAGTTTGTGAGACATTCTGCTTCCAGCAGTGACTAGTAAATACATATAACCCTCTCATTCTTCAATTCAGAAAAAAAGGGTCTTTTTTATGTCTAACTTCTGTGGTTTTGTCTTACATAGTTCCCATATTTCATACGTGTTTTCATTATTTCTTGTTTTATGAGGAAATAATGTTTAACTTGTATCTGTAGCAACAAAGCAAGTTTCTTTTTATGCTCATCTACATTTATTTGGCTTGCTTTTTTATTTAAAAATGTCAAATATTTAAACTTGTTATCATACTTTTTATAATTTTGAGCAGCTCTTCAATGTTATGATAGTGTTGCAAATATTTTGGATCTTTCTCAACAAGCAGAATTGTGACCTTCACCTGCTTTGGCAAGCTGCAACATCATTACATAAATATCGGAGATGGGTTAAGCTGAGGTCTGGTTTTGCTCGATGCTTATCTTTATTTTGCACATAGAAAGTAAAACATTGTGATCCAAACAAATGCTTCATGTTGAAACCTGTCTTCTCTTACCGAATTTGCTACTCAATTGCAGGAAAAATGCCTTTGTGGTCGTGGAATGATGTTCTGTATTTCTTAATTCAAACTTAATCAGCAAATTCTAAGCTTTTTCATTAGGAAACATCTATTCAATATTTAAGAAATAGTATACATTGGCAGGATTGTGTTGGAAGAAAGCTACAGAGATGGTATCTGCATGTTGTTAGAGGAAGTAACATGTCAGCTGTGGTAATTGCAAGGCTAAAGTTAGGTTCCAGGCAGCTCCCATTTTCTGGTAGTTACTGTTGTAAGTTCTTAGTTTGAGTTCTTATTTAAATCTACGTGGGAAAAATGCCAAGGGGCAATTAGTGTTGCTATGCAATTTTAAAATTAGCTTTATTTGCTGTAAAAACTGTACTGATTATTGGTTTATTTCAAAATATAACAGAAACTCCTAATTTAGTAAAAATAAAAGTGACTATATTTGGATTGTATATAAAAAATGCCTTATGCATTTATGCGGTTGTACATTTATTGTGTTAACATCTGTTTTTTTTCTTTGCTTGTTTTTAGTAATTTGTGAAGTAAAATTTTCAGTGGTGGACTTTTTAACAATGGTCCTTCTACATTTCATAAGAAGTTTTCTCTGTATCATTTAAAAAACGTAAGGTTTTTTGCAAAGTAAATACAGGAATTCTTAGGTCACTTCAATTTAGCCGAATTTGTATGGGACCTGAAATATATCCCTTACATAATTTCAGTTTAAACACGTGTGCAGAGTTATGGGTATGATTTTTTTGTCCTCCTGGGATTATTTCAAGTATAATTTGTGAATAACTATTCTCTCCTTTTTTATTACTGTGAAATAAATTACCACGATTCTTGGAGTTTTTAGGCTCAAAGAACTGGCTCTGACAGTTTATTCAACTTCAGTGTAATTTCATCTGAACAAAAAAGTGAGTTTTGATAGGATGCTCTTAGATGTTAGCAGATGTCTGAAGGTAGATTTGTAGATTTTTCTCTTGTATGAATATTAGTAAAATTCTTGCAACCTTATCTTGATCTTTTAGTTACATACTTCCATTTTAACAGCGGTAAAGGTGAACTGTTATGTAATCTCAGTGTGAAACAGGGTCCTTTGGGAGAAGAACAGCGGGGGGGGTTGTTTTACAACTCTAAAATATCTTACTGCCCACCGTAAATAAGGCAAGATGTATCAAATCCACTGTAGCTGCAATAATACTTGGCACCTAGAAGATTATTAGAAGCTTCTATGCTTGCTGACAAAAAACTAGAAAATCTGGGTGGAAAATGTATCAATCATGTCTCTCATATTTCTTTTTGTTTGACAGTTCTTGCAGAATTTTTCTTGTCTTTTGTATTTCAAGACGCTATGACACTTCTAACTTCTTTGGGAAACTCCCTTCAGATTTCACCAAATGTATTTATTGAGTCCTGTCATAACGACACCCTCAGAGTTTCAATTACTATATTGGCAGTATTTTCAGGTTAGGCAAAAAATTGCGAGGTACTAACAACTACAGATTCTTTTTATACCAATTTGTGGGTAACATGTGTCCCTGTAGTAGAAATCAAATTTGTTCACTTGACTCTGAAGGGAAGTGTTGCTGTTACTCAGTTACTTTGAGTTAATTCATTTAGAGTGAAGTGCTATCTTAGAATGTATGTAAATAACACTTGTTGGTTAGATATTTGGCTGTTTCAGCTGTCTCTGTTGGAAACATTTTTAATATGCTGGTTCATTTAAAGTTAGGATAGATCTTCAGATAAGGAAGGATAATTTGTATAGACCTGTACATTTGAATTCAGTGACCCAAATAATAGTCTTGTTTGCACCGAGTTCTTTATTAATTCCTGAACTTTTTTTTCCTTTTCTGTGCTCCTTTTAAATATCAAATCTGGCTAATGAAAGGCTTTCAGAAATAATCATGTAGCTAGCTGAGACGTGAGAAGTTCTTACTGTCAGAAAATGACTGAGAAGAAAAATGATTTCCTTACATATGTTTCAAAAAGAGATGAAGCTCGTTTAAAAATAGTGCTGCTGGGATACACTTTGTGATATTTAAAATAGTGCTGCTAGAGCACATATGAAATAATTTATATGTGCTCTACCTGTCTGAAATCTGTGGATCCAGTTATATATATTTATGGACTAAAGAAAAGGTCTGTATTTGTTCTCTGCAGAAACATGATCAGGGCCAAGTTCTATTGGACGTAGTCTTCAAGCATCTCGATTTGACAGAGAGAGATTACTTTGGTTTACAGTTGGCTGATGAATCTACTGATAACCCTGTAAGTTGACTCTGTTTTATAAGTACAGTTTTAAAACTCCTAATCATGTTCATCACTGCACTTTGTATTGTTTAAAGAGAGGTGCCATCTTGCCCAACTCATTTGTGAGGGTCTGTATCATCTTGTAGTTATGATAAAATTACATGTTAATAGTCATGGGTTTGGACTAAAATATTGAGTTCTGTGCTTATGAAGTAATATCTTAAAAGGATATTGCTTGTTTTATTGTGTCTGTTTTACTAGATTGCATTGTCATTGTCAAAAATAGTAAGTGTGTTTTAAATTTGTTTTGTGGTTGTTTTTGTCACTAGGACTTACAGAATAACGAGGGGGTTTTGGATCGTCGTGTATGGAGTTTCTGTTTCTAGCCCAGATATCTGGTGATATCAGTAGTGCTTTGTGTAGTCCAGTGTCTGGCAAGGGCAGTCATCTCATCACCTTAAGAGAGAAGGGATTCCCTTGGAACTGCGTATTTACAGTAGTTCATGGGCTTAATTGAAAGGAAATTCTACAAAACTGAAGCTTTGTAAATCACGAGTAGAAACCAAGAGATGCAAATGTAACATTCACTGAACTAGTTACAGTGGTCCTATTGGGATCTTGATTGCTTAAAGAACACTTTTTGGATATTTTCTTTTGTAAGTATCAAATGGTCAATACTTGTTTTAAAAAGTGCAATTTAGCTACGTATTATTCCTTATAAGACAGTTCTTTACCTAATTCTTACTAGATGTTCAGCACAGTGATGGGGTCAAAACTTACCTCCCAACTTCTGCATCAAAATCAGCCACATTCACTTGTTGGCAGTTCTGTTAAGATGTTGGTGGACTGCCTGTGTAATATTCTTATTCTAAACTTTGTTTCAGGCTGAAAAAACAAAGGCAAGCAGAAGAAAAGGCTGAAATATTTTTCAGTTTTGTTTAAGAATATTTCACTCAACATTCAGAAATTTATCTGGCTTTCAAAAGGGTAGACCTCTAAGCTCTCTTTCTTTTAGTTTATCTGTCTGGGAGCAGATGAACGCAACACTGTAATACAAGGATCTGGTTAAGGGTTAGTCTGAAATAATGACTTTATTTTTAGAATTTATTTGATACAAGCCCATACCTTGAAGATTTTTTTGTTTGTTTGTTTCTTACTGTTTTGTCTCTTCAGCACATATCTAGCTGCCATGAAAACAATGTGTCAGAGCTAAAAAGAAATATTAGCAATATTAGTCATGCATGCTTGGAGAATTGATGGGTTTGACTAATTTCAGGTTTTGATACACATTTATACTTGGTTCATTCAGATAAGGAAACCATATTGGGTTGACAAATATTCTGGTGACTTGTGAAATAACACAACAAAATGTTGCTAAGATATAATTAATGCAGCAGCAGATAAAGATGATGAGGAAAAGGGGATTTTTCTAATTAAGTATGAAACCTCTAGCATTGTGTTTAAACATGGATCTCATGAATTGCAGAACCCTTGTGGTTTTTTATAATACCACTATCAAAGTAAAAATCAAGTATCTTTCAACATGTTTTTAAAGATTCTTATATAAAGTTCATATATATCCCTGGTTAGAGTGTTCTTTAAGCTTTTACATTTAGTCATAAAAGTTAATTGATCCTGTATGAGGCTTTTTTTTTAGATAACCATGCTTTGAGGCTGTATCAAACTGTCTCTTTACGTTCTCTTGAGTTAACTACTGCAAGGATACAGAATGTGGATCTAGTCATCATAATTTCTTATTCCTCATGAACAAAATGACACAGGACTAACTTCAGATCCATAGTGTGCATCAGGTAGCTCAGGTACCTGTGTGTTTGCTTCCTCCTCCCTCATCTGAAAAAAATAAAAAGCCCTGTGATAAGTGTGAAGGAGTTGTATGCTGTACTGGGTTAGGTGTCTGTCACTCCATGGGAACTGTGCCCATGTAACAATTTCCTGATGCTTGTGGACTTGCCTTGCAAGGAACTGAACAGTATTTATACCAGAGATAGACTTGGGAGTTACCTGGGCTATGTTGGTGTGTACAGAGACTGCTGGGTCGCTGATGGGCAGTGGTTTAAACAACTCGCAGAACTTTCCAGGCAACCATACTTTTATCTGAAATTTGCCATATTAATTTTTTATAAAGCTTTGCCTGTACACAGCAATGTTTTCCTGTGGAAATGATCAAGATTTGGCATTGTTCAGTAAAATTATTCTGTTGTCCTTAATGCAGGAGGCTGAGTGCTGAGTCTCTGGCTTCCGAGATCCAGTTAGTGATGTACCAGTGATGACACTCAGGCCAACAGTTTGAGCCAGTGGGATCATTCCCTGGATGTGCCAGACATGCAGAATCCAGAGTCAGAAGTACTGGAAATAGTTAAACAAATTAACTTTTGAGTTGGGTAAATGAGCCTGCTTACAGCTCTTCATCACTGCCATAGGTAGTTCTTACTGAGTAGCTGACAGTTGTTAAACACAGCATAGTTATGTTCTGACCTCCCTCAGGTTCTTGTGACAATCATAGAAGCAATTCAAAGTAAAATTATTGCTAACAGATATCTGGACAAGATCGGTTAATCTTGGGGAAAGAAGAGCAGTAGCAGCTGTTGGTGATAGTGGTGATGTCTCCAGAGTTAGTGGTTAACCTGTGTCTGCCAGCGAGGCACACACAGGCTTAATACTGATTCTGGAGAATCACTACTGTTTTGGTAAAAGACCAAGTAAAAAGTAATAGAAAAGCTCCAGTTTCTTGATGTATAAAGCTGTGATTTGTACTTTGTTTCTCTGAAGTTGGTGTTATAATTTGTCTCTTTCCAGAGGTGGTTGGATCCAAACAAACCTATCAGGAAACAATTAAAAAGTGAGTAATGTATGTATTTCGTCAATTCATCTATTGTTATTATGCTATTTTTCCAGGGTGCCCTGATTAATTAGAAATAACTTTTCTTGACCATAGGAGGATCTCCTCATAGTCTGACCTTCAGAGTTAAGTTTTTTGTAAGTGACCCAAACAAGCTCCAAGAAGAATATACAAGGTAGGTCTGGTTGCTTTGTCAATAAAATACTTCTCTAGAACAGTCATTAATTTCTTTAAGGTATAACATGGAAATTTTCTTTTAACTCATTCTTGATAAATGTACAAACCTCTAAGTTTTGTCTAATAATTACACATGTGAACCATGCAGTTGTACAAAATCAATACAACAAAAAGCTTCTGTGAATAAACTTATGAATTTATATACAAAATGAAGTAACTACATGAAGCAAATACTACCAAGTAGAAACAGAAAAGGGAAAATGGAGAAACGTGGAAAAACTTAATCCCAGTATTTACCAATAATTACATATTTAATTCTGTCCTTCCTTGTGTTCTCCTTTGTGACTAAAAAATTGCCGAGCATTCTGCATTTTTTTACACCTTCCTTCCCATTTTTCTGCTTAGTACTAATAAAATTATTCTCTTAGGTTGTAGTTGTAGTTTGAATCATGTAAGCTTATATTGATAGCAGTGTAGAAATCTGTTGAAGAAAATGCTCAGTGTGAATTAAAAATCAGAGGCTTGTGAATTGCAATTAGACCCTGAAGAAATGCCTCAAATTTTCCATATTTTTAATTACTTCTGGTCCTCTACAGAAATGGCATAAATTGACAGATTGGAATTTTTGGATGTCGGCCATTCTGAAAACAGGTCAGCCCCATTCAAAAAAATTATTGAGGATAGCTTTTGAAACCTAAGTACCGAAACTGTGACAATTTGAGTCCACATTTGTTTGTCATTTCCTTTGATTTGTCATATTTTGGACAAAATTTTGCACATATCTTTGCAGACAGAATTCACTAAAATGAGTCCCAGAGATCCTGGATGAGACTTTGTTTTACAGAAATATTTACTGTAGAAAAAATTGGCAATTTACTTTATCAAAATAATGAAGAACATGTTCTTTTAATTAAAGGAAAATATGTAATATTCCTGAGGAGATGTAAAAAAGGATAAATGTTGATCAGTGTGAAGTAAACCATAAAGAAGGCAAAAGCTGGGGAAGTGCTGTTCTCTAAATACAAAGCTATAAACAGAGCTTTCTTTTAAATGAGAAATAATGTATGGTTTCTGTATCTAGGTCAGCTCTGCCTTTTTTGCTAATAGGCCTAATTGCCCCTGAGAAAACTCATTTGTATTTGGAATTATTATAAACAGAGCGATATTATCCATGGGCTTTTTTGGAGTGAA
Source organism: Cyanoderma ruficeps (assembly GCA_008694505.1). Lineage (NCBI taxonomy): Eukaryota > Metazoa > Chordata > Aves > Passeriformes > Timaliidae > Cyanoderma > Cyanoderma ruficeps. The sequence continues at coordinate 10,426,418 of VZDJ01000594.1, read as the reverse complement.
TTTAGGATACCATGCCACAAATACGGCTCCTTTCACATAATCAGTGTTCCCACCTCAAAAAAGGAAAGTAAAGAAAGTGCACACTTCTGACAATTCTGATGGAAGCTGAACTGTTCCAAAATGCTCAGTTTCTATGAATTCCATGAGAACAGAGGAATGGCTTGACACACGGAGCAGTATGAAGAGATGTCAGGGAAAGGTTCAGTGTGAGCTCCTGTCTTCTTAGACCTCTGTGCTTTCATATGAGCAAAGCAGGTTTGAATGCCCCAGGTCAGGAGAGGTCAGCAGGAGCTCAGTGTGTGCGGCAGAGCTTCGCTGCAAGGACTTGTCTGGGGAGGGAATGAAGCTTCATTAGTGCTCCTCGTGGCAGGAAGAATTGCTTATTAACGTTGACTCCATTAGCAATAATTCTGTCCTGCCCTTTTCTAGCTATAGCACTATAAGCAAGATGAAAACATGGTCATGCAGTGCTGCCTTAGTTGTTTTGGTGGAGTCTGTTGTTCAGGCTTTTGCAGATCTGCTTTGCTAAAGCTTCTATTGATTTCCCATTTTGCTCAATAATATGTGAGGCTTCAGTGTTCAAACTGGGCTGGTTGGCTAACAAGGCATTAACCTCACTGTTCACTGGAAACAGTGGGCAGAAGATGGTTGTCTCTTAATCAAGATGTTCTATAAGTACCATGAAATATTTCTAATAAAGCTTTATACCAAAAAAGGCAAATAAAATGGAGGTGCAGCTGTATATTTCTGCAGAGGTGCTCAAGCAAAGCATGTGACGCATATCCATTTAATATATAAATTTGAACTGTAAACTTGCAATTCATTGCATTTATTAATCAGTGAAGAAATTTGCTTTATCTATTTTTTTGTTGCTGTTGTTTCATAAAGCATTTTAACTTTTTCAAGTTTTTTGAGATCTCTAAAGCCTGGCTTTAGTTTTGTCTAAGTTTTAATTTCTTGAGGTTAATACCTTTTAAACTAAGCTTCCTGCCTTTCTGGTCAGTAAAAGAATCTCTAGATGGTTTTCTTGGAGTTAAGCACATGGACTAATATTTGCTTCTCATTTCACAAATGTTTTCCCTCATTATCTTACAAACATGGAATGTTTTACCTTTCTACTATGATATAGCTTGTCAATAAATGGATTTCTCGGTGTGTATTTGTTAATGTTTGTGGAAACCTTCCAGTGATAGATAATCCACTTTCTGAAGACTACACAGTTGTGAGAAGTCATATTATGTGTAATAAACTGATACAATTTGGCTTATTTCTTAGTTGAAGTTGTTATGGAAATATTTAATATTCAGTGCTTTTCGTAAGTAATGTTGGTGTTTATAATGAATGGGTGTAGCCCAGGTTTTGAATCAGAACTACACAAAGGAAACCAGATGATTATTATAATAGTAATAATGTAGGGTTTAAATTTATAAGAAAGCAGGAATGATGTTTAAATTTGCCACTCAGTGACACTTTCATTAAAAAATTTAAAAGGCAGTGGAGCTAAATTCTACAGCAGCTTTTATCCCCTGTTACAAGGATTTTTATTCTGAAAGCTTAAGCTTTTGCTAACATCCTGCCACCCTGATAAACCTTGTTTGGTACCCCACTGCAGTCTCTAGTTCAGTGAAGCTTTGTAGCAGATGTGATTTGTCACTTGATGTAAACGTTATACTTTTTTCAAATTTTCTAAAACCTTTGAGTGAAATACGAAGGAACTAAATTGAATGAACAAAATATTTGGGTTTTGTTGGAGAAACACAGGAAGTAATTTAGAGGGAAATTTGCTTGTACTTTCCGGCTTGTTGGAGTTTTTAAGTCATGGTGTTTCTGCTGCCCCTGTTTGGTGGGAAATAGTTTTTGTTTTAAAATGTTTGGCTGTTCTTTTCATTATATCCATCTCCTTCCTGAGTTGAAAGAGTGGGCGTGGAAAAACCAGATGAATTTCTAAAACAAGCTTTTTTCACATCATAATTAAAAGAAAACTTTAGAAGCTCAAGGGAAGTTAATTGAGAGGTGCTTGATATAATAGTCTAAAATTTTTCTAATAACAATGTAATTCCAAAATAATAAGAATAATTAATATATTAATTTATTTGATACAGCAGTATCAAATGAATACTCAGAATAAATCAGTTCTGTCTACCTGGAATACAAATCATTCTTATGAGGGTACCTCCATACACAGATGCAAACTTCAACTTGTGGTTGCTGTAAGAGCAGAAAGAAGGTGAAATTCAAAGCCTTTTAGTGAAATATGATGTATAACTTCATAGCCTGTAAGTCATTTAATTTGCAAAGTTCTATTATTATTTTACTAAACAGAGTTTCACTTCTTTTCTGTTAGAGTTTAGGAAGTAGCATGCAAAATGTCAAATGTTAGTTTTGCACTAACTGAAAGCAAATTAGATTAAATTGATGAAAAATTATGGAATAATTTTATTTTTAATTATAGTATTTCTTTGTTTGCTTTTCTAAATAAGGTACCAGTACTTTTTGCAAATTAAACAGGACATTCTTACTGGAAGGTAAGACATTTTTCTTGTGTTAAATCTTAAATGCAAATCTGGTCAAGAAAAAGTTAATAACGAGGGATTTTGCCTGCAAAAATAAAAACATATTAAGAATAAATCACTGTGTATGCAAGTGGAAGTGTTTATAATAATTACCTGTCAAATTTGTCCATAGACTATAAAAGACTAGGGTTTTCAAAACAGCTAAATGTCATATGAAATATGTAATTTTATTTTTTTTATCATTTTAAAAACAAAACAGATTGCCCTGTCCTTATAATACTGCTGCTCTTCTGGCTTCCTATGCTGTTCAATGTAAGTATAATTAGTTTTCATGTACTTGCTAGTACTGAAATATATAAAAAGTCCTATTGATTAGTTTCTAAAGAATGTACATTGTATAGCATTACATTGTGGTGTTTGTGGGCACGGTGCTAATTTTCTCATGGTTAGGGAAATTGATTGGTTGTCCTCCCCCAGAATGTTTTGCTGAATTGGCTATGGAAAAAATACTTTAAAGCCATGCTGTTAGAAAACCCCAAATCAATACTCCTTTATTCCTGTGTATTCTGAGGCATGGAATTGTGGCTTTTGCCTTGAGAATGATACTAAAAAGTATTTCTTAAGACAGTAAAACATTTTTAACATACTATACAGTGAACCTCCAAATAGGGGTGGAGAAGGGAGTTCTGGTCCTATCTGGCCTAAACTTCAATACCCGTCATGGCAATTTTAAGCCATCCAGTGAGTAGATGAGTCTTGAAAACTGAGATTTAGTTTTCTTTTTCACTCAGTTTTTCTTCCTAAGCTTAAATTAAGCAATCCTGATATATTCATTCACATTCATGTGTTCTTCTGCTGTTAAAGATACTTACATCCACATCAGTACTTTGTATATTTTGTACGTATCAGAGAAATAGTGTCCATATTAATATTTTCATAAAAAATATATACTAATGTATTTACTAATGTTAATGTCATGTTTTATGCGTGGTTTTGCTCAGTGGTCACCTTTTTCTGGGTCGATCAATAGAACAGTTTCTCTTAAACTAAACTCCCACAGTTCAGCTGCCTAAAAACTGTACTGCAAATGCTGTCATGCCATAAGGATTTGTCTTAGAGGAGATAAAGTATTTAGTAACAAGAAGTATGAAAACCTGATAACATTTTAGGGTACTAATAATGCAATATCGGGTTTTTTTGAAATATTGTAGAAGTGGTGGGTATGCACAGTGCGTTGTACTTACATTTATCCCTGAGATCCTCCTGCCATGAAGTTCCTCAGCGTGCAGAGCTCTATCTAATGATTCCTCTACCTGCCTAGTAATAAACTTCCTGGATTCTTTATCAATACATGTAAATAGCAGATCTCAGTCCTGTACTCTGGGATTTCAGCAAGGAGTGCATTCTAATACCTGGTTCAATTTTCTAGTTTGTGAATTATTTAAAGTAGGATCTGTTTGTGGTGATGCAAGTGACCTAGAGTTCTTTCCTACCTTCCCTTCCTTTCCTCATCCTCCTGCTCCATAAGTGCCTTCATCCTCCTTGTCAATGCCACTAGGCCTGCCCAGGGCCCCATATCACGATATATTACTGTTATCTATCCACTTTTCATTTTGTTTCATATCTATCACTGTAGATCTGTTACATGGATTGCAGATATTTAAAGCTGAATTTTTTTTTCTACTGTAGTTAGAAAGTCTCAAAGAATTTTAGCAAATGTTGTTTATATGTTGTTTTCTGACAAATGTGATTGTAATTTACTTCTTGTAATTCTAGGAAAGTGTTAAATTATGTAAATACACTTTTTAGTAGTCTGAAGTAGAGTAGTTTCAATGTAGGTGTATGTATGCGTACTTTTTCCCATACATACAATTGAATGTGCAAAAAATATTTTTCTAATGCTTCTGAATGTATCTTGGTGCAGAATGAGTGGCTGGATTTTGCAGATCTTAATCACAAAATAGCAGTTTTAGTGTTAAAAAATTGAATTGTGTAATCACATGAAAACAAGCAAAGGTAAAATAATAAGAGAAAAATTGAATACTATCCTATTTATATATCCTACTTAGTGCTAGCTGTAATGACAGTATTTATGGATTAATTTGTCTGTTAAGAATTAAACACTCTACAAACTTCCTTCATAAGTACATAATCAAAGGTCTCTCTAAATAATCTCCATGATATTCACTGAGAATGTGATTGTTTATTCAAAAGGGAAAACGGGAGTTGAAATGTCTTCTCTGTTTTTCTTTCCTGTGGATCATAAATTATGTGGGAGCAGACTCATGTGAATTTGGGGGCATTGCACAATGCCAAGCACATCAGTGATAAACAATAACCTCTCTTTTTAATATTTTAGCCGAGCTGGGAGACTACAACCATTCAGAAAACTTGCCAGGCTACCTCTCAGAATATTCTTTCATCCCTAGCCAGCCTCAAGACTTTGAAAAAGAAATAGCAAAATTACATCAGCAGCACATGTAAGGATTTACATCAGAAGATACTGACTTTGTCAAATCCTGACTGCTGATGCTGTGCTATTATATAAAACAAAATAGTATTTTTTTCTTGAAGGTTTTGGGGTGGGGTGTTGGGTTTCTCGGTTGGTTGGTTTTGATTGTTTCTTTTAAGATAATGTGATTTCTTTTTAGATTAAATATCTGTATAATAAATGCCATTCATGGTCTATACAGAATATCTGTATCTAAATTAGTGAAATAATAAACATATTGAAAGTACTCTCAAAACAGTATTTGTGCCTATCATGTAGGATATTAACTTAGCCGGATATATTTTCTTTAAGATTTTTTTTCAGTCTTTGGGAATGTTCTGAGCATAAGGGCTTTGTTTTCATGATGCTCTCATCAGTAAAAGAGTTACTTTAGAAGTAACAAAGTCCTTTTCTTCAATATCTGCTCTTTTCTGTGTGCAAGTCTGTGACCTTTCAGAAAGAGGAAAAGGCAATGAAGCAATGGAAAATATTTTTTTTTCAGTATGTAACATTGTAGTACTTTCCAGTGATGGTTCCTCCGTATTTTAGTATTTAAGTGCCTTTTGTCAGTTAAATTTAACAAAATGTAAGCAATATGTATAAAACATTTGCTTGATGGTGTCATGCTGTTTGCTTTCCAAACTACAGAATGTTATGTTAAATTTCAGATAAAGGCTTAGAAAATTCTCTTAGCTAGTGTAAAGACATTTGAGTGAGTTGATGGTAATTTAACTTTAAATTACCAGTGCCAAATACAGGATTGTAAAACTAATTCCGAGATTCTAGGGCTCCACAAACATTTAAATGATAAAGTGCATTAAAATAAAATGTGTTGTGGGCTCTTGTCAAGACATTAGTTCTTTTGAAAACATAAGTTCTTTTCTGGTAAAATTTTTGGGATACAGTCTGTTTATCATGAGAAAGGAAATTCAGATTTCAGGGTGGGGATAGAAGAAGTAGTAAAATGAATGCAGATTTTCTGTCTGCACTCACCTGGGGAACCTGATGTGGGAGGTCGTGTTAGAACATTTCTGATTTAACTGCTTTCTTTCAGAGGGTTGTCTCCTGCAGAAGCAGAGTTCAATTATCTCAATACAGCACGTACCTTAGAACTTTATGGAGTAGAATTGCACTATGCAAGGGTAAGTTTGGATGAATTAGTGTTAAAATGTAAAAATGTATTCCTCTGAGATTTGTGGAAAAATGCAGTTTTATTTTTAGGGAGCCTTCCTAGCTTTTGCTTACAAGAGAAAAGAAAAAAATACTATCTTATTAGGTGCCTAGCTGGGATTTATTGATTGAATATCCACTGTTTCACTCTAGTGAGGGTATTGCTTAAATTTGTGCTTAGTTATCTGTGTGTTAATCAGGTTGAGCTTTGTTGCCTTGAACGCCAGTTCAGTTGGCTACTGGTGAATAAGAAAAATGTGCTTGTTAAGTGTGCATTTGATATTTAAGGATTAGTCAGCTTTGAAAATATTTCATTTGGTTCCAGCTAGAAAGTTGGAATAGAATTTGAAATGTACCTCGCCCAACTGCTGATTGCATCTACTGCTATTGCACACATATTGATAGCTCTGTGCCAGGGGCTTGATTGGAGTGCAAAGATATTTCAAGAAAAATGTGCTGTTTAAATATGCTCACAATATTGTTTGTTTTAGAATCTCTCCTCTCTGTGTTCTGAGATTGCAATTTCCTTTCAGGTAGGAATTGAAGTTGCTGGTTGCTTTTAGTGTAGCAAATGCCAAGCCTGTCTATTAGTGCTGCTATTCTTAATAAACCAGAATGCTCTCATATTTATTTCTTCAAAGTTGGTGGAAGATAGAAGATCTAACTTGAGAAATTAAAATGTAGTGGTAGCTTATAAGGAATTCAGAACAAACATTCGGGTTTGTCATGAATAGGGAATAATTTAATTTCTTATTTGTCTTATTAAAACACATTTCCTTCCACATTAATTTGCATATTTAGAGAGAGATGAGAATGAATATATATGAGGTTTCAAAAGATATTTGTACTGTTCTTCAGCTATTTTTCTCTTTTCTTTTAAAGGATCAGAGTAACAATGAAATAATGATTGGAGTGATGTCCGGTGGAATACTAATTTTTAAGAACAGAGTACGAATTAACACCTTTCAGTGGTAAGGACCGCTGTTTAATGTTTATATTTGCTATTTCAAAATATTCTGCCACTCTTAAAAAGACTGTAACTTAAGCTGTATCGTATCATGTTGAAATTATTTATCTTATGTGCTCTGGGGAATTTTGTTGGTGGGGTTTTGTCCTGGTCTGCATCCTGTGCTGTTAAACAGCTTTGAAACTCTAATGAAACTGTAATGAATTTCAATACTGCTTTTCTTCAGGAGTTTGTAAGCCTACTTTACATTTAATTAACTACATAGCCAGGGCAGTGTGATGGTCTAGCTTACAGTCTTTAATGAGACAGTTGAATTGAAAAATATTAACCTGGAGATTGACTGCTCTTACCTGTTTTGTGACCTATAAATTAATTGTACTGTGTGTTTGAAATTTAATGTAGTTATTGTACTTGTGAATAACTGAGGTGGATCATTCAGGATATTGTCATCTCTTCATCTGTAAATAATAATTTTCATGGTATGATCAAAAAAAGTGCATTTACTGCAGAAAATGTTGCCTTTTATTTCTTATCTTAACTGAAGTAGTTTTAAAGCTGTTCTGTAAAGATGGAATTATTTCCATTAAATATCCTACCTTATTTATCAGTCTGCTTAAGTTGGGATCCTGTTTATAATTCATATAAGATCAGGGAAGATCTGTGAGAAATCCTGTTTTTTACTGTGACTTCTGTAATGCTCTTTAGAGTGCTCTTTAACCTCTGTGGTGCTCTATAGAAGTTGTGTCACCTTTCTGGAAATGTCTCTCATAGTTCTGCAGAAGGAGCCTTCCCTTGGTTTCCTTTGCTGGTTTGGAATCTGCTTTGACAGCCTTAGTACTTGTGTCACTGAGTTGTTGCTGTAGCTGCATTCTGAGGGGGTGAAGTCAGTGATACAAGATTATCATAACAGACAGTCGTTCACCAGGCACAAAAGCTGCTCGTTCTGGAGAAATGATCAGAACTGTTCATTTGCTACTGACTTTGCATTTTTGTTTGCTGCTGATGTGTGCTTGATCTTTTCTGCAACCCTCTGAATTTCTGAGATATTCTGGTTTTCTGTGCTAAGCTTAATCTCAAGTTTCATTGTAGGATATTACATGTTCTGTGGTTTACCAAGCTGAGGAAGTGTCATTGGTCAAATTTTAGTTATTTTTTATAGAGAAAGAAAAAATAAAGATATATCAAAGTGTTATCTGCAGCCAATACAACCGAACATGGCGAATATTTTACCTGTATTCATTTGAAGAAAAGTAAGTGTGAGACAATTACAAAACATGTAAATTTTCAGTCTTCAAGGTTATTGGGTAAATTAAAACTGGATCTTGCAATGATAAACCTGAAACTGCTGTAGCACTCAGTCAGACCTGCCCTTATATAGTGACACATTCCAGGAAAGATATCCTTCACGTGATGAGAGTTTTGAGATGTTGGAGCCATTTCTGGGCTAAGGCTGCTTTATAAATGGAATGCTGTAATAATCAGGAAGGTTTTATTTCAGTCTGGTTTTACTGCTGGTTTTTTTGTGAAAACAGCAATAGTAGAAATAAGTTCTGTAAAGCACTCTGGTAAATTACTGAGTACGTACGATCTAAGTCATAATTAAGCTACACGTCCCTAATGGAAGTTGGAGGTTTCTGTGAGTTCTGCTTCATATTGTTTGCATGCCAGGGATGCTGATCTAAATTCTTATTGTGTTTTTGTGTGTATGTGTAATTACCTAAACAGTTCTTCTTTGTATTCAACCATATCAGCTGACACCAGGGATATTAATTTCTTGCTGCGAAGACTATAGTTACCATCATAATTGATCCTTGAAAGAAAAACCAAACCAAAAAACACCCTTCCCCATTTCACTCTGTTAGAGGCTTTCTTTTTCTTTTGCTATGAGTAATAATCTGAAATACCAGTTTCCACACTATAGTTCAATAATAGACTTATTACCCTTTCTTTCTGTCCATTTTCATGCTGCTGCTCTTGTGCCACCAGTACTGATACTTCTTTTTGCTTCCACTTATTCTTGCTCCTATGTAACTGGAGCTGTGTAATGTCTTCCCACTGCTTTGTGGGTTTAGTAGATATTTGGATACCTGTTTTTTAGTACTCTTGAGTTTTGAGACAAGTGAGAGGATAGAAATGCATGTATGTGGGAGGAAATAGAGATTTAACTGTATTGCTTAGAGAAGAATCAAGTAAAATGACTTTGTCCTCTCATTCTTAATTTGATATTATATCTGAATTGCTCATTATGAACCTTTTCATCACAGGGAGAGATGAAGCAGGAGAAAGACAAGTGAGGAATAGGGGAAAAGAAAGGACACTGCCTTTTATCCCATGTGTCCTAACTTGATCTTCCTGTATTGTATATAATCTTCCTTTCCCACACTTTGCTACCAGGCACAGAGACCTGGGAATCCAAGGAGATTGAAGACCAAAGAAGATGATCATGGAGTATGTCAGCCTTTCCTTTGTTACTGGACCACCTGTTCAGCAGTTGGAAACGTGCTTTCCTTAGCCTGTTGTTTGTGGTTGATGCATCTCTGGAAAGCTTTGTTGACTTTTGCATCCAGTGCCAGTTGCAACTGCAGTGGTGCTGTGGATTTCCTGGTTTACCCTGAATGATCAGGTGGTACCGTGTTCCTCCTTGGTCGTGTGATCCTGCTTACGCATCTCGTACACTTCCTTCTGTGTTTGGGCCCAGTGAGCAGTTCTGAGTGCATCCTGGCTGGCCTCTTCTTCATGCTTGCATGTTTTCCAGCACTTCAGGAATGTTCTGGTTTGAGAAGATTGTCCTTTAAGACTCACTACCTGTCCTCTGTTCCTGTGATCCAAAGGCAGCTTCCGTAGAATTTTGCCCACCAGAGCTCTGAACAAGCTGGAGTTCCCTCTCCTGAACCCATGGTCTTGTCTGCTGCATGCCTCCACTTCCTTTAAGATCTTTAGCTCTGCCATCTCACAGCTGCTGGACCTGAGTTTATTTTTGGCTAAATCTGGACAATCCTTTCTTGAGGGTTGGGCTACCCAGAGCATCTTCCCTGGGTGACTGGTCCAGAACCTGTGTCAAAGAGGTCTTGCTCCAGGAATTTGCTGGATTGATAATTGCCTTGTCACTCTCCCAAGGGTCGGGGTGGCAAAACCCTTGTAAGAACCAGGGCTTGGTATCATGAGACTCCTTCCATGTGTTTGAGTACAATCTGCATTCTAGACTAGGATTTCAAATACCTCCTCATTTAAAAATGTATATTATATTATTTAGGATGCCTGAGGTGACTGTAGACAGGAAAATCATACTAGGAAAATAATGCTGATGCCTGCCTGTTCTTATGCTTTTCCTTGGACGTGCAGCATTGCCAACAATCAGAGAACGAAAGCATAGGCAGAGATGCCTTTTCCTTGAGCTGAGAATGGATATGCTCATTCAGTGCCTGGCACGGTATTAGCAGTGTATAGGAACTCTTATCTGCTGTATTTTTTTTTTTTAATAGCTGGGAAATCAGCTTTTCTGAGTAATTTCTTTGGGCTTGAATGATGGCTCTTTTGAGTTGAGTTAGACCTTATTGGCTAATGTTACAGTTCTGAGTCTGTTCCAAATGGTTACAGGCTTAAAAGTCAGCTGACCTCACTCTGTGAGCCTACATTATGGGATGAGATTAAAACCCCATATGTATTATTCTTATTCTCTTTGAGTTTGTAAATCACGAAGGGCAGTAATTTCTTTAGCAGAAGAGGAAACCCCAAAGAGTGAAAGATAGTAAACGTTTTTATAAATGGAATAATTGCTAAGTAAATCTGATATGTTGCAAGTGTATGGAGCTCCATTTTTAGAAAAGGTATATTAGAAGGTTCTTTTAATTGCACTGTACACCAAAGTATTAGAGAAATTAGTGATTACATGCTTGTTGATTAACTGCAGCCTAAATAGTCAAATTTTCTTTTTTCTGTTTTTCCCACATTTGGGCTGTTAATAATCACTAGTGTATGTTCTGTACAGCAAATATAAGACCCATCCTACATTACCCTTAAGCAGGTTTTGTCATGGGAGGTTCTAAGAAGATTGATGCATTGCCAGGGGAATAATTTGATTTCAGTAGATAAGATGTAACTCTCCTTTAACTTTCAAATCCTTAAGAAACTAACTCTGATAGCAAGAATTTGTGAAGAATTTAAAAAAACCAAACTAATAAATAGGACATTTATTGCTGCTGCCTTTTTTTTTTTAATTGTTAACTGTTAAACTAATGGCAAGGCTGAGAAAGAAAAAGGAAATGGGAAAAGACGTAAATAAGCATAATTTAAACATTAATGTTCACAGAGTGTCTTTATGTTACTGCAGATAAAGACTCTCACAACAAATTGATACATCCCACTTAGGTTCCTGCTCTGAATAATGCCCTGGAGAAAAACGTCTTTATTTGATTTAGTTAAGAAGATAATTTCTATATATAGATATCCAAATTAGGTGTCTCTTAATATTTTTGCTTCTCATCCATCCTGGTCTGAAGGGTTTTTTATTCAGCAAGTGATAAATATGCAAGTAGTAATTCCAGTCAGTTTACAGTATTGTGTCAGTTGTTCATTTTTCAAGTAACAAAACTTAAAATGCTTTTACAATTTGAACCTCATTTTTTTTCTTGACCAGAGTGATGCTCCTGTGTGTTTATTAAAATACATGGACTATCCAAATATTGCATTTCTTTGAAAAGGTGTATCATTAGATTGTGATGAAAATTCAGCCTGTTTTTTCCTATTTTGTATAACAGCTCTTATAGTGACCATTCAAAACAACCTGGAATTACTGTCAGTATTTCATATGTTTATAGATAACCTGAAAGATGAACACTTTTGTACACAGATTTTTCCATGTCATGTGATATTGTAAATAGTTTTTTCCTCCTAAACATGTGATCATTTTTTTTAAGGTTGTGAGTCCTGTCTCTGTGCTTACATCCTACCTTAGCTATTATACTAAAACAACTTCTGGTTATATTTAAAGATATAAGAACACAGAGAAACAACATCTTTCAGGGATCAGGTGAAGCTCAAAGGATTTTTTCATATTCTAAGGGATAATGAAAGCAGCATCAGAAAAGAGAACATCTGCCTGGAATGGCCTGGGGATAGAAGAGCTCTTTGGGCTTTGCAATGGGGAAAAGACACCAAAATTAGCAACTGCCTTGGATTTAGGATGTAAACAAGTGAATTTGATGGATAATGTAAATATACAGCTAATAATTTTCAAATTATGCAAACTTTTATATAATCTTTGGTATCTTATTTTTTGTCCATGGAAATGAAATCTGTTCTCTCTAGAAAGTATGTTTTCAGTAGGTGTATTTAAGCTTTTAACCATGATTCAGCATATGAAGTGTTTTAATATTGTGGTTTTATTTTTCATTTAGGTTGAAGATTGTAAAAATTTCTTTCAAGTGTAAGCAGTTTTTTATTCAACTTAGGAAAGAATTGGTGAGTACTGTCTTAAATTTGATCTGAAAGCAATGAAATTTCTTCTACTGCATATATGCATTATACTGACTGATACTATGTTGATTCTTGGTTTTGTCGGCAATTGTCCAGTTTCACAAACATTCTGGCTGTTTCACCTTTCAAATAAACCACTGCAACACTTTATACATTTTCTTTTTATTCGATCTGCTTTATATTTTAGACACCTCTAGTTTTACATTTGTATGCAGGAAATGTAACTTGTTTCTGTAAGATAAATGTGGAAAAGGTTGAAAGTAAATACTAAATTTAAATTTCATTAAAAAAGGTACGTAAAAAACTAAAGGTAGTTCTTAATGCTGCTTCAGTTGTATGTGTGCTTGTAAATTAATGTTTGATAAACATGTTGATTTGTATTATTCAGATTTGGTAATACATGACGACTTTATTACTTACATTTAAACAGAAGAGATAAGAATTCCTTTGTAGTTCTAAATTACATATGGTAAATTTTTATGCCTACTTCTGAATTTCTTGTGGAAAAGGTTGGAGCTGAACGTTTACTGCTTGAGGTGTGCGTTTGCTACCTCATGAACCACCACAGGGTCACTGTGCATTTAATTCAGCTAGAAATGGATTGTTCTGAGCTTCCATCACAGACATAGCACTGGGGAAAGATGGAAGAATTTATTAAAAATACGACTACATGATTAACTTGTCAGATGAGTTAAGAGGTTTTTTGCAATTCTTACATCTGAAAGGATTTACTGAGACACTGGAATGGATTGTGGGTGCTCCAGCCTTGGCAGTGTTCATGGCCAGGTTGAATGACCTGGTCTGGTGGGAGGTGTTCCTGCCCTTGCCAGGTGGGTTGGGATTAGATGATCTTTAAGGTCTCTCCCAACCCTTAATGTTCTATGATTCTCTGATTTGAAGACCTGAAATGCAGAGTTACAGACTAGATATAAAAGTTGACTCGAGGCAGAAATGCATCTTGAGTACTACAGGGCTGTTCCAGGTTTCGAGACAATAGGGTTAAACAAGAGAAAACACCTGTTCTGTCAGCTCAGGCCAATGTCTGGTGGCTGGTACTAGTGCTGAAACCAGGAGTCATACAGGTGTACAGCAGGTGTCTCTTTGTCCTGGTTTAGGATAAATTAGGGGAGAACTTCCAAAAGGAGCCCCCTAGAAAACAAACCTCCACCACCCCTCCCCCCAGCCCTGGGTTTGGGAAGGAATTCCTTGGAGGAAAAGTGGAAAAAACCTGTTTATTGACCAATAAACAAAGGGAAAAAAACCACTCCCCAACACAAGGGAAAAGATAACAGCCCCAGATGGTGCTCAGGCGGTTGCTGTGAAGGGAGGACGCAGAGCTTCTCTCGTGGGCCCCAGAGATCCCCAGATATTCCCAGGTCAGGTCTGGAGCTGGTCCAACAATCTTCAGGGTGGGGGGGAGAGAAGAGAGAGAGGAAAAAATGGGGAAAAAAACCGGAAGCAGCAAAAGCAGCAAAAAGCCTGCAGCAGCAGCCCTGGCCAAAACAGCCCGAGGGGAGGGGGGGGCAGCTGGTAGACATAACAATATAAAACAGAAAGGACAAAGCTGCATGATTGCGATAGAGGGCACAGTCAACCCAGGACATTCCACCCCTTATTCCATATCAGGGACATACAATGGAAAACTTTCATCTCACTTACTCAGACCTTCGACACTTAGACGTTTCCGTCCATCTTTCTTGCTCAGACCTTTGACACTTATACATTTCCTTCTGTTTCATGTCTGTTTGTTAGAGCACTCAGCTTTCCCTGCAACATCCTTTAAAAGCAGATCCTTTAAAATCATGCAGTGAATGGGAGTGTCCGTCAATGTGAGCAGAAATCATGCAACATGAGCAGAAAAGTGGTGATATAAAAAGGTGGAGAGGGAATGTTGTATTGGGATGACAACATTTTTGTAAAACCCCGCTGGAGCTACAGGCTTGTTCTCAAAGGCAGGCTAAGGTCAAATTTTGTCTTGATACCAGTGTGTGTAACTTCCATTACAGTTGCAGGAAAGTTGTATTTGCATGTGAGATGAGAATTTGGTTTTTTTTTTGGAATTCAGAAATTATTAACTGCAGTTGTTTTCTGAATCAGAACTTGATGAAAATGTTGTGGTAGCAGAGTTCAGGACCTTGAAGATTAAGATACCTAGATATAAAATAGGATTGGGTACTGTGTACTTGAGTGTTTCCTTTATTTTCTGCAGAAAAGAACTCTCCTTATAATAGAAGGTAATACAAAGATAGCTTTCTTATCTTCTTTCTCTGTTGCTTTTTAATACTCTACATATTGTTACTTGCATGAGAATGTAGTTTATATAATTAATGTAATTTCTCTTCTGAGACATCTTATCCAAGCCAATAAATTAAAAAGCCTTGTAGTGTTTTTCTTTAAACTCTGTGTATCAGATGAAAAGTGGTGGCAAGAACTTAATTTTCATTCATTCCAGGTCATGAATATCTTAAGATAAAAGCTCAAATTTGACTTCCAAGAAGTCATGCTTAAACTAATTTTTTAATCACAGCTAATATTAAAATTATTGTTTCCAGAGTTGCTTTCCTTGACTAAGATTCATAGGATAAGATAAATCTCACCTATATTCAGCTTAAGTTGGGTTGAAAGAACATATTTTCTGTTGCATGATACCTGGCTCACCAAAGCTCATCTTTAGACTTCCTCTGTAAAAATCACATGCAAAGGTGCAAAGGCTGAAACATGTTGCATGAACAGGAAGTATGGTTTAAGATGGATGAAGTTGCTCTCTGGTGTATATTCTTCCTTTTGGTTTTGTTTTCGCTCCCATTAACAATAAAGGGAGCCTAAATGACTCTTTAGGCTGCAGAAACTAGGTGAAGTGACTCAGTGATTGCACATTTGGTATGTAAAGTATCTCTTGTCTAGTGCTTTGAGTGCATGTTTTAAATCACCTATTTACAATATGGCAGGGGAAATACATTCATGGTATGCTGATGATGTGTTTCAAACTGGTGTGTAAATATATAACAAACTGTACATCTGAGAAACCGCATTTATTTGAATGCAAAGCTGAGATGCTGTAGAATATTAAGTTAGTGGACTTGGGAAAGGAATTTTCCACTGGTTTTATTTTTTCCCAACTGAGCTACATAGACATTTATATAGTCCTAAAAAGCTACTTTTTCAAATACTGCTAATGAATGTTGAGAGCTTTTAATTGCTACTGTCCTCAAAAGTGCAAGTGCCTTATCTCCTAATCGCCTATTAAATTTATTCGCTGACTTGGCATAGCTTAAAGGCATCAATATAAGTAAGGAATTATTTGCCTATTTTGATTAGATTTTATCTGTGTTTAAATAAATCACTTAAATGAAGTGAGATGAAGCAGTTGAATGTCACCATCGTTTTCCAGTGGTAGTATAATGCAATCTTGAGTGGAAGCTGGTAGAGTATTCTGACAATCATATGGCTGGAGCATATTTCCACTGGAGTAGATTTTTTTGCCTTTGTTTTTTTATGGAGGAAAAGTATGTTATATGTAGGACTTCTTCATCCAACATTAGAAGCCCCCTGAGCCATTACTTCAATAGCAGGTTTTTCCCACCATATCTTACCTTGTTCTGCCTGCTCTGTATGCTGCTTCCCTTTACATGCTTTGAAGCTGTTTAAGAATAATTCAGTAGTTTAGTTTTTCTAGATGTTTCCCTAAACTTCTCTGATTCTATTTAGCTGCACCCTTCACTGTAGTAATATCAATAGCCAGCATCGAGCTCTTAATGCCATCCAGTATGTTTTTGTGATCTTGATTCTTTAACAGCTAAAGAAGCTGTTCAAGATTTTCTTTTGCTCTTTTGGAGGCCAGATGTCCATTGAAAAATTACTTGAGTCTGGAACTAAATGATATGATATGTTTCTGGCCATAATTGAAACCTGGTTTCAGTGAGTGGCCAAGATAATTGATTTTATTCTTTTAATTATAGATTATGTATCTGAAGTTTGTGCTTTGAATTTTGTCTGACTTCTTTTGACTGACTTTTAGAAAGAACTTGGTCTGAAATTACAGGTGATGCATTGGCTTATCTGCCCAAGTACATACTTGATCTGTAGGAGTCCTGGCATTCATTAGATGCCTCCTTTATTGCTGCCTAACCCTATCAAAGTTTGTGTGTTGCCATGTTCTTTTGTGAAGAGCAAATACTGCTGGCAAAAGCATCTGTGCTGCTTTTAAGCTTTCACAGGACTTTTGCCCACTATTTCTGGAAGATGTTGAGTATGGGGAGCATCTGCAATTATAAAGCATAAGTCTTTTTGTCTCTCTGAGATGAGGTAGGGAATTTCTGCATTTTTTTCTGGTATTTTCTTGCTTGCTTAGCCAAAGTTAAAGGGTCTCATTAGAGAGTAAGTTTTCCAGCCCAGTTTCTTTCCTGAGGAGAAATAGATCTGCTCTGGAGTTACTGTTTCAAGGCAGGCAAAGGTGAGTTTGAATGAGTGTTCCCACTCAAGGTGCTTATTCAAGTGCTGAGCTGTTCTGTGTGAGAGGAGCACCAATATCCAAGTATGTATTTGGGCAGTCTGCTTTTTTGTTGGGTTTACGTTTTTAATAATAGGAATCACAAAGATGACTTGGACTACACTATACCCTACCTCTGTTTGTCTTACTGGAGTTTTGTGCTGGGACCCAGAGCTTCATTACCAGTATTGCATCCCAGCTGCTTCACTCTTCCTCTCCATAACAAGCAGACTGTTTTCCTCTTTTTAATAAAAACCACAGACAAAATTAGTAACAATAATTTTGGAGCAGAATCCTGCTGTGCCTCTCTGAGGTAGTCTTCTAACACTGATCTCAACAGACATAATCTCCTGAAATGCCTGCGTGTCATTATCAGACCACAGAGCATTCTGCATCTTGCTGGAGCCTTGTGCTGTAGAAGCATTCTGTGGGCTACAGGGCTGCAGTATAACTGTGCTGTTACTTCATGTGCTTTCAGCTGAAGTACCATGGATATTACACATGTCACCTTGGGGTCTTGTGCTGAGCCCACACTGATTCAAACCTGCTGTTTCCAACGAATATAGAGCCAACCTTATCCTAAATCCGGCAGTAGAACCAGATCTTCCACCCCAGAATCATCAGCTAAGATGAATTTCAAGTGCCCAACTTACATTAAAATATTGCAGAACCTTCATGGATTAATAGGGGAGGGATGAGTGCACTTAGGAGCCAATATAATCTATTATTCTTTACCTTAAACAATGTTTCCTAGCTGTAATTGAGATGAAGAGTAGGGTTTGAGAATCAGTTCTCCCTGCACTGCAATGAAAGCTTTAAAAGCTATGAATAGAACTATTGTTAAGGTACCTTTAAAGCTCTAGCACACCAAGTTCCTGTGAAAGTGCTGTCTCGCATTACAATGAAGTTGATCTTGCTGCAGCTCCTTCTCATCCTGCCATAGCAGCTCCTCCTTCATGCTTCCTGTCTGATCTAGAGATCAGATGGTGCCATGAGATTCAGATCAGCTCCTTTTCTGGAATACAAACTAGGGGAAACAGCAGGTTATATTTTTTCCCCAACCCACAATTATAAAACTTTGAATGACATTAAAATGCATGATCACTAGCTCATATAACTTGTCAAATTTTCTTTTCCAACTGTTTAAAAGGCTGACAGAACATGAAAATTTGCTACATCATGATTACTTGTTGCTAGAATCTAAAATCTTGGCTGTTTCATTCTTTACTGGATCCAGATGAAGGCAGTCCATAATTATACATAGTTGCTCTCTTGCAGAATAGTAATCTACCTTGTTTATATTGTTAGACTTTTATACTGTTGATAAAGCCTTTTATAACTGCATAGGTAGGGGACTTAATTTCTGTTGTCTTGTTTCTGATTTCTAATCTTTAAATGGTTCTGTTCACATATCTAGAAAATACAGGGAACAGTTGGCAATACTTGGAAATTAAAAACAGCTATAAGTAATCTTTGTAATTGAATATCAGGACTTAGTTTCTTGAATATAATTTCTTAAATTTCATCAGTAAATACTTAGAATTTGCTGTTTGTTTTAAATCCATTTTGTTTTGCTGTAAATTTGTCCTGTGGCAGAAAATACAGTGTCATTCTTGTTCCCAAATACAACACTGGGGGAAGAATTGCAGGTTCTCTCTGCCTTGGCTTCTTAGCATATCTGAAGATAAGCAGACCAACAAGAGCTTGACTTGGAAAAGGACTTTACTACTAAGTGAAATCAGTTAAGGTGTGCAAAATATTGGGGAGAATTTGGTTCAGTAAAGAGGAAAAAGAATGCTGCTGATACTTCCAGACCTACAGAGGTTGTTATCAAGCTCTCTCAACAGGCAGAATGGCTTAGCTTGTTTTGCCATTTTGCTTTTTGCATTTCCTGGGAATCTAATGAATCATTTAGAATTAGGAGCTGTCAGTTGCTCTTGAGATTGATACCTGTTCCCAACCTCCAACTGCCACATGTGCATGACAGCTAGTCAACTGTAGTTTTGAACAGAGAGGCACGTTGTCTTTGAGCTCCCAAATCATGGAATTCTTTTCATGTAATTTGGGTCATACCTTTTAGACTTATTTCTATATAAATAAACAGACTTAACCTTTGAGCAGGTTCTTTAAAAGAAAAAGCAACCCAGGGGAACAAAACAAACTCTTTAAAGAAATTGTAAAGCTATTTTAAAAGTGTTTGTTGTACATAAAGTTAATAGAAAATCAAAGTACCACTTAAAAAAATAAAAAAAAATACCCCAAAGCCAACAGTATTTCTTATTTTTAAAAATAACCTGGAATAATTATTACCTGAAATACATTTTTCTCATTTTTTAGCATGAATCTAGAGAAACATTACTGGGATTCAATATGGTGAATTACCGAGCATGTAAGAATTTGTGGAAAGCTTGTGTTGAGCATCACACGTTCTTCCGTTTGGACAGACCACTCCCGCCTCAGAAGAACTTCTTTGCACATTATTTCACTTTGGGTTCCAAGTTCCGGTACTGGTAAGTGCTGATGTGAAATATATGGAAAAGAATATGATTGAGAAGGCAGCTCATCAATAAACACAGAGAATTACCTAGAATCTGTATTAAAATGTAGTTCAAGTAGGTTTTGATTCCTGCAACCTTTCCCCTTCTCTGTTGGCCTGAGTTTCAAATGTCACTAATAATGTCAGGTTATCTTATTTTTCAAGCTATCTTATTTTTTAAGATAGCTTGAAAATACAGTTATTGTGTTGTTAGTGGTCATTACTGCACTAGTGCTCTGAGGTTATCTCCCAAGCTGCATTTCTTGGCCTGTTCTCCTGCTGAGTTATGTTTATCTTAAAAATATTGTCTCAAAACTTCAAAGTCTTTGACCTGGTGTTTTTGAAATCTCTCGGGTCTCAGATACTGCATGCAGCAACAGCAACAAAACAGACCTACATAAATACCAAATACAAATCACTGAAGAGAAGCTTGTACAAGTAAAGCCCGCTTATTTACACGTATACAAATAGGAATTAGGTGAAAACAAAAGACATACATGTTCTGTATCAAAATCATAACTTTAGAAAATAAGGAGGAAATTAAATCCATAACATTTAAGGATGATCTTAAAGTAATTGGCAAAAAGCTTGGAGGTGCACAGAATAATTGTGCAATAACTATAATCCCTGTAACGCAGGAGTGGGTGGTGTTGTGGTTTGCTGGTGTATAGTTTTTATTTAAAAAAAAAAAAATCTGTTCAGTAGCTGAATTAACTGTCTCTGCAAGTAGTGCATAATGCCAGTGGTTTAAATCGTGCCTGAAACAGAGAATAACAGAGCTACTACTAATCATCCATCTAGAATGGCAGTAGTGTCTGTGACGTATAAAGGGACATGATGAAAAGCTAGAAAACACAATAACAGGCTATTTCTGTCACACTTGTGAATTGCATAAATGTATAAAGAGGAAAGTAATTCAGTGCCTAACTGTTTATAGCATCTGGTTTTTGACCAGCATTCACAGTACCCGTTTGAGAAACAGCATTTTATGGTCCTGAACAGTGTTTGAGACTTGACTCAATGTTGCTGTAGAGAATTTCAGGGAGCTTTTCCATTTCTGTAGGGATTTTGAATCTGAATCATTGTGGTTACTATTACAGAATAGCTCTTTGATGATGACATTCAACTTAAGTTAACATAAGATGAAAAGGAAAGCTGCATTAAAATGAAAGAGGTCATTAAAGTTACTGAAACAGCCAAAAGGCTGGAATTTCTGCAAGCAGTTTGAGAGCTTGTTGAGAGGCAGTAACAGGTGTAACATGGCACACAATGAGAGGTTAAGGGCACTAGGCTTGTTTGATCTGATGAAGAGGAAGCTAATTCAAGGTTAAATCAGTACTGATGGACCCAAAGGTGCTGGTAACAGGCAGGTGAGATTTTATCTTGAAGATTCTGGGTGGACATGATGGAAAGTGGTTTTTTTAGAGCTGTGTTGCCGGAATGAGTTACCTGGACTGCCTGTGCAATCTCTCTTAGTGGAGCCTTTCAAAATTCAGCTAGACAGAGCCATGGCCAGAGGTGACGTAGTGCTAGCATGAGATTGGACTAGAGACTTATAGTCAACATTTGTATGATCAAAAGGAGTCAATAAAACACAGAACTGACAGGTCTAGACAGAATTATCTCCACTTGTGAAAGAATCGGGCCTGTGAAATTTTTGAACTATTAAATTGTTACATAAGCTATTTCCATTGGTCTGAAATGCATCAAATGTTAAAGCAAATTTTTTGGGGTTTTTTTTGTTTAAAAAAAAAAGCTTCCAAGAGGGATCTAGAAGACTGTTAGTGAGCAAAGGTGACTTCTGTACACTGTCATTAGATTTTTCTAAGTGGTTCTTACAGTATTCCTCACCAAATACTGATGAAAAAACATGAAGAGTTTTACTGTTTATTAGCATCTATTTTAACCAGATGGGAAATAAGTAGGTTCCTTCTTCACAACAGAGGGAAGTTACCACTGTTGTGGTACAGTGGTACAGAGTTTTACAGTAAAATCTGAAGTCAACAGTAGAAAGTTTTGGTGGTATTTCACAATAAAGAGTGAGTAGACAATAAAATGGTAGATCAAGTTCAGTGCCCAAAAATGCAAAATAAATTACACAGAGAGAAAAGAGCAGAAACATCAATTCTCTGAAAACCTTCAATCAGTTATTAGTAGCACTTATAGAAGGACAAATACAAATTGTTGGAAAGGAATAGAGGCCAATACACCCAACTTACTGCTTGTTGGAGTTAAAAATGTGTAACCCCAGCAGTTTAGCTGGCAGCAGGTTTGAAAAGAGAAATTCCCTGGAATCACAGCATGGCAGAGGCTGGAGGGCAGCTCTGGACACTGTTGAGTCCAATGCCCTGTTCCTACAGGGTCCACTGTAGCATGTTGCCTAGGAGAGTATCCAGCCAGGTTTTGAATGTCTCCAAGGAGGAAAACCACACGATCTCTGAGCAACCTGGTCCAGTGTTAAACTGTATTCAAAGTAAAAACTTTGTTTTGTTTTGGTGAGTGGTGAGACTGTTGTTTTGTAGCTCTGTCCTTGCTGCCTGCCCTGATAAGAGATCTCATATTTCTGTTAGTGCCGATTGCCTCGTCCTGTCTCTGGGCTCCCTTAAGAAGTGTCTGGCTGTATTTTTTACTCTCCCTTTTTGGCATTTGATCATCCTGACCCTTTTTTTCCTGAGGCTGAATTGTGCCAGCTCTCTCAGCCTTTTTCCATCCATCAGATGCTGCAGACCCTTAATTGTCTTTATGGCACTTTGCTTGATTTGCAGAGCTCTGGAACTCCACCAAGCATTCCAGATGTGCTCTCTCCTGTGCTGGGCAAACCTGGTCTCCAGCCAGTTGACACTCAGCTTGTGCATGGGGTTATTCCTCCTCAGTTGCAAGTCTTTGCATTTTCCTTCACTGAATTTCATGAGATTCCAGCTGACCCATTTCTCAGGTCTTCACACATCCAGAAGTTCTGTAATATGAACGTGGAAATAGCTGATTCTTTGGTTTCATAATGTAAATATCCCTGTAGGAGACTCTGTGCTTGTTCTGAAGTTATTCATGGGGAAGTGGCTACAAGAGCAACTGTTGCTGGTATCTTGTCACCAATTCTTAAGTGCTGATAGATACTCAAAAATTGTATTTTTTTTCTAGAAGAGAAATTACAAAATATTATAAAGAGTCTTTGATTTGACACAAGACATCTGGTTTTATATGAATAGTCAGCAAGTTCCAAGATCTAAACTTAGTTTTGACAAGTTGCATAGAAGAATACAATCCTGATGTGCTTATCATGTAATTTTTTTGTGGTATTTTGCTAAACTAAGTAGCAACTAAGTTACTAGCAATTCAGGGAATAGTTTGGGAAGAGTGTGGAAGAGACACTGTACATCTTTGACAGTGGCTATAACAGGAAATATTATTTAGTGTTACCCAAAGATCCAAGTAGAGATTTCTTATTGCTTTGGATAAAAAAGCAAAGAGAAAGGAAAGTATTTGCTACACCTAAAATTATTTTGAAAGAAGACCTACATTTCTACCAAATGCTTCCTAAAGTTATGCTGTACTGAAGCTGGGGCAATTGCTTGAGCATGGCAGAAAACAGAATTTATGGATTTTATTGAGATGGTTCAGTTTTAAACAAGAACTTGTTATTTAATCATGTTGGATTTAGCAGTTTGATTTTGTTTTGCTTTCCAGTGGGAGAACAGAGGTCCAATCTGTGCAGTATGGTAAAGAAAGAGCAAATAAAGACAGGGTATTTGCAAGGTAAGTAATTTGCATTCTTTAATATTTCCCCCTTTATATATTTTCAAAACCCAGAATAGCCTTCAGTCTACGTAGTTTGTTGTTACATGTATTGGCCCTCCTTGTACTGTTTTTATTACAAAGAATGGTTTCCTGCTGTTAAAACACTCCATTAAAATACTGAGTTAATGGGTATTTTTGTCTGTGATAATAACCTGCAACTGTACATATGTATTTCCTTTAGAATAAGTGCAGTGAGTCTTACTTGTGAGAACAGCTTTATCACTGTAGTCTCCGTGAGGCATTTCACTGTGAAAGGTGAGCTGCTTCTGAAGGTATGTGGTCACAGAGTAGTTGGCTAATCAAGGATATATTACTTCATTTTATTCCAGGCTCCTGAGGAGTTTAGTGGTTACAAAAAGAGTCAAGACCTAAATTCAGTAATTTCTTCAGAGATTGTGATGCTGTTTTACAAAGTAAAACAGCTGCTACATCCACCTGGCAGTTTGCTCTGATCATTAATAGAATCCTTGCAGGGAGGGGACAGCTCTGTTTTTTATGCTTCTACTTTTACTGAGATCCAAGATGTCTTTTTGCCACTTAAGGAACTCCGGAGTTCATATTTATGCTTGCAGACTTCTAGTAGTAAGGCCAGCAACCTTTCCAAGTGCCTGCAGACACTGTTTTCAAGAGCATTGGTGAATTCTGCCTTGATTTCCTTCCCTGTCTCCACCCCTTCTTTCTCCCTGTGCATTATAATGTAATTTGGGTTTTACCTCAGCCCACCATAGATAGACAGCTCCATAATAGGTTTGGGGGCCAGAAATTCTGTTACATGCTGGTTCAACAAGTGGATTTTATAAAACCATTTTTTTTTCTGTGTAAAATTATGTTTCACTCAATTTAATTTGGGAATGTGAGTGGGTTTAGATTTGTACTTGGAGCAACTTTTTTTAGGACTTGGGAGACTCAACACTGTGACAGGTGAGCTTTACTTCACTAAATGATAGCTGTGAATCAGTTAAAAACTATTTTTCTTGTTGCACTCTGAACTTAGCCATTCCCCACAAGTCAGGACAGTGGAGGAGAGCTGATACTTTATTTTGAGGAATATTTCTATTATTTCAGAAACTCTTATGCAGTAGATGGCACTCTTCCCTTTGCAGCAAAACCCAACAAGTGCTGCTGGGGGTCACTTCTAGTTTTTCATATATAGTTGGATAAAATCAGTGAAATCGATAAAAACAAAAGCCATGGCTGGAACTGCTCTTATTTTCATAAATCTTGGAGGTTTTTTAGTCAATAAAATGCTTAGCTGTTCCATCCTCAGGAATTTTATTTTCCGCTGCTGCTTTTTTATTAAGAAATCAAGGATTTATCCACATATTGAGTTTCTAAATGTTGATGACTGATGTCTGAGGCATATATGTTTATATCAGTGAAATGAAATAATGGTGTATTGTAACAAATACATCTCAAAATGCTTTTAATGAATCAGCTGCTTCTTCTGTCTTCCTCATGACAGTGTGCAATTCATGTATTTTCAATTTTAAAGACCTTTAATATTCTCAAGAGTGAAAAATGCTTGAAACTGAAGACCTTTCTAGAACACGGTGTTGTTCAAGAAACTTAATCTAAGAACATTAATTCTTTGTCTTCTAAACATTTACATTTCAAGTTGACATGCTGAGCAAATGTCATCCCTTTTGTATTCATACAGAGGATAAATTTTGTTTTCTAAGATTTTCCAGGTATAATGTGGGTTTTATTCCTGGAACCTGCCCTTTCTCTTTTATGATGTGTCTTTATCAGACAAAGTCATGGTGGTGTTGAACAGTTTTTTAAACTCTCAGGCAGTGGGCTTCTTTTGGTTGCTTTTCAAGGTCTTTCTTGGGAATTAGGTGGGCACATAAATTTCAATAATTACTGTTGCTTTTATTATTATTACATAGGAAGATTTATTCAAGATCAGTTTAATTTTTTTTGGTAGTTATCCAAATTTATTCTTGAATTTCTTAACAATATCTATATAATTTAGAAACTACTTTATTTGAACTAATACTGTCTAAGCAAATCTTTGAATCATTTCATGGTAAGAAAATGAACACGAGAATTACACTGAGTTGTTACTTGAGTGATCTGTTTGTTCTAAGTTGGGAAATGGTGATTGCCACAAGTAATGACCAGCCCATCTGGCCTTTACACGCTGAATGGAACATGAGTGCAGAACATGAGACAGGGAAATAATTTTTTTTAGCAGCCATTTAAGTAAAATAAGCAATCCCAACCTACAGAAAACAGGCTTAGCTGTTTGTTCTCAGGATTTTACTTTAAAATTAGCTGAAGGATTTTTTTTCCAAATCATAGAAACATTTACATTTGGTCTTTAAAAATGGAATTATTACTGTGAAAGGTATATTCTGTAATAAATTGCATACATTATGTAGGTGCTGTTTTCTTAATCTTCACACAGCATTAAGTTCAGCATTCTGAAGACTGTTGCTGCAATTGTTTCGGTTTTTGGGGATTTTTTTGTTTGGTTGTTTTTAAAAATAATTTTCATAGCAGATGTTCTCTTGGCCTCACTTATTGTAGGATATTCACAATCCATGAAACCCACTAAGAATTCCCAGCAACTTAATAGAAGTAGATAATAAGAGTAAAAAAGGTTCAATCAATTCAATCATTGAGAGACTGCTTAAAGGGCACTGCTTTCTCTTGGAGTCTGCAAAATAATCTAGGTGTGTTAAGTTCTGGTGTGCACAGGGGCTGAGAGAAGGGAGTTTGAGTGGGTGTCAGTCATTTGTGTCTGCAAACTCTCTATCATTAAAATGCAGTCTCTGTTTCCAAAAATTCAATCTTGCTTCAACCATGCACTTTTTCGGGTCAATTAAATATTTTCTCAGGTGTTTTAAATTGCATATGTCATTTGTGTGATGTACATTGCAGATTTGTGTATAGTTTCAGTCTCTTGGTCTGCAGCAGTATTTGTCAGTTTTGCTGAGAAATGCATTCCCTGTACTCCTTGTCAAAATAAAAAGCAAGGCTGTGGCTTCAGGTTATGTTTCTTTTTGGGGCAAAAGTTATTTTTTAAATTCCCACCTGTATTCCCAACAACACCTTTGTTCCCTGCCAGCTTCTGCAAGATTTTAGCCCTTCAGCTGTGGGATGCCAGACAAATTCCGTCTTTGAAGGCTTTTCTGTACTGTAGCTGAGCTCATATAATGTCCTGGGTTTTTTGAGTTGCATTATGTAATTTCATCCCTGCTACTCAATTTTGGGTGTTTGGGGTGGTTTTTTTTGTGCTGTAACATTGCAGCTCATAAGACTTGAGGGCAGGTAAAATTTTCAGTTCTGTTGCTACTCAGATAGATGGGAGTGCTTCCAGCTTTCTTAGGAATGTCTCTGCAGGTACACCAAAATTAAATCTGAGAATTGCTTGTTCTGTTAACTATCAGTGCTCTGTGCTGGGTGCAACAGAAGCATCCAGGCTGAGCAGACAGAGGTGGAATTTAGAATTTCAAAATTTCGAAGTTTTATGCGTCTTAGTTCCCTTCTCCCACTTCCTCAGCTGCACTCTGGCATGAGAAAATTGTTAGTATTGCTAGAAGTCAGAGATACAGGACAAATTACACAACAAATCTTAAATGTTAATTAAATAACTTTTTGTTAGATTTAGAAGTGTTGACAGGAGAACTAAAATCAAAAAGCCACAGCACTAAGAAGTTCAGTTCTGCAGTGTGGTAATTTTTTCTTTGAAATTTCTGCAAAGACAGGAAATTGGGGCAACAAACATGAGTGGGTGGGGACTCTGAGGTTAGAGCTGTTAATAAAATAATTGAAACGAAGCTTTGGTGATAAATGCTGCAGCTGTTTATCATGGTGGTAAGGTATTACTTCTGAAAGATCAGACCCTATCCACAGTAAAAGGTGAGTGAGTTTTTGACATTGGATGTTTTCATAGGGAAGAGGGTGATGCTTCACTCATTTTGGAGTTGTGTTCGTTTGTTGTATAGATTGAGGAAGTTTACATAAACATAGTTACAGTCTGACTTAAAGTACAAAGCGGTGGGGGTTTTTGAAGCAGTCAAAAATATAATTTTTGGAAAGACTTGGGTTTTTTTTCCCAACCCCATATATTCCTGTGTGTCTCTTTGTAATTTATCTGGTTTCACACAGGCAAGGATTGTGCACTTATACTGTTGTTGCGTGTTAAATAAAGAAAAGCCCCCCCGTCCAACTCTCCTGTGTTCCATTTGTTGCTTTTTCACTGAAGGTAAATGAGGTTCAGTAGTTGCCTTTACATGTGTGTCAGCAAATACTGAATCTGTGGTGCCGTATGCACCTAATTCAGCATTGCTTATATTATGTTCTGTGTTTTTCCCTCAGACTGTTCTTTGGTTGGTAGTAGAATCCATCTCTTGGCAGAGCTGGCTCCTGGTGCTCATCTGCTGGCTGCAGACAGATAATTGAGGGTCAGCAGGGTACAGCTAATCAGAGCCCTGATCAATAAAAGAATAACAAAAGGCTAGAATTAGACATGCATTTCAGTTCTGCTATTTCAGTTTCAAGTTATTTTACCTGTTTAAAACTGCTCACATTTATGTGTTTGTGAAGAAAGATACCTAAAGGGTTTGAGTTGCTCACATTTGAAGCAAATAACAGAAATTGGAATATTGGTTTAATTGATCTGATACCAAACAAATTATTTTTAAAATCAAATTAATACTCCTTAAATATAGTGAAGCATGCTAAGAAATTGGATGTGCTTTTCCTGAGAAATTAATTGATATTTTCTCTCTTTTCAAATATCAGTATAGTATTAGATTGTTTTTCCCCAGGTGGAATAATACCTGAAATAGTATTATTTAGAATAGCCCATCTTGCTTAACTGTCTGAAATTTGTCATCTCTTAATCTGTAAGATTTTAGAGCAGAAAAGCAGAATGCAATACATGTTTAGAACTGCTTGGTGGGGTAAAAATAAAGATAAACCATCCACAAGCACACCACCACTCTATTAGTATCAGTTTGACGTCTTATTTCTATATGTGAAGCTTATTCAATGTAGTGTTTGGTTGGTTTTTGTTGTAGACTTTTTTGATAATATTAAGGTGGTGACTTGCACTGAGCTTTAAGTTCTCTGAGAAACAAAAATAGATTTGTAACCAAGCTTCTCGTTTTCAGAGGATGTAGTTTGTGTGCAGGTAATTCCTTAATTTCTCAAAGTTCCTTTCCGGAGTCGCTCTTTCAGTAAACCAGTAACAGTGACCACAATAAAGAAAAGTTACAATGTGTCACAAGGACAGCGAAGGCAGAAATTATTTGTTGGATATGGGTGTATGGAGCTGCACTGCTCATACAATATGTTGTCCCCTCATTGTGCAAAGCTGGAGAATTTAGTGATAGAATATGAAGGCAAATGGAAATGAAATTATCATATCACAAAAGATTGAAGTATCACTGGGACTAGAGAGGGTTGGTAATGATAAAGGAGAAATCTGAACTATGTAGCACCATCAAAGCAGTAGAAGTAAAGTAAAAACCCAATAACACAAATTATACAGGACATGTATGGATCATTTGAAAGTGTTTTTGTTGTTAGCAGAAGAATTTTCAGTTGAAAACAACAAACCATGAAAGTCTAGGTACGTTTAGTTGCAGGATGACTGAACCATCCAATGCAATGCTAAGAAAAAAACAACCGCAGATGATTCATTTGATGTTTTGCAGTATAAAAGGGAAACGTTGTATTTCATGAGAGATTACAAGTATAGTTTCATTTGTGTTTAAGAAATAGGTGAAAGAAATAGCAGGAGATTGTAGGCATCCTGGAATAACTGGAGAATGGGAAGAAAAAGTTTTGTTACTGTTAAGAAAGGGCAACAAGTAGAAAATAGAATTCCTGTTGAATAAAAGCACTGCTGAGAATGACCTTTAACCTGAAGGACATTTCTGGCACAAAACCAAATGAAGTTCTGTTACCCACAAAGAAATTTAAATAGTTAAATAATATTATTGCATCTGCCTGAGAAGTGACAAGGCACATTCTGGGAGAAAGCGTGTCATGATGGAAATCCCTGATGTCTAAACAAAACTTTATAACTCTGTTGCCGTGTTGTTGATTACCTCACTTTCATTTCTTCAAAGTCTTAGGGAGTTTTTTGACCTGATGTTTTCACTGCTTTATTTTTCCTGAGGTGGCTAACCCATTGTGTTACTTGGAGGGGGTTTTTTTTGCTTGTATATTTGGTTTGTTCTACATTTTCTAAGATCTCTCAGTGATTATGCTGTTTGAGTCAGGTTGTCTCTGAGGCATTAGAAGTTTAGTGAGTTCAGATGCTGTCTTGCCTGTCTCACAGCCAACAGTAGTTTATTACTATTTCAATGGCATTCTTTTCAAAGTACAGTAAATGAATTACAGTAGATGGAGAAAATACAAACTCCCCATGTAAATACAGCTTTGCATTATAACATTTCTGTTCTTACGTATCATTTGGTCTCTTATGATAGAACATCCGTTTTATTGTGGTGAGTTTTATATAATTTTGTTCTTACATCATACAGTTCTTGCTTACATATTTTACTTTCTTCTTCTAGATCCCCCAGTAAACCCTTGGCACGGAAAGTAATGAGTGGGATGGATTGGGAAGTAGTGAGTAGGAACTCACTGTCTGATGATAGGTTGGAAACCCAGAGCCTCCCATCACGGTCTCCACCTGGAACTCCAAATCAGTGAGTAGCATCAAATTTTCTCTCCCTACAAGTGACTCTCTACCTCTAATGTGTGTGACCTACTAGTGTAATAAAAGGATTAATGTGTCATGTAGACAAATAGCTTAAAAAAATCTGCGCCAAATGATTCTCTGTTGCACTTAGCTTCGGATTCAAAAAGAGTTTTTAGGGGTGAGTTTTAGGTGCTTCTCACTTGACCTATAAAGAGTGTAGGATGTATCACACTACCCTAAATTTGAGAGTTTGAGTTTTCTCAACCACAGTTAAAACTAAGTTATTAATTTGGTTTAAAAAACACCCTGATGATAAAATATGTGATATTTTAAAAATAATGTATTTTGTTTAGTATCACTTTTTAAAACATTGGGGAAAATCACTTAATTGGATATCCTTGGAGGTTTATTCCTCTCAATTTTTCTGCCTTTCCTTTCAATGTTCACTCTTTTCACATGATAGAGCCTTCTGTTCTAAGTTAGTGAAAAAACATTCCTGATTTCTTTTGGAAGGTGACCAATTTTCTCAGTGTGCTGAAACTTGCTAAATAGTCAGTATTACTCAATTCTGTATTACATAAACGACAAGATTTTAAGATTCTGTGGCATATTATTCACAAGATTAATGTTATAAATACCTGTAGCATTTAAAAATTACTGGAAATTGTGTAATAATGATGCTTAAAGCATAACAAACCTAATCATGCATGTTTAAAAGAATTTTAATATTGTCGTGCTAGTTTTCAAATGGGAAAATACTGGATTCCAGAAATTATCAGACTCTCAGAGAAAAACCTGTGATTCTTCTAGGAGAAGCTGCAGGGGGATAAATTGTTCATTTGAATGAATTCAGGTTAAGTTCTGCCATGAACAAAGTCAGGACTTGTCTTCTTAGGAATCCATTTTTTTTCTTGTTTACTGGGCTGTCAGCTTGTTCATTGGGCCATAACAGTTTCAGGCTTCTTTAATTAAAAGTAAATAAATTTTTTAAATGGCCCTTAGTATTTATTAAAATAATTTTTGAACACTTAAAAAAATCAATACATGTTGATCTGACAACATAATTGTTTCAGCGATTTTTGAAATTTTAATAAAACTAAGTGTATGAGCATGTGCTTGCACTGAGAGGAAATAATTTTTTTAGCATCCCATTTTAGTGGGTGTACCAAAAATGTATATTAACAATAATATTCTTGTCACATTGCACTGCTCTGCTTTCCCTCTTAGTCGCAACTCTGCCTTCACTCAAGAAGGAGCCCGGTTACGACCCTCATCAGTTGGACATTTAGTGGATCATGTGGTTCACACCTCCCCCAGTGAAGTATTTGTAAATCACAGATCTCCATCCTCCACCCAGGCCAACAGCATCATACTGGAGTCATCCCCGTAAGTTCTGCTCTTACCACGTCACTGTAGCCAGCAGGGCTTCTGAAGAGAAGTCAGAAATCTTGGTCTTGAAGAATTTATTGTTAAATGTGGGGTCAGGGAGAGCCAGGCAATCTAATGAAAAGGTTGCTGTTATTTAGGTAGGATTAGTATAGGTCTTACTGTGAGAAAGGGTTAGGTGGTCCAGAACTGAAGACCTATGTCTGACATGTTCCAGGTTCAGGATTGCAATTCCATCCCCACCAACCCAAGCTGTGGATTTGCTCTAATGTGACCATCAGTGTCTGGATGTGGAACCAAAAGGTGGATTTTTGATAGAATTGAAGAAAAGTTTTAATTTCCACCAGTTTGGAAATGTTGCTTTTTTGTCAAGGCACAGAAGTGAGCTTTACAAACTAGGTAGCCAAAATACCTTTTTGGCACCCCAGCATTTGGACATTGCTAGTGTATTTGGGATATTGTTACAGAGTTTGTTTTTTTAAGCTGACACTGTCAGGCTTTTTTTTTTTCCCAATTATGCTAGATATTATTTATACTGTAAGCTTACTTACTGTAAGATAAAATGGGCAAAATCAGAACTATTATTGTGTATTGAGTCCAGAAGGAAGACAAACAAAACCCCATTGACTTATTCTAAGATACTGAAATATGCAATAAATTGTGTTCAGAATACAGATTAATTGGGAAAAATATTGCAGTATATACCGTTTTATCACTGCCATTGTACCCTCTTAGTAAGACTGTATGTGTAATGTCAGATATGCCCTCATAATTTGGTATAATAATCTCTGTTAGCAGGAAAATTGTGCTCGTGGTCTCAAAACCAGTTGAGAACTGTAAAACAGCACATACTTAATTACATGTTTATAAACTAATGGTATGTCTCAGGAAAAATTACTCTGGGAAGCCATTTAAACACAGTTTTAAAACTTTTCTTAGGCTGAGTGTACTTTCAGTTTTAACAACTATGTGTAATTGTTAGGTAGGAAATAAAATACAAAACTTTTAAAGTTTTATAAAATAGTACATGATGCTTTTTGCAATAGACTACAATAGTTATAAATTGACTCTCAGCTAGTTAGTTAACTTTCAGGGTTACATAATATTAATTTGACCTAATCATGTAAATTCTCCCTTTTTTGGTGGAGTTCTTAACATATTCACATGTCAAAGGACTCTCAGAACTGGAACAGTCGTGAATCTTTTCTCATATTAGTGTTTTGTTGTCCAAAGGCCACACAGGGTCAGGTTGCTTCTGTTCTAAAGCTTCCAACTGAAGTCAGTTATGAGAAACCCTGACTGAATGACTGAATGAGTGATACAGTGAAGAAAGCACAGCTTTTAAATACTGTCTTTTATTCATATGCCTTTAGTTGAAGTTGTACAAGATCTTCGGAGTGTTCTTAGGATTTGTTTATTTAGTACTTGATTTCTTGAGTAAGTCACCATAGAAATGAGTTAGAAAGAGAGGAAGTGGTTTTGTACAACTCTGGCTGCTCTTTTTCATGTTTTTGCACTTTTTCTGCAGAAAAAGTATCACTCTTGATCACTAAGTGTTAGGGGCTCAGTTTTTGGGGTTTTTTCCTCATGGTGGAAGATTAAAACTAAAATTTAGCATCTCAGTATAGATCTCTAGTATAAGATACTTTGAGGATGTTGACTTTCAAAAATATGTGAACCCCATTAAGGTCTTTTGAAGCTTTAAGGTGATGTTATTGGTTCAAGATTTGCCATTTATGAAGTAAAATAGTAGACAAGAAGTTCATATTAGCTATATAATTTTGAACTATACTTTTATACAGTCCAAAAAGCTTTTTCGTAACCAATTTGACCTTTCTAGCTGAAAAGGTTTTAGTAGTCCATGTGCTAATTTATCAGAAACTTTTATTTATTGATCAAATTTATATATGTGAAAAAGAGGGGCTAACCTGTCTGGCAATAGTTTAGTGATCTTTTTGAGTTTGGAAACAACATAGCAAAAGAAAGGAACAGTTTCCATGCAGTTCAGAAGGATATTGTAGCTTAGTTAATATACTCTTTAACTGCACATCTTTTCTCCATCTGTATATCCTATTCAACACTAAATTGAGAGTGCTTGTAGTTCCTCGAGGTAATTATAACCTCAAATTCCAAAGGCACGTGAGAAGTGTTTAGTTTAATAAATTTATGGGGGTGTGTATGGAACTTTTGCTAAATATATTAAAAAGATCAGACCGGATATCTGTAACAAAAATAGCCAAAGCTTGCCAGTGCCAGGGTTTGTGTGTTATTTTATTATTATGTAAATTGCTGAATTCAGTAACAGAGAGCTGCTTTGCCTGCAAAATAGGCTGCTTTCACTGCCATTGTCTGAGCATTCATAAGGAAATTCAAAGCTGACTGGGCAAATATAAAGCAGTGAAGTTTATGCCCAAGGCTCGATTGTTAGTTCTCACAATTCATTATGCTAATATATTACAGTACTTGCATTGCTGCTTGTAAAATGCTCATTTAAGTAACTTTTCAAATCTTTTCTATAAGTTTGTGTGTTCGCTCGGAACTTATTTTTGTTTGTTGACACGTATGTACAGACACCTAGTCAAACATAAGATCCATCTTCTGCTTTTATCAGAAAAACTTCTTTTGTGTTTCTGTTCGTGTTTTCTGTTCCTTTTCTCCCTTGGTTTAAAACTCTCAGGAGTAATTGTTTTCAGGAAAATACATAACTTAAAAGACTGAGTAATCTGTGCTGGCCAGACTTGAATGAATGCATAGGCAGCTAAAAATCTCTGGATGACCTTTGTAAATCTAAATAGTGGATAGCTGCCTTGCAGATTTGTTCTGCAAATGTTGACAATCATCATATTTTTCTCTCCACAAAAATGAATTTAGAAAAGCTGCTTATCTTGAAAAATGAAAGTGCTCTTTTTTCTATTACTTGCACTGAAAAGTGTTAAGAAGTACTATTTTTCTTCCCAACTGTGTTTTGAACATGAGGTTCTTCAGACATCAGACTGAATAATTAGTACATTTTTTTCTCTTAACACTTCATGAAAAAAAGTTTTCTGAAAGTTGAAATAAAGCAGAAAAATAGAGAAAAATATTGTTAAGATCTTTTCGAATGTGCTGTTTTCTCTTGTACACTGACAAAAATGTTACCAGTTTTGTTTTCTCAGACTATTGACTATTTTTTTTTAAACTGAAGCTGAAAAATGTTTGGCATTTCAAAGTGAAGTGTTCTATTTCCCAGTTTTCATGTTTTTGAAAGAGGTTTATTCTTTTTTTTTATTAAGTCAGTATACTTAGTTTTGCTTAGAGTTTTTTTATTTTTGAACATGTATCTGGGAACTGCCTTTCTTGAATTGCATGGAGCCAAATTATATGGTATGAAGTTTGATGTGTGTTAGGTTTTCAGATTGGCAGTAACCTGAAACCTAGTGCAGTCTGATACTGAGAGTCTTGCCCTGCTAACAGTTCAGTGAGGTGAGGCTGCTAAATACAGGAGAGCTGCTCACGGGGCTACCTGTGCGTTTTGGAGGGAGTTATGTGATGAGTTACCACTACAGCTTGCTGATAACCAAAGGAACATTGTCCTGCTTTTGCCTCTGGGAGTGTCCTTTCCTTCCCGTATGGTGGCCAGCCCTGAGATAAATCAGAGGACCCAGGCTTGTCCAAAAAGTATTTTTTGGTTGCTTAGTGTAAGCTGCCTTAGCCACGGGAGGAGCACCATTTCTTCAAGGAAGCAGCCAGGGATGTGGGTGAAAGAACAGACACCCTTATTTTTGGTGGTAGCATTCTCTTTAGATTTAGCTCTAACCTGGCAGTTCATTCTTGATGCTTTATGGATCTGGTATCAGTGGGCTGTTGTCTGAAATCGTTAAAGGACTTAATAGCACCTTTTAAGGGGGAGCCTGTGGAGAACGACATATCCTGCTGGTATTTAGAAACTGGCATTCAAACCAAGTTATGGGAGCTGTGAGCTTGCTGCCCTTTGAGCCTTTCCAAATGTTCTTCTTAATTCTTAAATATAAATTCATGTAATGAAAGATGAATCATGTATTTATGTAATAAAAATTACACAGTTAAACTTTTATTCCAAGAAGACTAACAAAAGGAAATTCTTCATATTATACAAAAACACAGAGAACATTGTTATTAATCTAGAATGGAGTGCTTGCAGATAAGAAGTAGTGGGCTATGCATGCTAAAACCATTTTTTAGAAAGGTCATAGGTAAAAGATGAACTTGCTGGTTCTGTGTACAGTTATTTGTCAAGAAAAATGCTGCAACAGGTGCAAACGTAGGCTGACAATATATTCTATTGCACTACATTTTTGAGGTTCTAAAAATTCATACAGATAGTCATCTCTCGAAGTCTTGAGTTTCTTCTAATATGTTCAGTTTATTTGCAACCCTGAAAGAACTGTCAATATCTCATGATTGTTCCACTTCATACTTCTGTTTTGGTATTTAGATCTCAAGAGACTCCTATAGATGGGCAGCCTCCAGCGTTACCACCCAAACAATTCAAAAAGAACAGTTGGAACCAAATTCATCATTCACACTCACAGCAAGAACTGGATAACCATATTAATGAAACATTTGATGTTCCTTCATCACCTGAAAAATCCACCGTAAGTTTTTTGATCCAGTTGAACCGTTCTGCTTTTTATCAGAATGATAGTTCTATTTTACATGGGCATTTCAGAGCTGCTGTGTTTGTGCATTACCTTGCAGCATTTCTGTTATCCATACTGTCCCTTCACTGGCTCCTGCTGGTTTTACTCCAGCTGCTGGAGTACTGCTTTGTCAGTTGACAACAAATGACTACATTGGGATGGTTCTGCAAACATTTTGAGCATTAGCTTTTCAGCACATGCCGAAATTTCTACCTAGCCTCTTCTTTGGGAAATCATTTGCCATCAGTTTGAAAGTAGACATTGCAGGTGTTTAATCCAGCTTTAGCTAAAAAGGTAAAGCTGAAAATGCCTACCAGCTTCTAGAGTGGTTTTATCCGGAGAGTTTCTTGATTCTGTGGTTGCATTTCTCATCAGAATTTCCAAGAAAGAGACTATCAAGAGGCCTGTGACAGCAAATGGAAAAATATGAGCAAAAGGGGTTTTTTCCATAATCAAGCATGTGTGAGATGCGTAAGACAGTCAGTTGATTGTCTGACTGAGGAGAAATCTCCCTGATAGTTATTGTGATTTTTGTCCTTCCAAAAGTTTTCAGTGGTTCTAGATTTTATACTGATGTGTACAGTAAATGGGACAAAGTACATGTTGCAGGATGAGAAAACATACAGATGTAGCAAATACTGTGTAAACAGTTTTGTCAACCTCAAGCATTCAATATTATGAATCACCTCCCCAAATCGATATTTGGAAATGCCTTAGTTTATTTTTTTTTTTGCATCCTGAACTGTAAACCTAGGTAAACTGTAAACACCCAGGGTGTTCTCTCGGGCCTTATAACAAAGTTAAGATTCCCATAGAACCTCTGTTTAATTTCGTAGCTGGGATTTTAACAAAAGATTCAAAAGTGAAAGTTTGAAGTTTTTGAGTGTTTTGGGAATGTTGTAAATTTTTTTTGTTTTAATTAAGTGATGAAACAGAATTTGTAACAGCTTTGTCTTCAGCCAGTGCTTACCTGAGTCACATTAAAGTACTGTTCTGTTTCGAAAGATAACACGACATTAGTCATCAAGTTCTTCTGCCCTGTATTCAGTTATCTTTACCAAATTCACAAAAATAACTTTCACATGTTTTTTTAACTCCTTTTAGTTCTGCAAAACCAACACAGCTGCATGAATGAGATTATTTTTTCTCTGTGCATTGTCAGTGTGATTGTTTGCTGTGCTCCAGTGGGACACATTTATGCGGTCTCGCTGAAGGCAGCGCGCTGTTGTAATTGAACATCTCATTTGCTCTGCTGATGACTTTTTATTTTGGGGATTGCAGAAGAGGGAACATAGCATGACTGAAATTTTTGGAGTGTTGTTTTGTTTCAAATTTGCTTTTCTGACCAGAATTCAGGTTCCTGCACCACTAAAGTCTTCTGCTGTTCTATCTCAAATTTTTTAAAGAAAACCCCTCACCATCCCTCACCATTTTGACTTTTATATAAGCTGTTGAATTTCCTTTGTCTGTTCCATGTATGGAGAGTGTGTGTAGAAAGGTAGCAGGACACATATGGGAATGACAACTTTTTACTCCATCTGCAATCCTAAGTATCCAGTCTGAGAATGTCGGAAGTACTTGAAAATAGGTGTGGTCAGTCCCTTCAGTTAAATACATTAACGATAGCATACGGTGCTCTCTGCACATTTCGCATTATAAACTTCTGCTCAAAACAGCATCCTAAAGCAGGAAATTAGCATTTCCTTTCTGACTGGGGAATGCAGTGGCAAAAAAGCTGCCAAACGCTGCAGACGAGCACTTGGTAGATATTCATCCTGTCTGAACTCCCATGCCTGTGTGCATAGGCTGAAATGATGGGCATATGATCAGGTTTCCTAAGACCCTTCCTTTTAACGAAGATTTCTTGTGCCATTACTTTCCCAAATTTTTCACTTTTTCATTACTGTGAATGCATTGGTGAATTTTGTTTTGTTTTAACCAAGACACCTGCAATTGAGTTAACTTCTAACGAGTCAAGTTGTCCAGACTTCTTTGACTAGTGAAACTCCAGGTTCTGGACTTTCTTACATTTAAAAATATTTGCTTTTCTAATTTTGTTTTTTATTTTTCTGAGTATGAGTCTTTTGCTTTGCTGTAACTGGTGACATTGAAAACTTCGTTGAAACACATTTCTTTATTCCTTTGCATCTTTAGGAACTATAGAAATACTAGCTAATGTTCAGTCTGTGAAGTAAATATAGATGGAAACCAGCCAAAAATCACTTCAATGGCACTAACTTAGTATTTTTCAGATTAAAAAGGTAGCTAGTATTCCTCAGTTTATTGGCATTTCCTTTAACAGTGTTGTCATCCAAATAAAACCAAGAAGAAAGCAGCTACAATTTTCAAAGTTGAATCAGTGCAGAGCATATGTCACACCTCATACTCCACTAGACTGGAAATGGAGTAAGGGATAGGCAACCAGGATTTCCTTGCTTATTGCTGGCATATTGCTCTTAATAGCAACAAAAGGATGCCTTCAATCATCTTCCTTTTCATTGTACTACATTCTTATTGCAGCTCTTCACTGTGGTCTTAATTAAAATGAATTTAGGAAATTTCCTTTTAGTAAGCTGTTTCCATTAGAGTTTTGAAGCCAGTTAGTCTTTTCTAATGTTCTTTCTTACTTTGAGCTTGTTTTGACAGAGCAGAACTTTAATTTAGTTATGTCCAAGACTCTTAAATATGTAATTTTTCCCTTTTATGTAAACCCAAGATGTTTGTATTCTTGCTTGATAATTTCTGAAGTGTCCAGGAGCAATTATTTGATAAGGAAACTGCACAATTATTAGATACAATATCCTCAAAATCTAAATATGAACAAAATATATACTAATATAATATAACTTTTGTCTATTAGCCCAATGGTGGTGTCCCCCATGACAATCTTGTTATGATCAGAATGAAACCAGATGAAAATGGAAGGTTTGGC
The DNA here is from genome assembly GCA_008694505.1 of Cyanoderma ruficeps. NCBI lineage: Eukaryota > Metazoa > Chordata > Aves > Passeriformes > Timaliidae > Cyanoderma > Cyanoderma ruficeps. Next base: position 10,387,342 of record VZDJ01000594.1, on the reverse strand, counting down.
TTCAATGTAAAGGTAACAGTACATCTATTCCTTTTACATTTATTAATGTTATTTTCTGATATTTGGGATTCCTTACTAATTTAATTTTTTTTTAAGGGTGGATATGATCAGAAGATGCCAGTAATAGTGTCCAGAGTAGCTCCAGGAACACCTGTAAGTTATCAAAAAAGCAAACTTGGTAGCTATATCTGTGTATATTGAAGGATGTACTGAAAATGTTCAGTTATTTCATAGCTGCCTATGAAAATTAGTTTTTGCTATAACATTATCAGAACAAAGCAAATTATGTGCAGTAGGGATTTGATGGGGCTGTATAACATATTTTTTGAAGTCCTTCAATCCTTAAAAGTATTTTTTTCCTACTGAAACGAAGTTTAATTTCTGAAAATTACAGGGCATTACAGATGCTCAGTATGCACTGGTACTTGAGCTGTGCCATCCAAAAATACTTTTACTTTATTGCTTTTTTTAGATATAGACATTCAGTAATTTCACATAAATTACATATTGAAAGAGTGTTAAAAATAACTGAAATAGCAAATGTCTTACTTTAGTGACAGATGTAGCCAAGTAAAGCCAAGATGTAGATTAAAACCAGACATTATGAATCATTCATCAGGTCTGATTGCGTGTTGTTACTGATGTTTAGTGACTATAAGAGTGTCTTCAAACTAAGCACAATATTGGTCAATTTATTGCCAGAAATACTGACCTGGTGTTCAGCTGACTAAGGTCAGCTCTGTGGATAAGTGTTAGAGTGGAGTTAAGGATTTATTTGCTTCTTTTTTTTTTTTTTTTAACTCTTTGAAAGTATTGTAATGTTTGCCAAAATTGTTCTTGTATCTTGTTAATTATTATCCCGGAAATATTTAATAATGGGAATAAGTTTGGCTTTAAACATTCACTTTGTAGAAGGAAGATAGTTGGGATGGCTTGTGCTCTCTCTTTTCTGCAACAATGTTTAGACTGTGATGACAACAACAATTTTTAACACCTGATTCCTCTGTCTGAGATTACTGGGAGTTGTGCACTATTTTTTGCCGTTACCATTGCAGCATTTGGGACCTGAAGCTTTTAAGCCTGTGAAATTGATTTGGACATGGTTTTGCCATGTTTCTCCCCTACCTTCAAAGATAAAAACATCCTGCTTTTTAATTGCTGTACAAAGGGTGATTCAAACAGAGGAGCTCTCTGCATCAGCTGAGGGGTAGAGTAACAGCTGCTGAAAGACATGTTATACAGTGCCAGTCACCTCCCAGCTGCCAACGGGAATGGCACTGCCTGTGCATTGTGTAACACTTGGATTTATCATTTGAACACAGTGCAGCAACCATAGCAACAGGGCTGTCAGGATTGGAGAGCCCAAGGATAGTTACTTTAAGTTGTTCTTTTAAGGTAAGAAATTGGTAATGGCTTGTGTTACAGATAGTTTTGTTTTTTTCCTCCAACCTTGCAGGCTGATCTGTGTGTCCCTCGTTTGAATGAAGGGGACCAGGTTGTGCTGATTAACGGCAGGGACATAGCAGAGCATACCCATGACCAAGTTGTGATGTTTATTAAAGCCAGCTGTGAGAGACACTCAGGGGAACTTGTGCTCCTAGTGCGACCCAATGGTGAGTGGCTTGTACATCATAATTAAAAATAAAAATCCACACCCTGCTCTCATTTTCTAACCTCCATTTTGTGTCCTGGCACGGAATGTTTAACCTGTAAGAAATAATCACTTCCCTGAAAAAGGAATTGTGACAACACAGTGTATTGATCCCATAATCTAAGGAGCTGTGTTTAATTAAGTGTTGAAAACTAATAAAGTCAGACATCAAATATTTTTAACAGAGAGCTAATTTAAATTTTGTTCTCACTCTCATTGATAAAAATGTCCAGAAAGCTATATGGATATTGAATGTATTTCATAAGGTTATTATTATTCCCTTAAGGAAAATTTAAGCCAAACACAAATGAAAAAACCCGCACTAAATATTCAGTGTTTGGGTGACTTTGGAGGTATATACAATATATAAAAAATCATTCCATACATTTTTAAAACTATCCAAAATCACTGGTAGCTTTTCTACTTGAGAAATCTCAGTAGAAGTGCTAAAATGCAGTCTAAATAAAAGCTTATGGAGTGTATTCACAAAATACACTGTTGGATCATAGCCAGCAGATGGGCACTGGATTTAATTCTGCTGCACCTCCTAACCCTAGTAGAGTTGAAGAGGCAAAAGCAAAATGAAAACTACTGATGCTTAATTGGAACAATTGAAATGACTTTTGCAGAGTACCTAACCCACCTTATAAAAATTTTCCCCTTATTCACTAATTTGCACTCCCCACTTACATGTGCTGTCATTCTGTGTGTAAGTTCTCTCGAAGCTTTTGTGTGTTTACTTTCTTTTTCAGATAAAATTATGAGCTTTGTTTGCAAATTTTCTAAAACAAACTGTCTTTCCTCTTGCATGTTGATTATCTTTGTATTCTGGATAAAAGCATGTGAGTTGTAGAAGTGAGGAGTTGCCAGTTTCCTTCTTTGCAATGGTGTAATATAATTTAAAAACAGGCTTTTGAACAGCACATGCCTGTTATGTGTAGCAGAAGACGCATATTATTTCTGAGTTTATAGGCAAGACATTGATAGCTTTATAGTGCCATGTATTAAATGCAATTTTCTCAGGTGATACTGAAGCCTAAAATGAGTTCTAAGTGAATTGTAAATAAAATGTAAATGAAGCTGTAATGATATCAGAGGCGTGATGTGAGAATCTGAGATTAGAGAGTTGCATCAGGCAAGGCAGAGTATAACGTGAGTTTTGATCAAAATTTTAGCTGTCAGTGATGGGCTTTCACTTAAAATTACTATTGCACCAAAGGAAAGAAAAAGTTTTATCATGGATTATATTGATTAGTAAAGGTTACCTGTCCTTGCTGATGGGGACTAAAATCAATGTGCTAATAAATGTGGATTTTTTCTACAGGAGAAACATGGTGGTTTTTCTATTTTAAATCAGTGACTTACAGCTAACTTTAGTAACAGCATCTTCAGTCAGAGCATTCACGCCTTTGCTTGTTCTAGCTGTCTATGATGTTGTGGAAGAGAAGCTGGAGAGTGAGCCTGATTTTCAGTACATCCCTGAGAAATCTCCACTTGATGGTGTCCATCAAGATGATAATGCTCTGAGGGAATCCATGATTCAATTAGCAGAGGGGCTTATCACTGGAACTGTCTTGGCTCAGTTTGATGTAAGTACTATATTGCCTGGAGCTGGGGGCAAGTTCCAAGTCTTTTGGGGTTATTTTAAACAGAGCAGATTTCAGTTACATTTCAGTACAGTCAGCATCCTTTAGCAAAACAATTGTCTTACACTCTCAACAGAAAAATAGCCAAGGAAAAAAATCAATCCTGCATTGTATGTGCAAACCTAAGAATACCTAATCCTAGGTTTTAGTTTTATAAATAGCTTTATTGATTATTTACACTTTTTGTGGTTATCAGAGACAGGCTAATAAAATACTTTCATAAAGATGAAGGCTGAAGAATGTCTACCAAAATACGTGTTCTATACTCAGGCCTTCATTTCATCCTTAAGTTGCTGTAGAAACTGAATGACACTGAGCTGTTGACATTCTATGGGCATTCTCAATGAGGGAGGGTAAAATAACCCATGGAAAATACTTCCCTGATGCTAAAGGTTAAAGTAACGGTGTACTTTATAAAGAGTGTATTTTTATTGACATATTTCAGAACAGTAGTGCATTTTCTGTGGCGCATTAAGCTGTTGGTAGCTGTGGTCTTTATTCCGCACTGACTTGTGTTTTGGTGATAGCCATTTTAAATGCATGAGATCAAGTGGCTTAAAGCAGGAAAAGTAGGTTTATAAAACACAGCAGTGCAAGTTCTGTGAATTCCTCACCAAGTGGAGACCTAACATTATATTCTGCAACGTATATTTATAAAATATACTTTATATACTATTATTTAATAACTTCAGCAAAACTTCCTTTTATATTTAGAAAGAACAGGTTTTTCTAAGTTATTTAAAATTCTGCTTTAATATAAGTTTTCATTCTTCCTAGCAGGTTCAATGTGTAAAAGATCTTTAAACTGCTTTTTCTGAACCTGGATCATTTCACTGATATTTTTTGTAGCACAAAGGTGTGGCAATGCTTGACTAAGGCATGAAAGGGCAGAAACCTCTCAAAGGCAATTCTGTGCAGTAAAAGTGCAAGGTAACTAGGATTTGCTCTAGTTACTGGAGTACAGAAGGACATCTGGGGAAAAAACCAAAAACTCTAACTGAAAGAAGTGCAATGTAGGCAGATGCCTGTACACAACATAATCTGCTTGCCCCAAATGACCAAGTGGGATGTCAGTATCAGTGAATTCACTTACCACTATACAATACTACTTTTTCTCTGGATCACTGTCCTAATGGAAGCTTGAAATTTAGTGTCCACGTTGTCTTTAAACAAATTTTGGTTACATCTTGGTCATTTTCAGTGATCCCAGAGCACAACTAAATTTATAGTGCTTTATTTTTAAAATTATTTTCATATTTGTTGAAGCTACTGTTGCTCGTTATGTTCTAAAAAGCACCTCTTTGTAGAATAAATTCTTTTTAGGCAAAGAATATAATAATGAATCTATTGCATCTATTGTGTTCTGACCATCAGCTTTGTCTTTTAGCAATTGTATAGGAAAAAGCCTGGAATGACAATGTCTTGTGCCAGATTACCTCAAAACATTTCCAAAAATAGATACAGAGACATTTCGCCTTGTAAGTATTGCTATGTGTATATGTACTCTCAAAGTATTTTACTGTGGTTAGTAAGTAAGTAACATCTTTCTAAAATTTTTTTCAGACGATGCTACACGGGTTATTTTAAAAAGTAATGAAGATTACATCAATGCAAATTATATAAATGTGAGTAGTGTTTTTCAGAAGTGCTTCTGACATGAAGTAATTCTACAGTTTTTCGATGAAAACATTGATAAAAAAATCTATTTTTTATAAATCTAGTTCAGGCTAAAATGCTACTAAACCTCTAGTCAGGTGATTTGAAATTTCCTGTAGATATATTTACTTCCTAATGTTTTGTGGCACGTCTTTTCATAAATGTTGAAGTTTAACCCTGCATTTAATGTGGAAAAATGCAAACTGAAGCAAGCCCTCTCCAAAGCAATTAATTATTCTTTTCTGATTACTTTTCTGACAGTTGTGTTCAACAACAGTAAAGTTTAATTTGGCATCAGTTTCTTTTGCGTCTTGTTTTTTTCATTGTTAGTAACAGCAAAATTACAGCTACTTACTTCAACAAAAAAACCCAGATATTAAATTCTGAGATCTGTGTTTTAAAAGCTAGTGTCAAAAATCCACAGAGCAAGAAGTATTTGCACCTGAATTATTTGCCAACTGCTCTGTCCTTTCTCTTTTCAACCATTAATCTTCATTATGGCAACTACATGACTGTCAGTTCATATGTAAAGTGTATTTGAATCTTTGTAGTAATTTTGCATGTGAAATACTTAAAGAATTTTTATCTGTATCAATTCATATTTGCCAGCCTTTAAGAACTAGAATTAATGTCATGGATGCTTTTTTAAAAATTAGTTACTAAACTGTAAATGTCTGATGCCTGACTTCCATTTGCTGTGGGAATTGAAATAATGACTTTGTCTTCTCTTAGATGGAAATCCCTTCTTCCACAATAATAAACCAGTACATCGCTTGCCAAGGTCCGTTACCGAACACTTGTCCTGATTTTTGGCAGATGACTTGGGAGCAGGGCTCTTCCATGGTTGTAATGTTAACAACTCAAGTAGAACGAGGCAGAGTAAGTAAAACATTTCCTTAAATACCACTTCCATAATCTTCTAAAAAACTGTTAGTGATTAGCCTTTAAAAGATTAGAGCAATATATTGTGATGGCATATACTATGATGATGGGATAGGAGGAAGTAGTTTTAAACTAGAAGAGTGTAAGTAGAGTAGATATAAGAAAGAATTTTTTACAATGTGGGTGGTGAAATACTGGCCCAAATTTCCTAGAGAGGTAGTGAATGTCCATCTCTGGAAACATTGAAGAGCGTGTTGGATGGGGTTCAGAGCAACTCAATCTAGTTGGGATGTCCCTGCTCATTGCAGGAGGTTGGACTGGGTGGCCTCTGAAGTTCCCTTCCAACCAGAACTGTTCTATCATTCTGTAACTGTTTTTCAAAGGAGCAGTGCATTCCTAGTTCTTTTGCAATGAAGAGTCTTAGATTTTAAACCTTCTGGTATTGTTAATGCAGCTAATATTTAAACTCCATTCAGTCCTGAAGTGCACTTAACTCTTCCTGTATTTCCTAAAATACTTTCAGTCTGCTTTGTTTGATTCTTTATTGTAAAGTAAAAAGCATCTAGAATTTACCTTCACAAAATTTTTTTTCTCTAAACTTCAAATGAAGGAACTCCAAGAAGTGGCATTGGTTTTCAGAGTACTTTTTTGATATGTAGTTGATTAATTTTTAAGGCAGCCTAACATAGCTTTGTAGTGTTAATATCCCATGCCAGGATGGCTGTCTTATCAAGGATTTTCTTAGGGTTAAAACTTGAACTCTAAAATTTTTCATAAAACGTTATTCTGTGGCTGTAAAGATTTGTTTAATCATGTGAAATAATCATTGCCCTTTAATTTGTATATAAAATGTGTTAAAATAGAATACTAGTAACAGAGTAATTAGAGTTCAAATTAGTAAAAATAATTCTGTATGGTGCTGTAAAAGGCCTCAGGTGTGTTTTGTGGCTTGTTTGGGTTTGGTTTAAGCTGTAGTTTCTCCTTAATAGCTTTGGATTTTATGCAGTTTTATCCTTTGGAGATAGGCGAAACAATCGGGTGTGGTCATGCACACAGTGTAATTCCAGAGTTGTTTGGTTTAGTCTGGAGCATTCACAGTAGCACTGGCTGGTTAAGTATGTGGACAGAAATGACTGTCTGGAATAAGAGTGGAATTCCTCCATATCAGGATTTCTTTTGAAGATGGATTTACAGTGAGTTGTGGCTGTTCTGATCAACTTGGACTGTAGTTCAGCTGTCTGTATATATTCTGACTTTTTAATAACCATATATTTGCTGTGAGGTCTGGACTCTAAATAAAATTAAAATAGTTGAAGGGAAGTTCCAGTGTTTTAAAACCATTTTTTAGTTACTCAGTGTTTGCATGATGCTGCCTGCTCCCAAATAAACAGGATTAGAGGGAATTTCAGTACAAGTGCCCTTTTACTTTGAGTTTTCTTTGCAGATCTGCTAAGAACAGACTTGCAATAGCAGTTCTCTGAGGTTCCCCCACCCCTTCAATAATGATATTTGTGGAGTTCTTGGAGAGCTGCTTAATAATGAAATAAAAGGACTTATCTGTCTTATACCCATAGGCAGACTCCCTGCTCTAAAGCTGATCATGAGGCTTCTGACATCACTATCCCACTGCATGCCGGGATGTCTCAGTGGAGCAGGAAGTCTGCAAATCTGGCTGCTCTTAAAGATTCGCCAGGTGGGTTGGAAATGCAAAAGTACACTTGAGCTGAAATGACCTCTGTAATTAGGCATTTAAACCATATATCAGAAAATCGTAGTGTTTGAAGTTTTCATTCACATTTGAGGACTTGATTGGGAGTCTTTGAAGTCTACCATCTTCATCCCCCTATTTTCTGCATTCGCTTAGCAACCTTTTTGTTGCGTATTTCCTTTTTTTTTGTTTGTCCTTTTCCCATATAAATGTACTTTGAGAAGATCAGATTAGGATTTTGGAGGTCAGAAATGTTTATAAAGCAGCATCTTTGTCACTCAAGTGTTAAAATGGAATATTTATAGATAAACTCTTTAAAAAGTCATAAGGGAAGTTAAAGACATCCATCTTCAGTTAAACTAACTGCAAGAGCTGGTGCATGTGTCCTCGTGAAAAGAGAAACAGGAAATCTGTAATACCTTGTTTTATAAACAGTTATTAGATAACACAGTCTATTTGGTAAGTAAACAAATAGTGATTACAAAATGATCAAAATAATCTGTTACAAACAAAGGTATAAAAACTTGAGAAAATGAAAATAATACTCTGAATTTAAACACAGGCATCTTTAAAAATGTGTTGACCGTAGGTTAAATGCCATCAGTACTGGCCAGAGCCATCAGGAAGCTCATCATACGGGAATTTTCAGATTACCTGCCATTCAGAAGAAGGAAATCCTGCTTATGTCTTTCGAGAAATGACATTGACTAATCTGGAGGTAAAATCTTAATATATTTTCATATATCAATCTGCAGAATCCTTGGATACTACCTAAAACATATGTAGATTTTCCTTTCAATTTGGTGGCATATCCATGTAAATAGAACTGTTTATTTCTAGAACCCACTAGAAAACTACTCATTGTCATGTACTTTCCTAGGAAAAATTCTGTCCACAGAAGGATAACCTGTCATAAGCAAAAATATCACAGATTCGTTTTTCATAAACATACTAATTGGATCACATGAAGGATATATTATTAATCCTTAAAGTTTTTACTGGTGTCTTTCATAACCTGACCAAAGAAAAAGAGTAATAAAAGAAGTTGAGAAACTTGTTATTCCCTTGATGTTTTCAGAACATGAGACAATACAGGTGTTTCATCATCACAACTGAAAGTCTTTGTAGAGGCAAACAGTTCTTAATAATTCCATCCTGAACAATATGTGCAAGAAGATGGAAGATAAATCCTGCTGACAGTAAGATGAATCTGGAGTGGTGACTACATGGAAACAAGGACCTTTTTGAACATGCAGTGCATGATTTTCAGGGCATGTGTAGTTTCCAGAGCTTCCCCGGCAGCATTTCAATTTCAGAAATGTTTGGAAATGAGTATCTGGAATTTAGTTCACATACTTATTTCTCACTGCTTGATTTACGGTTGAGAAGCCAGTTTTATAGAGCTGCCTTTTAGTCAGTTTGGAGTTAAAATTCCTACCCTGTGTGCTGTTGAGACAATTGCTGGTCTGCTATCAGCCGTAGAAACTCTGTAAATGATTCAGTGCCTAAAGGCTATTTAAAATGCAGTAGTTCCTCTTCTTTTGAAATTCGACTCTGATTGTCGGGGCTGTCCCCTCCCCTAAGCAGAGGCCGATTGATTATATTTGTGATACCAAGCGAGGGCCCGAGGGAGTAGAAAACAAAGTCATTGTGCCTTGTTAGGTGTAAGAGCTGCAGATCAAGCCAAAACACTGCTGCTGTTCACACAGGGTGTGATGGAAAACTTTGATGTCTGATCTCCCCTTCCTACCCTACTTCTGTCATTTGATCTTGTAAGATACTATCTCATTCTGTTAAATTTGGTTTGCTAAGGATATGACCACCTTCTTGTACATATAGTGTTCAGTTAGATTGCTGGTAGCCTTGAAGTGCTTTGCTATTATATGCTCTGTAATTTTTTTTCACCTGTTGAAGATGTAAGCATTTGTGGATTTCCTTTTTTCCTTTTAAGCAAAACAAAAAAAAAAAAGTAATTACAAAATCCAGGATGACCAATGGTTAACACTAATAAAGCACTGCTAGTTGCCTGAAGCCACTTTGATTATGGGCACAAGTTGCTATTAATGTATTATTGATTTTTTTATTATTATTTTTGGCACTCTTTTTTAAATGGGACTTGAATTACCCTTGATTGAATTTCATGTTTCTGATTAGAAAGAGGAAAGCCGCCAGCTGACCCAAATCCAGTACATAGCATGGCCTGATCATGGGGTTCCTGATGATTCCAGTGATTTCCTAGATTTTGTGTGTCTTGTGCGAAAGAAGAGGGCTGGCAGAGAAGAACCTGTTGTTGTTCACTGCAGGTATCAAATCTTTTTCCAATTTTATGAAATCATCAAAGTGACTTTATCATCAAATAGCTGTTCTGTGCTTTGTTCTTGAAATAAATATTTAATAGTATCTGCTTTGGGGATGACAGGAAAGCTCAACAAGCTCAAACAATTATTTAACATGGTAATCACATTTCAGTAAGCAAAATTCTGAATGGCAGCATGCGTTGATCTCTGCATTTTGCTGGGATGTTTTGTTTGCAATTTAAATGCTTTTGGTAGCAATCTACATAATTCAGAGAAATGGCAAAGGATACTTGGTAACCATGAGGAAATAGGTTCTTGTTCTACAAAGCTCTAGATTGGCTGTGTAAATGATCCGTAGTGAAAAATGTGAGTGGTTTATTAAAAGATCAATTAAAAGACATTTTCTCTGAAGTCTGCAGTCTTATGCTACGAGGTTTTTTGATACATACATTAAGATGAGACATTTTTCTCAACAATTTACCTTTGTCGTGAATTAACTGTTGTTTAGATCTTTACATACACCTGAAATGCAACTTTTTTTTTTTTGCAATACTTTTTAATAGCATTCTCCATTCCTGTAGTGAATTTCAAGATCTTAATAATTTTAAAATACCTGATTAGCAAACTAGAATAATGCCAGTTGTTTTCAAATGAACATGTGCTATCACAATTCTTGGGGAACAGTTCTGGAATAATATTTGACTTCTCAATCCTGAATACTCCCCACAGAGTCAGTGTTCCTGTGTCAGGCATATAACGTTCTTTTCAGAGAGAAGCTGAGAAGTATAAGAGATAAAATAAATTTAAAGACTACAAGTAAACTATTTATTGAAGGAGATGAAAGAAAAAGAAAAATACACCTTGTGTATCAGAAATTGTATTTCATTAGTTCTTCTCTCAAGTTCTGTTTTATGCAGGTCAGGGTAAATGTTACTGACTAGGGAAACAAGTACCAAAATGCCAGTATCTTAACTGATACTGCTTCTCAGCTTTCATTATTAATATATTTTTGGTTAATATGGTTGTGAAAAGATGGTGAAAATGGCAGCCAAATACACCCTCTATCATATAAAGTGTGCAAGTCTGCAGAAACACTGGAAAAACAACATTGGAGAGTAGGAACAGTTTCATTCATCTCAAGGATGCACCAGTTCAGCTCCAAACTGAAAACTTCAATGTGTAATTGAAGCTTCTATGAAAAATTTATGTTTCACAGAAGAAAAGAGATGGAATATCACAGTTGAACATAATTTAATTAATTGGCCCAACTTGGTGGCTGTTGGGAAGTATAACCAAATTTCCAGCAGGGAGTCAAGCAGAAGGAGCCCAGGTGTTCCTCCATATGGTGCATGCACTCTATTTTTAACATCTCTTCAGTATAATAGGACAGGGCATTAGTGCAACAAAACTTGTTTTCAGGACTAAGCCACCAGCTTTAGTGTGAGGAATCCGAGTAGCTAATAGAAAATTATTTTATTTTGTACAATAATAATTTAAAACCAAAATGGTTCAAACCCACAGAGATTATAAGACGAGACCTTGAAGAGTTGGAAAGGTTTTTGTTATACTGAGCTGCATAAACCACTCATTTCTGATGTTGTGTCATATGGTTATTTTTATCTTTACAAGGGCTTACTGGTTTCGTTGAACAGTTTCTAATTCTTGTTCTAGGTGAGATGGGGAACCACCCATCCTGTCCATGCCCTTCATGATTTTCATGCCCTGTCTCAGTGGTCTAGTCCATCAGTCAGTGATTTCTTTTTCTAAGCTGGAGAGTCCTATCCTACCTTATGTTTGTCATGGGAAAATTATCACATTTTTCATTGTTGTTGTCCTCTGAATCTTTTTAAATTGTAAAATGAGTCATTAGGTTCTTTGACAGTTACTGTTTGTTCCTGCTTGGATTTGATAAAGCATTCTGCATTTAAGTTCTATATGTATAAATTCTAGAAATATGAAATACTACTGAATCATTTTATGTAACCAGCACATTTACATCTTGTCTTAAAATTCTTATGACATCACTGAAATACAGAGTAGCTTTAATGCCACCTCCTGGACAAAGATTTAAATACTAGTTTAGCCAGACTTAATTTGAAGTAACTCTTTAAACAGAACAAGTAACTTTCAAAGTTTCAAACGTTTATATTAATCGCTTTAAATCCAAATACTTCAGTTTATTGTATGAGTTGGGATAATCCTGGCATTTCAAAATATGTATTTGGTCCTATATTTGAATATGAGGAAACATTTGTTTCCTATTTCAAAAGTGCAACATTAATTGAAAAATTTGAAACTCTTCATTGAATTCAAGGTTAAATATTCAGTCTTTAAGGTTTGCTACCTCTGGGAAGGCATATGTATATATAAAATTAGGTAGATGAATCTTCAGATTGTTTTATTAAGGGAAAAAAGTTTGTCGTTAAGCTCTCTTGATAATTTTGCCATTCTGAGATGTGTATGTTATAGTACTTTCTTGTCTTGAAAGGGATTACTATTATGTATTCCTTTTCAATCTGTACAATCTAGATCTATATTGTATTTTTTAAAAACAAGAAAGCAATCCTTATTGTCACCCTACAGAGATTTCTAGTAATTGTTCTTTTTCTTACTTGGAAATAGGAAGGTATTTATCACTTGAAGGACATGAATATGATTTTATTAGCCCAACATTCCAGAAATCATCATTTCAGTAATGGTCAAACTGACACAACTTGTCCAGCACATGCTGGTGTTTTGTTATCCTCTAGATGTTAGTGTGGTTTATAATGGGATCTTAACAAACATCTCTGTAATTCTACTCAGGGGAATGGCTGGATGGGGCAGTTCTGTACTGATGGGTTTTGCTCTGTTCAGGTGGGACAAAGGTTGCTTCCAGACACAGACACAACCAGTCCAATCCCTGTCCAGCAGTATGGGAGTCATAATGATCAACCCAGAGAATCCAGGAGAAGGAAGGTCTTCAAGTATGAACTGCACTCCAGACACTTAATTTCATTTTCCACTTTGTTTTGTTGTTGCTTTTTCAGTGCTGGGATTGGTCGGACAGGGGTTCTGATCACGATGGAGACGGCGATGTGTCTCATTGAGTGCAATCAGCCTGTTTATCCTCTAGATATTGTAAGAACCATGAGAGATCAAAGAGCCATGATGATCCAAACGCCTGTGAGTATCACCCCTGCTGTTCTGTGTTGCAGAACAGTAATTTCCTATGATCCAGTCATATTGGATGGATTTTTAATGTACTTTTTGTTGATCATATTGCGGAGATCACCTTTACCCAGTGTAGCTGTAGCCTTGGCTCCCTGCAAAAATAACTTCCTAAGACTATTGGAAAGGAGCAATTCTTTAAATATCTGCAGAAAAGACTTGGAAAAAAAAAAAAAGCAGCAGCTGTTTCAGGGAAACCTGGCAAATAATGACAAAAAGGGTCAATTTTCCCCAGTGTAAAAATCACTCAAAGAAAGCAGGAACCAAATTCTAGGTGTTAAGAATAGGAGTAGTATAAAAGATAAACACAGAAAGAACCAAGATGTGGAAGAAAAAACTTTGGTGATGAAATTCAGTGATCTTATGTTGCCTTAGTTGTAATGGAAAACAAGCTTTAACTACACCCTGTAATGACTTAAAGGGAAATTATCAGAGAAATAATATTTGTAAAATCAGTGTAATTGAATCTACACAAGATGCAACAAAGCAATCATAAACACACTTAGTCTAAGAAAAGTAACTTACAACAGGATTATTTTGGGGCTTTCATGGCATTTGTTATACCTTAAGATATCAGAATTTTTCATGTTTGGATATTGTGAGAATATTCATGTATTATATTTCAGATTTGTGAGAGTTTTAGAACAGATTTAGAAACTTGTTATTGTATCGGTCAGGTATTGCTTATCTCTAAGAGCAGTTTGTGTTCCATTTTTAGAAAGTACCTAAAAAAGGCGAAAAAGTTGAGTTATGTTGTCTTTCAGAAAGAAAAAAAAAAACTTAGATTTTCAGTTGTTCCAAACTTTGGATAGTTCTAGGATTTTTTATTGTTTTGAAAGAGTAATCATGAGTAATTGATGTAGTTTTACATAAGCATACAGCATTTAGAGAGAAAGCATCTTGAAAAAGAAAAGACACACAATATCAAGTCTCAATTACTTGAAGGTACTTACTCACTGTAGTAATTTTCATGTCCCTGCTCCTGTTCCTCTAATAAAATTTGAATAAAAATGTTTTGTTCTTCAGAGATTAGTAAGGCTGACAAAAAGTATGTATGTGTCTCCATTTCTAGGTCATCAGTCATTCAGTGCTGCAGAATTCATGTTCCAGTACTAATGTTTCACTAAAAAGTTGATGTACTCAGGTAGTACAGGAAGGATGAGAAAGGTGACGATACATGAAAAAGAGCAAAGGATGGTTCTTGCTGTTTGTGACAGTTCTCCAGGATGGACAGCTGTGTCTCTACCATACGTAGATGGGAAGAAAGTATTATTAGTAAAGGGAGGAGTTGCAGTGGTGAGGCTTTTAACTGCATTTTTTCAGTGTGTGCTTAATATCGTCTGGTCTCCTCACTTTTCTTAGAAAACAAATAAATTTCAAGGTTCAGTGATAAGCAGGTGTTCAGTGCCTCAGAGGGAGAAGCTCTAATAAAGGAACCGGGTTTTTTAAGGTTTCCTGAACATGGGCCCGTCCCGTTCCTCCTCCGGCGGCCTGGAGCTGGGTTCGTGTGTGCCGAGGGTGCGCTCGCTGTCCGCAGGGGGGCGCTGGGGACAAAGGCGGGTTTTACACAAACGGAGAGAAATGAACTATTGCCCATACCCGTGACAGGAGAGCCAATAATGGATCTAGAGCTAGACATGTTCATGTTCCCTTTGGAGAGCTGACATTACTAACTGCTGCATAGACAGGACTGTTCCACAACACTCACAGTGCAGGTATGCTGGAGTTCTAACCAGCATAGACACATTTGTGCAGGATCCAATGTGAGTTGTGGTGCTTTGCATTTATTTTGGTTTGTTTTCATTATATTTTAATTTGATTGCTGTCAAGTTTTTTAACTATTATTTGTATAAAAAAAACTTAGTCACCTCTGTGCATGCAGGGGGTAGACTTGGATGCATTGAAGAGTTAGACATTATATAATGTTAAGAAACAGGAGATCTGGGTTTTTAAAATATGAAACAGTTTTCTTTTGAATCAGATTCTGACAGGGAGGTGCCAGTAACATGCCTGAGTTAATGTAAGTACGAAAAAGTGCTTTGAAACTATGGCTTCTAAATCCAAGGCTGTGGAAACATCAGGTGGGTGAAATTTCAGCAAGGAAATAAAGAGCAGAAAATTACTAAATAGGTGATGTAATAATAGTACTGGGGGTTTGGGTATGACTTCCAGTATATATTTCAAAGTGCAATTCATCCTATTCTTCTGTTGAGAAACAAAATGCTTTCATCTAAAGTTCCTTTCCTATTGTGTTTCCTAAAGTAACTTTGAAGCACAGTTCCTGGCCTATCAAGAGAATGGGGTGGGGAAATCTTAGATGGAAATCTGTTTCCAAATGACATTTTTCAATTACATTTGTTTTCAATTTACTGAATTTATTTTCCTTTTCAGAGTCAGTACAGATTTGTATGTGAAGCTATTTTGAAGGTGTATGAAGAAGGATTTATTAAACCTTTACAAGCATCACTGCATAAGTAAAGAGCAAAAAACCTATGATATCAATTGAGGAATCCTGTCCTCTGTAATGAACTGGCAACATTCTTCGTGCCATAATACTGCTTGCAGGAAATGATAGTGAAGTACAGCAAAGAATTGACAAAGGACTTTGAAAACTTCAGCACTGTTGCACTTTACGTTGAAACAAAATCAGTCTCTGAAACTCTTCTAACCTTCATCTGTTTGAAGACTTTATTTTCGTGATTTGCTCCGAACAAACCATAAACTGAAAGAACTAATTGTGTTCAGGGTAATCTACGATATTTCATTGTAGTGCCATATACTGCGCTTCTGGTTGAATTGCTACAAACAAGGCTTGGAATTATTTCACTCTGTTTTACACCCATGTCTCTTAAAATGAAAAACAAATGAAAAAATACACTAAGCCATGGTCTTTTTTCCAGTGCTAGGTTTATTTACTATGTACAGACTCTCACAGTTTTGTTTTTTACAACATTAGCAATATTGCCAATACTAGATAGATACACACTGCCTACTGATGCAGCACACTTTGTCCTACACCCTTACTAGAGACCAGCTGGTTGTTAGAGGAGAGCTGGTGTCTGTTAACCCAGCAGTAGCTGCATAATGCCCACTTACCAGCATCTTGTACAAAATAATAACAATAAAAAATTTAAAAAACCAACATATAAATAAACAGCATTTCTTTGGCACAGCTTGTGTGTCATACACTGGTGTATTCTGATTCTTGTGACTTCAGATTATGTGATGGGAACTAGTGCATGCATTATGTCTTAACCCCTTAAGTGCCTTGAGACTTACAGCGTACATCCAGTGAAAGGCACTCATGATTCCATGGGGGTGGTATTGTCCTGTCATATTTATCTTAATGGGTTCAGATTTCTAAAATGGCCCTTGGTGCTTGGAATGTGTTACCACAAGGGGTCGTGGAAATACCATTCCCTCTTTCCTTATACAAGTACCTGTATGCTACTTTCTGCAGCAAAAGCACCTCTGCCAACTTAATGAATGAGCATTGTATGCTGCTGTGTTGTAATTATAACAAAAAATCTGACACATTCCTTCCAACTAGTAACTTACTAGCATCTTACTATGAAATGCTGGTAGGTCATTAGAAGCTGATACCTTGTTTTATCCTTTTATTGAGAATAGCTGTTTTACTCGATTAGACATAACTCTTTAATAGCACTGATAATTAAGTTGAACTTACAATCAGATGTGATTTAATTCCATTATTTTCTAACTAACTTGTTACGTCCTCATAGTTGATTTCAAGCCATGTTCGTACAGGTCTGCCTTTTCTTTTCTTTGTTTGGAGGGGAGAAGGGAGGAGAACACTATGAAGTTATCCCAGAACTTAATTTTAATTTTGTAATGACCCCAGTCATCTTCTGTTATGCTTGTGCAAAATTGTTCCAGTTGGTATGGGTTGCTTCTTATTTAAGTAGGTAGAAGATTTGTAAGAAATGTCTGTCTGATACAGTATCTGAGCTCATTCTAAAGATGCATAAGTGTCCCCTTTTTAAAATATTTTTCTAGTATAGGAGAAACCAAGTCAGAAGCAAGGTACCCAGTGTAATTTATTGTAAGAAAAAAACAGTCACTTACTTGATTGCCCTGTGACAGCATAACTTTGTGCCCTCTATTTAAAAGTTTTAATTTATTGTATTGGTTTCCTGAAAATGTTTATCCATTAAATTTTGTTGTAAGCTATATATATAGCATAGAATTAAAATGGAACGTTCTACGCTAAATAATTTTTAACTATTGAAGAATTATATTGTATAATATACTATGTTCTATAGACATTTGAAATAGATCAGCTATGAATTATTACATGAAAAGGGATTCAGGCAAAGTGAAATCCTGGCTTATGACATAGTAATGAACAAGAACCACAATGCCAAATGGAAGAGAGAGTTTTAAATATTTTTAGAAAACAAAATAATATTAGGAGGGCTATGGCTCTGTTACTTATATTTCTAGATTTGATGCTTAAGTCAATGTTATCCCTCAGTGAAGAATAAATTTTACAAGAATCTCTGTATCTGAACTGAACTGAAAGAGTAATATGGTAGCTTTAATGTCAGTTACATTTTAAGCCATTTGCAACAAATAAAAATTCCTTTTTATAATTCTTTAACTTCCACGTGATGAGGTTATTAGCTGAGTTGCTGGCTAATTAGAAGGTTATATTGAACTCAGCACTTAATGTCCAAAAAGTAAAATAATTCATCCATTATACTAAAAGAAATTTTCATGGTTAAGTTGTAAACAAAAATAGCATTTTCCCTGTTATTCTGAGGGAAATCAGAAGCAGAGGTTATAGCAGCATTAGATAGCATTGGTATGTCACATATTTAAATATTCTTATGTAAAATTGCCATGGCAGTTCGAGTTCAAAAGTCCCATTTATACCACAATTAAGTGTGGAATACGTATTTGTCATTACTGTTTTGATTACAAACACAGGCAAGAATAATAGGTCTCTTCGAAATTTTCCTCTGCACTGACTTGTAGTTTATTAACCAGCTGCACTGGGGAAAAAATTGGAACAAAGTACCTATTCTTAATAATTGGGCATCAGCGACTCAGTGGCTTTTGACTTCTCCAAAGCCAGGATAAAGGTAACCAAAAACTTGGGAAAGAGAATAGCACTGAAGCCTTTCTGCACCATAAATCATTAATTTAAAATTTTCTACTTGTTGTGGTATAAATGGCCTTTAAAATATTTTTTATATGGCCAAAAAAAGCAAAACTGCTTAATATTTTCCTTTGGGTTATGAAGATCTGTATCATCCTTAAGAGTTTTTTAAAGAAGTTTTTGTATGTTCCATGCTGTACAAAACATGAATGTATCTTTCAGACATAATGACTTATAGACCTATATGTGATTGGTGTTATGACTGTTGGATTTTATGAATAATTATTTTCATACTATTTGATTAGGAAAAATGTTGCGTGGGTGTGGGAAAGAGTATGTTTGTAACACTTCCATGATACAAATCCAGTTAAAGAAAAAAAAAGTAGTTTTCATTGTAAATAAGAGCAATATTATGACAATTTTGTGCCAATGTGAAATGTTAAGATTTTTGGTTTTACTTTTAGGTTCAGATTGAAAACTACCACTACCATCTCTTGTTTTAAATGGATTTGAAGGGGAGTTTTTTGGTAGAAAGACATGGGGCTCTAGTGGGGGCTTTGAGTGGTTTTTGGGAGCATTTTTTATTTTTGCTAAATATGAAATAAGATACAGGTATTGTTTAATAAACCACCTACAAATTGTCAGCCAGTCCACTTTGAGAAATACTGCATTAGATATCCCAGATAACTGAGAGCTGAAAATTTCATTTATCC
Source organism: Cyanoderma ruficeps (assembly GCA_008694505.1). NCBI lineage: Eukaryota > Metazoa > Chordata > Aves > Passeriformes > Timaliidae > Cyanoderma > Cyanoderma ruficeps. The sequence continues at coordinate 10,368,457 of VZDJ01000594.1, read as the reverse complement.
TGAATTTGGAAGCATTTGGTGTTTTCAGTCACTTAAAGGTCTTAAGCAGTAAAATACTGTTTTTATGCATTTCATTTTTATCTATTCTCTCCCAGTTATGAAAAAGAGAATGTCTGCAGTTTTTTTTTCCTCAGAAGATTTAATGCTAGCTGACATTTCTTCCATGTTTCTCTGTTAAATCTCAAAAGCTTATATGCCTATAGATAAAGCAATAACATTTCTAGAATATCTGATAACAGTCTGGCACACCATCTAGTAAAGAAAGAGTGAGAAAGCAGTTGGGGCATTAAGAAACATGAGTAGTTTGTTATGGAACTTGTGTAGCTGGCAACTTTCCGTGACCTTCCAAAAAGCTTCATGGTACCCGTGGAAGGGCCAAAAAGCAGCGGCCGTGCTGCAGTTGCTGCCCAGGGAAACAGGAAGAAGGGAAGGTCTGGCATAGAGATGTTGGAGCTCCAGGTATGATGTGGAGCTGAATTATGTGATTTTTTTATGCTTATGCAGTGTGTGTGCAGGTGTGTGGGTGATGTTTGATGGCTCAGGGAATTAGCATGAGCATGAAAAGCTCTACAGATCCACCAATTTCCAAGCAAAAGAAGGTTGTCCAGTACATATGCTGTAGTTTTGACTGTAGAGCCACTGTGCAGGCAGTCAGCAAGCCCCTCAGCCCTAAGGATAAAAGGAGTGATTTGGTTATGGTCCATATAAAAATTTTGCATGTTTGGACTACCACCAAGTAGAGGAATGGCGTCCTCAAATATCAGTTGCAGTCTTTTTGTAGCTCACATCTCAAATCCCCAGTTGGCTGAGTTGGGTGTATTTGCCAATTTTAGTATCCACCTTTTGTCTTGAGACTGAAAAGATTTTTTCGTATTGCTACTTCTAGTGCTAGGATCCAGTATTAAGATCTGGTAAAAACATACTCATTGATTAACTGTGGATCTTGCACGATTATGGCCTGGATTTATAGTGAGTGGTGACTGGGAAGCTGTTAGAAGGGGGAAATGGTTGGTTTGTTTCAGTGTAACTGTTCTGTCCAGTCTCTGTTATCCCACTGCACTTAGTCACTTGTTTGTTTAGAGGTCTGCAAAGAAGGCTAGTTCCTTATCACTGGATTTTACCTCTGTGCTTGTTACTCCCGCAGGTGTCTGCCTTTTCATAGGGCTTCTCTCACTACAAGTACAAGATCTGGTGCATAAGCTGTAAGTTCTGGCTATTGGCTTTGGCATGTTTTTGCTCATTGAGATCTCAATGGTAAAAAGGAGAGATAAATTACTTTCTTTAGAAAAAAATGCAGAAGTAATTTAGTTGTAAAAATGTAGACATTTTGATTAGTAGCCTCATTTTAAAAAGCCACTAAAATGTCTGATTCTAGTCTGCTGTAGCAAGAACAGTGGTTCACGGACTGGCTGGCAGCTTGTTGGGTGTGGTATTTCATATTTAGCAAGCTTACATATTTTAAAGGATAATTTTATTAAAAGTGTTTTGATGTTTGAATAGTAGCACTTTATCTCATGCTTACTACTGACTGAACTATTGGACAAAATAAATTTGGTTTGGAGAGAGATACTTAATGGGTTTCCCTACAGAGATGATTCAGATTACACCCTGGTACGAATGCTTTCTGTTATTCCAGCCATTTCTTGTTTTTCGTTCATGTGTTTCTGAGGGATTTTCAGAAAATAGATACTAACAAGATAATTCTATCATCTCAATTTTCCTGTCTTAATACAAATATAAAGCCTGCATTTGGGGGAAAAAAACAAAAAAGGAAAAAAAAGGTGCAAATAGAAACTTACAGGGTACTTGTAAATTTACCTCTGTGATCTCTCTCAGCTAGCTGCAAATTAGCTATGTTTACTGTAAATGTTTCTGCCAAGTATTATTTTTAACATTAGATCAATTACCTGGAAATCAGTATTCTTTTTTTTTTTTTTACTTATTTGAATTTTGATAACTAAAGATAATGCACAACAAAGTTTAAGGAAGTTGTCACCCTTTTGCACATAGGCCAGGGGCCTGAGACATGAGTGAAAGGGTTAAACAGTTTACGTTAAGCTGTTTTATTCTTTCTTTGACTATAATATATCCACAAGGACTAGAATATGAATGATCCAGTGCAATTATCTCAGTACATTGGGGCACCACAGTAACAGCCTATAATAATCTTACTGGAAAATTAAGGTAAGAGGGTGAAGGTTTTATTTATCCAGTGTATCCAGATTTGTTTTCCATTTGGTTTGCTTCATTTGCCAGTGATCCCATTTTAACCAGTCAGTTTGGCAGGGCTGTTTGTGTAAGGTTTGGGTTTTTAGTTTGTTGGGGTTTTTTGTTTT